>JXTC01000066.1:66999-177931 GCA_002914845.1 Trema orientale
ACGGCCAAAAGTTTCGTATATATATATAGGTTAATTTGATTAATATAATTATTTTTAAAATAGTTCAATAAATATATATATATAAGGTGAAACCCTAGCAGATAATAAAAAATATACTACGTATTATTTTCTACAGAACCTCCAAAAACTAGAGAGAAAAAGAAGAGTGTCTTCCTATTCTCTGTAGAACAAAAACTCTTGCAATCTCATGTGTTGAGAAAATTGCAAGTGCCTAAAGTGTGAATTTAAGAAATTGTACGCAACGCCCACACGTTCATCCAGTTGTGCTTGAGGCTTGGATTGAAAGATCGTGGTTTAGAAGACAATAAAGCTAGGATCCGCTGATAGGCTACAAGAGGTATTAGATCTATTCTCTTTGTGTGTTTCTATTTGCTATAAATTAATACTATGCACTCATATAGTCAATTGTTTTGAGAAAATTTTTGAATGTTCCTGGGCCAATCTTTCGCTGCGAAAATAGTTTTTAAATTCCAACAAGTATTTTGGATTATAAGTTATTAATTTTATTTATAAATTACTCCTAATTTATTTATTTTAAAATGAGACAATAATAGCCTTAGAAAAAGAAAATATAAGTAAAAAAATAAGGGTCATAGCGGGTTGGCGGGTCAAAAACGGGTTGTGGGTTGGATGTTATTCACCAAAGCAGGTTGTGCGGGTCGAGTTCGGGTCAACCCGTTTTATGTGCGGGTTGGGTTAGTGTTGATGGTTTTCTGACACGACGGGTCACGGGTCGGGTTCGGGTTGACATAATTTATGTATATATTAGACTTCAAACCGACACGAACCCGACCCGTCGACACGAATTGACACCTCTAAGAATATATGCTTTAAAAAAGAGTACGTCTTTAGTAAGGTCATCCTTTTATAGCCCTATGTGAAGCTCCTAATTTTTGGGTGTTAAATCAGATCAGATGGTTTTACTTAGACTTTGCCACACCCAATGCTGACTCATGAATATTATATTAAAAAAAGCTAGAATTACATGATCACAGACGTAAACTTTTTAATGCTTTTAAATTCAGTTTCTTTTCCTAAACACGCTTCAAAGGCTTTAAACCCAGAAAAAAAAATTAAGTTTCTTTTTCCTGAACATGTTAGACATGATTTATAGACTGATAAACTAAACACAATCCTAGAATTTATTATGTCAAATTGTCAGGAAAAGATTTGTTGAGAGAAAATAGTGACTAACCTGAATCCATATATATTGATAGCAAATGATGTGATCACGTAAATGGAAGCGATGAAATCTATAAAGCTTGAGAGTAGAAGGTCTTCCACAACCAGAATACTCGATGTACAGTCAAAGGAATTCTCTCTGTTGATAGAGGTAGAGGAAAAGAGCATACGTTCTATTTGGCTTAGGGACCAAATCCCTAATAGTTCTTTCTTTATATACTGACATCCAATAGAGACTCCATCAGTCCTTATTGGATCAGTATTAGGTAACCACATATTACAAAGCCCATACCCAGTTAGTAATTTCCTGAGCCTATAATTAGATCACTCAACAGTCCACTTAATTAGGCAACCCTAGTATCATATAATTGTCATTAACTATGTAAGCCTGCATAGGAAATTAATTAAAATCCAACAATCTCCTATATTGGCTACATAAGTTATTCAGAAACAATTATATAATGAAACTTGAGTGCGCACTTTATTACTGTCTGTTAAGAAATTACTCCTTATTACAATCCGGACCATCTTATGTATCAACGTGAAATCAAAGCGGTCTTTGTTGTACTTAGGTAGGCAACTAAACCTATCAGTGATTATTAAATTAATACACTCAGTGACACAGATCAAATATAGATGTATGGTATGGAAATTACATGAAAAGTGATCTTACATGCCTATTTCCAACAGGTCCTATTTTATGATTTCAACGAATCAACCTTAGTCTTTCATTTTATGCTAAACCGCAACTTGATGCAAAACTGCAAATAGAAAGAAAATAAAATATATAAATTTAGAGTATAAAAGAAAATTATCACTTTATTGGTATTAAATAACAAATGTATCTATCACAAAAGAACTTACAAAATCTAACTCCCACTAATTCTGAACATCTTTAAATGATATAACACCCACATGAGCAGTGTGCTCATGAAACACCTTAGTCATTAGAACTTTAATGAGCAGATCCACCAACATAGAGTTAATGCCAATATATTCTGTAAATACTTGGTGGCTCTGAACTCTCTCTTTAACAACTAGAAACTTAATATCTATGTTCTTAGAGTTCAAAGAGCTTCTATTGTTATTGGAATATGGAACAATGACTCTACTATTACAATATATCCTCAATGGCCTTTCAATACTATCGACAATTCGCATTCATATCCCTTGATTCGATGCTTCATGACAAGTTATAAACTCTGCCTTTATAGTGGAAGAAGCTGTGAGCATCTGCTTAATAATTTTCCATGATATAGCACCTCAAGCAAGCAGGTAAATATAGCCTGAAGTAGATCTCTTACAATCTCGGCATCCAGCATATCGAAGTCCGAATACCCCATGATCTCCAAGTGATTAGATCTCCGATAAGTGAGCATGTAGTCTTTTGTTCTTTGTAAATATCGTAAAACCCTCTTTGCTGCTATCCAGTGATCCATACCAGAATTGCTTAAGTATTTGCCTAGCACTCTAACTATGTATACTATATTCGGATGCATACACACCTGAGTATATATAAGACTCCCTACCATAGATGCATAAGGGATCTTTTGCATTTTCTTACCTTCAAATTCATTCTTAGAACATTCAATGAGACTAAATCTATCACTCTTCGCAATGGGTATATCTCCTGGGCATATTTTCTTATGCCAAACCTTTCAAGTACTTTTTTGATATAGCTCTTTTGTGATAACCCAAGGTTATCCCGAAAGTAATCTTGGTATAACTTTATTCCTAATACAAAACAAGTGTCACCAAGATCTTTCATCTCAAATTTATTTGATAGAAATATCTTGGTTTCGTTTAGTAAGTCTATAACATTGCTTACCAAATATATGTCATCGACATATAAAATTAGGAAGATACATTTACACCTACTGAACTTGTGATAAATACATCCATCTACTGAATAATTCTCAAAATCAAACGAGGAAATTACTTGATGGAACTTATGGTACCACTGATAGGAAGTTTGTTTGAGACCATAGATAGATTTCTTTAGTTTATAGACCATATACTTTGGATCTACAGTTATAAAGTTTTCTGGATGTACCATAAAAATCATTTCCTCAATATCACCAATGAGAAATGCAGTTTTTACATCTATATGATATGGCTCTAAATCAAAATGAGCTACAAGTACCATAATTATCTTGAAAGAATCTTTCGAAGAAACTGGAGAGAAAGTTTCTTTATAGTCAATGCCTTTTATTTGAATAAAGCCCTTGGCAACTAGACGAGTCTTATATCTCTTGATATTGCCTTTAGAATCCCTTTTGGTTTTAAAAATCTATTTACAACCAATGGATTTCTTTCTTATTGGCAATTCGATGAGATCCCAAATATCATTGCCTTTCGTAGATTTTATCTCATCCTCTAGAGCATCGATCTACTACTAGGATTTCTAACTTTGTTTGGCTTGAGTGAAATTGATTGGATCATTTTATACTCCTACGTCAAACTCATGTTCTAGGAGATAGATGATGTAATCATCCAAAACCGTATTTCTCCTTTCCTTAGTAGATCTCCTTAATGGCATTTCTAATTGAGGTTGTTGAGGTTGCTCTCCAAGAGCAACTTCCTTATGTTGGACAGGGAGTTGCGGATTATTGTCTTGAATTTTCAGATTTGCGTCTTGAATAATGTCTTGTATAGAAGCCTGATCACCTTCAATAGTAACTATAGGAAGAGAAACAAATTCCTCCTTAAAGACAATATCTCTTCCTTTATCTCCCACTTAAGCCTCAACATCATCAAGGAATCTCACATTTCCTGTCTCGAAAAAGGACCTGTTAGAAGGATCATAAAATTTGATGTGTCTTGACCTTTCATCATAGCCAACAAAATACCAGCTAATTATTCTTGAGTCTAGTTTCTTTTGATGTGGCCTATATAGCCTTGCCTCACCTAGACAACCCCAGACATGCAAGTACCTAATACTAGGTTTCTTCCTTGTCCATAGCTCATATGGGGTTTTAGCTATTGATTTGCTGGGTACTTTGTTGATTATGTAAATTGTAGTCTTTAGTGCTTCTCCCCAGAGTGATTCAGGTAAAGAGGAATAACTAATCATACTCCTCATAATATCCTTAAGTGTTCAGTTTCGTCGCTCAGTAACACTATTTATACTAGGTTTCTCCGGCAGTGTGTATTGCAGGATGATTCCACATTCCTCTAGGTACTGGGCAAAAGGTTCTAAATGTTATTCATCAGATCCATCGTACCTACCGTAGTACTCACCACCATAATCGGATTTGACGACTTTAATTTTCTTGTCGAGTTGATTTTCAACTTCGGCTTTAAAAACTTTAAATACGTACAGAGATTATGACTTCTCATGAATTAAATATACATATCCATAGCAAGAGTAATCATCTATGAACGTGATGAAATACTATTGGCCACTCCAGGAAACCGTAGAGAATGGACTGCAGATATCAGTATGTATCAGTTTTAAGACACCAGAACTCTTATTGGTACCTAATTTATGTATGTTTATCTTTTTTACCTTTAATGCACTCAATACAAACTGTGAAGTCTGTTAGGTTAAGTGAGTCAAGAATTTTATCTAACATAAGGCATTGTATTCTCTGTTTAGAGATATGTCCTAATTGCTTGTACCATAATATAGAGGAATTCTCAATTGTTTGCGTTTTGTACCACGTTTCTCGATATGCAAAGTTTCATTAATTGAGGTAATAGTATCAACTTTATATAGGTTATCAATCAAAGAAGTTACAATAATATTGGAATTTTGAAAAAGACTAAATTTATTATTTCCAAATAAAGAAGAATAACCAGATTTGTCCAAAACTGAAATAGAAATTAAATTCCGTCTAAATGACGGTACAACAAATATCTCATCCAAATCCAAAAATAAACTGGAATCTAATTGCAACCTAAATAGACCTATTGCTTCTACTATAGTTGTGTTGTTGTTGCCCACATAGATGTATCTTTTAGCATCACTTGGTGGACGGGTCCTCAGACAACCCTGCATAGATACACTTATGTGAGTTGTGGCACCGGTATCCACTCATTGAGTATGATTAGGTACAGAAGCAAAATTAACCTCAGAATAAACAAAATTGAGAAGCTTACCCTTATATTCTTAGGTATGGAATGTTTCATGATCACGAGACTCAGGCGATTAGCTCAAAGGTCTTAATAGCCGTAGCAGAACTTTTATCCGTAAGAGCAGCAAGTTATTCTTCCTTGAGTACAAGATCCAGATCCATGCAATTGAGCAAAATCATAATGTGCTTTTTCCACTTCTTAAAGTTTTTGCCATTAAGCACAGGAATTGAACTTAAATTGGTAGATATGTTTGAAACAAAAACTGAACAGAGAACAAAAAAGAAAACAATAGCTCACATACAAAATATGTCATAGACTAAGTATATAAAGTAATAACATATACTAGCATGACATAAATCAAATAAACATATAAGGTGGGCTCCTATCACAAGATACCTAAAACTACATTAATAAACCTTTCTTTGGGCCGACTTATCAACTTATAAGTGGTATTCTTTAGTGCAGTAATCAAATCTTGACAGTAAATCCTATCAAATAATAAATCTTCCTTTTGTCCGATTTACTATTCACATTGAAACTTAATAACCATCACATATCCATTACTGCATATGTGTTCATTATTCAGCCAAATGATCACCTTCCTTTGGGCTGGTAATTATTCGCATGAACAATAAACACGCAATTTTTTTATACCCTAAAACAAATATATCTATACAACAGAGGTTATTTTGGCAACATATTGTTTTAATTTATTTATTTTAGAATACTAGACAGAACATGCAAAGAAAAATAACTTAAATTCCTGAAATAAGAAATGTTTCTCTTTGCCGTAGGACTGGTCGACTACCTGAGAGGCCGGTCAACCGCTGGGTCACAGTGGGTTGACTGCTTAAGTCGACCGAAAACAATAAAGACTAAATTATTGTTTTTGATCGAAGATCAGTCAATCGCTAGTCGACCGAAATTGACAGAAACTAAATTATCAGATTCAATCGACTTAAATTTCAGCAAACACCTTGTCAACTCATGAACGAAATTGAGTTTTCAACAGACAAAGTGCATGTCGTTTTGAAGACTTAATAGGTCAAATCTTGAGTCGGAAACCTATGAATTCGATCAAAATTGACCTAATTCTACCCAAAAGTGACCTGAAATTCGAAAATAGGTCGCAAAATCAACATGTCCCATAGTCACATTTTTGGTCGACCTAAAGTGAGAATCAGTCGACCAGAAATACTATTCTAGCATGAAAAATCGCTAAATTCCTGATTTGTGTAAATTGCCTAAAAAACCCAAAAAATCGCTAAAATTGGATGTTTTAAGCCTTGATTCTTGAAAAAAAAAAAACCCATAGTGAAAACCCTAACCCTCAAACACCTTAATTCTCAATAAAATCATGTAAAATTTATCAATCACATACGTAATATCTAAACCCTAGAAAGCCAAATAGGTAAAGATATCATGAACTAGAGACATGCATGATATTCCTAATCAATTTAACATAATTTCCTACTTTGACACCAGGTGTTGGACATGATTTATGGATTGACAAATCAAACACAATCCTAGAATCTATTATGCTAAATTGTCAAGAAAAGATTTGTTGAGAGAAAATAATGACTAACTTGAATCTATAGCTATTGACAACGAAGGATGTGATCACATAAGCAGAAGCGATGAAATCTATAAAGCCTGAGAGTAGAAAGTCTTCTACAGAATACTCTATGTATGCTCAAAAGAACTCTCTTTATCAATAGAAGTAGAGGAGAAGAGGGTATGCTCAATTTGGCTTAGAGACCAAAACCCTACTAGTTATGTCTTTATATACTGATAACCAATAGCGACCCTATCAATCCTTATTAGATCAGTATTGGGTAACCACACATTACAAAGCCTATACCCAGTTAGTAATTTCCTGAGTCCATAATTAGATCACTTAGTGATCTACTTAATTAGATAGCCCTAGTATCATATAATTGTCATTAATTATGTAAGCCTACATAGGAAATTAATTAAAACTGAATAGAACACGCTTTCAAAGCTTTAAACCCAGAACATATAAACAAAAACAATTTCCATCTATACAACTAACTTTCCAATTATTACCTTTTTCAACTCCTTTGAAAGTTTTACCTAAGAGGCAGTAAATAAGATCTAGAAGCTCTGCTTTTATTTTAACAAACTCAAAATTGGGAGTTTTTTGGGATTGAAATTTTGGCTTTTTAAAAACCGAAAAGGATCAATTATTATGATATTTTGAGTGTGATATTTCAAGAAATAAAGATATGAAAAAAAGAAAAAAGAAAAGAAAGGAGAGGGGCGATCTGATCTCTCTACTGTATATATATATATATGAATTCTTCCAGTATTAGCTGGAATTCTTCTTTAACAAGAAAAGAAAAATTAGGAAGCAATTTTTTGTTATTAAGATCTGCCAATTGATTTTTTTCCCTTTACAAATTTTGACTGAGTGGGAAAGGAAAAAGAATCATCGTGGTTAAAGATTAGAAATTTGGAATGAAATGTCTCTTGAGAGAGGTAGCCAAAGAAAAATAAAGAAGAGAAAGGTGCTTCATTGGTTCAAGAGAGTAGGACATTAGCAGGAAGAAGAGAGAGAGGTGCCTAGAGAGAGAGAAAGAGAGAGAGAGAGAGAGAGAGCAGTAAGGCCTAAGGATAAGACCTAAAAAAAATGGAAGTTTTTGATCGAGGGGAAGAGAGAATAGAGAAGAGAGAGTAAAGAGAAGGAGCTTAATATTTTATGGTTTGCACTTTTTTCTCATGTATTATGTAACGTCAAACTTTATACAGATTCATGATTCTGATCACTATTTATTTACATCATACGGTTCAAAAATAAAAGTCCTTATGTGGGGGCATATACAGTGACCATACTGTACTCCTGCCCTTTAAAAAATTTATTTATTAGAAAGTAAATTCATTAAAAGGAGACATTTTAGTGGTAAAGAACATTTTTAAGGTAAGGTATAGAAAGATTTTCAAAACAAAAAAATAAAAAAAATAGAAAGAGCAGAGAGATTAGTGGCAATAGATACACCATTATACAAAGGGTAAAAGGCCCATAAAAGAATACTCGTTAATATTAGTAAAATAAATATATAATGCTTCTATCTTTTAAAAAAAATTGGAATATATAAGTTAATACTCATCATTATCAAACTGATCACAAAATATTTAGTAAATCAGTCGATAAACCAATTATGTTAACTTATATATTCAGATAATGATTTAAATATTAAACAAAAAGACATTCACTAAAATCAAGTGTTAAAATAGACACTCACTGTACTTCTCAAGGCTAAACTTGAATAATGATCTTGGTAGGCATGATTGGGACTCGATT
The DNA here is from genome assembly GCA_002914845.1 of Trema orientale. NCBI lineage: Eukaryota > Viridiplantae > Streptophyta > Magnoliopsida > Rosales > Cannabaceae > Trema > Trema orientale. The sequence goes on from JXTC01000066.1 coordinate 75,602, forward strand.
ATTACATATAATGGAATCGAATTGAATTAGAATTTAGGGTTGGTAACTTGTGTTGTTATGTCATATCTGTGTCGTGTCGAGGCATATGTATAACGAGCAACTACCAAACTCAAATCCGATACGTTTGTTATTCGTATATCATTTGTAAACACACACCCAACACACTAAATAAGCAAGTTAACCTATGAACGATATATTTAACACGTTATTTAAACAAGTTATATTCGAGTCGTGTTCAACCTAACACGACCTGCTAAATTGTATCCTATTTATCCTATTAATTGAACTCAATTTAAAATGTTAATATTAAATATGTTGTATTTAATTCAACATGACATAATCTATTAATATATTAAGTTTAACGTCTTAATCTATTTCATATTTCCAATAAAACTTAATATAATCTATTGACTTATTTAACATTTCCAATATAACAATCAATCATAATGAATCAAATAAATATAATACACAATCTAAAATTTAAACTAAAACAAAACTTTTAAGTTTTAATACATAAAACATAGCAAGTTTTATGTCTCCTAATATACACAACTTAATATAAAGCCTTAAAGAAATAATGTGTCAATTTCGGGTTTAAGCACAATTTTAACCCAAAATTCAACCTTTATTTTTTCCTTTTAAGGGACTCGAAATTATTATTTTTAGTCCATTTTATTTCAACATTGAAAACTCTAGCAGGCTAATATTATCTCTCTAACTCTCTCATTTTCTCCCAAAGACCCTTTTACGCTACTGTATAATGAGAAACCTCTAGAAGCTAAGATCGTTATAGGGCTTTCCTAGTTCCTACATTACTCTCTCCTTTTTTTCTTCTCTTTATCAATTCTCACTTGCCAAACATCATCCTTTTTTTGAAATATGTGTTCTCTAAAATCTTCAAGCATTATCCTATGCATTGAAGGACAAATCTCCAAGCATTTTTTGGCACCTACCCACTCTATAGTGTGTGTTCTCTCATGTTTTTCTATGTGATTTTGTCTTTGTCTAGGTTCTAGTCATTTCTACGCTCTAGTTCTTTTATTATTATTATTATTTAATTGTATTTTATTATACATATTGGATTTGGATGTTTTTTCTAGTACAGATTTGGGTATGTTGATTTAGAAAATATTGAGGGCAAGATTTAATGGGTTTTTGGTTTATCTCACTTATTTTTTTGTTTGTGTAAACAACTCGATTGTAGTAGGCATTTTAATCCTCTTTCGCATTACGGAAGTAGTACTAGCTATAGTATATAGTATATATTATTAGTAGTAATTTTCAGTATGTCACTAATCTCAGGTTTGCTCATGAAATAAACTATGGAAGGAGAAAGATGTGTATTTGGAGCATATGACAAGTAAAATGTAAGGAAAATATTAGAACTATTAGTTGAATTTAATATCATCTTGTCTATAGCTTATATTCTAGATCCTCGATTGAAGATGAATTTTGTAGATTTTTGCTATAAGAACTCACATTGAAAGAACCCATTAGAGATGATGTTTCTTCATTCTAAGGATCTTTTTTATAAGCATAAGGATAATCTTTCTCATTTTGCACAAGTCCCACTTTCATTCCGTAAAGGTGCAAGCAAGAATGTTCAAACAGATTCTATGGATGTAGAATATGAACTTTTAAAGGTAATTTGTTTTTTATTTTACACAAAATTGTATTCTTGCATCTACAATTTAACTAATTACTTTTATTAGCTAACTCTTTATTTTTTTATTTTGTGGGAATTTGATGATCTTGAAACTGATGAGAATTCATCTTTTGAGTAAAGAACTCACTTGGAGTTTTATTTGGCCGAACTAAAGTTTGTTAGGAATTCAAAGTTTGATATTCATGCTTTTTGAAAGTTTAACCAGCTCCACTATTCTGAGCTATTGACATCCTAGAAACAAAAATCAGTTCTAACCATATTGAAATACAAACCACTTTTTAGACATGCTTAATTGATTGTTAAACTAAATTCAATCTTAGAATTTATCATGCCAAATTGTCAGGAAAAGATTTGTTGAGAGGAATAATAGTGACTAACCTGAATCTATAGCTATTGACAACAAAGAATATGATCACATGAGAAGAAGCATGAAATCTATAGACCCTAAGGGTAGATGGTCTTTCACAGCTAAAATACTCTATATATACTCAATGGCTCTCTTTGTTGCTGGAGGCAGAGGAGAAGAGCGTACGTTCTATTTGGCTTGGGGACCAAAATCCGAATAGTTATGTCCTTATATACTGATAACCAATAGAGACTCCATCAATCCTTATTGGATCAATATTGGATAACCACATATTACAAAGCCTAAATCAAATTAGTAATTTCCTGAGCCCATAATTAGATCACTTAATTGGCTCTATTTAATTAGACAACTCATAAAATACATAATTGTCATTAAACCCATGTAAGCCTACATAGGGATTATAAAACCCAATAATCTCCCACTTAGGCTACATGAGTTATCTGGAAATAATTATATAATGAAACTTGAGTGCGCACTTTATTGCTGTCTATTAAGAAATTACTCCTTATAATAATCCGGACCATCTTATGCATCAACACGAAATCAAAGCGGCCTTTATTGCACTTAGTTAGGTAACTGAATCAATCAATAATTACCAAATCAATACATCCAATCACACAAATCAAGTATAGACGTGTGGTATGGAAATTACATGAAAAGTGATCTTACATGCCTATTTCTATTTGGTCCTACTTTATGATTTCAACGAATCAACCTTAGTATTTCACTTTATACTTAACCACAACTTAATTCAAAGCCACAAATAGAAAGAAAATAAAATATAAATTTAGAGTATAGAAGAAAACTGTCACTTTATTGATATCAAATAACAAATGTATCTATCATAAAAGAACTTAGAAAATCTAACTCTCACTAATTCTGAATATCTTTAAACAGTACAATACTCATATGAGCAATGTGCTCATGAAACTTCTTAGGCATTAGACCTTTGGTGAGCGAATCCGCCAACATAAAGTTAGTGCCGATATATTCTATATACACTTGGTGACTATGAACTCTCTCTTTAACAACTAGAAACTTCATGTCTATGTGCTTAGACTTCGAAGAGCTTCTGTTGTTATTGGAATATAAAACAACGCCTCTATTATCACGATATATCTTCAATGGCCTTTCAACACCATCTTTATTGATATCAAATAACAAATGTGTCTATAATAAAAGAACTTGGAAAATCTAACTCTCACTAATTCTGAATATCTTTAAACGGTACAACACCCATATAAGCAATGTGCTCATGAAACTTCTTAGGTATTAGATCTTTGGTGAGCGAATCTGCCAACATAAAGATAGTGCTGATATATTCTATATACACTTGGTGACTCTGAACTCTCTCTTTAACAACTGGAAACTTTATGTCTATGTGCTTAGACTTCGAAGAGCCTCTGTTGTTATTGGAATATAAAACAACGCCTCTATTATCTCGACATATCTTCAATGGCCTTTTAACACCATCGACAATTTGCAGCCCAGTGATAAAATTCTGCAGTCATTTCCCTTGATTCAATGCCTCATGACAAGCTATAAACTCTGCCTCCATAGTGGAAGAAGTTTTGAGCATTTGCATAACATTCTTCCATGATATAGCTCCTCCAGTAAGTACTTAAATATAGCCCAAAGTGGATCTCTTAATATCTAGGCATCCAGTATAATCAGAGTCAGAATATCCCATGATCTCCAAGTGATCAGATCTCTGATAGGTGAGCATGTAGTCTTTTGTTCTCTGTAAATATCATAAAATCCTCTTTGCTGCTATCCAGTGATCCACATCAGGGTTGCTTAAGTATCTGCCTGGCACTCCAACTATGTATGCTATATCTGGATGCATACGCACCTGAGTCTACATTAGACTCCTTACTACTGATGCATAAGTGTAATCCCCTAGAAAACTATAAACTTGAAACAGTAGTGGAATAACTACTACTTAACTTCATAATCTTTTAATGAGAGTTTAGTTTATTGACGCATGAATTTAAATGTGATATCAATTTTGTTTCTTAGTTTAAGTTTATTTTATGTGTTTATAATTTCTATGATTTTAGTAAGTGAACAGTTATGAACTGACGCATTTGTGATTATGGTTGCAGTGGAATATGCACATAAAAACTAAGTTAGACTGCGTGCCTAATGAGAAATAAAATTATCATGTATTTTATATTTCTTCATTATAATTATAATTAATAATGAGATATGTCGATAATTCTAATATAATTGATCACAATTTAATTTACCTTACTAAGCATTTTTTTTATGAGAGTTAATTTTGGTATACACTTTTAATGTATCATGCTTAAATTTAGTAATGTAGGATATATTGAACAATATATGTAAAATTATTATTTCACATAGTACATATATTATGGTAGTCACATTTTTATTACAAAGACTAAATACTCTAATTATCATGTGCTCGAAATAATTGGGCTTAATTAATTATGTTCTTTATTCTGCTCTAAGTCATTTAGTCCAGTAATTATTTATCTTAGCCAAATAAGTAATAGGAGAATCCAAATTGAAGTTGTTAATATTTCTTATTGTGTTTATCATTGGGCTCTAAATCGTTTTGCCCAATAACCATTTGTCTTCGCCCAATAGGTAATAAGAAAGTCAAATTGAAGTTAACATTCATAGCTCAAATAATAGACTAAATATTCACAAGTAATACGAAAAAAAGGAAAAGAGTTAAGAAAATGATGTAGCCATTAATATATTATAATTATATGTATTTTATCCATTATAAGAATGTAAAACAATGTAAGTAGTCATTAAAATATTTTTATCTATATATTTGTCACTATTATAGCAAAAAAAATTAGCCAATTACATTAGGAGACAAAACAAAATTAAGTAAGTTTTTTAACCATGTATTAACAATTTGAATAGTATAGGTATCATATAGATTTTATGGATATTAAATATACATTTGATATTATATATCCATATAGTATTATTAAATATGGTAAGTGGATGAATATAATTAAGCTAATAAAATTAATTTATTTGCATGATCAAAAGAAAATAAATTAAAGAATAAAAGTCAGGTAAGTAGTGTAATTATTATTAATTAATTAAATTATTTTAATCTTATTTTTATGGACATATTAAGCCTATAAATCAGGTATTCTCTTGTAAACACAATCAAATCTTCTTCTATATTCTCTGTAACATCTCCCAATTTCAACACCGTATGTATGGAATTTATTAAAAATATTTAGTGAAACTAGAAAACGTTACTAACCTCAGAAATTAAGAAAAATAATGGAAAATTAAAACTTTTCAAACTTTTAGAAATAAAAAGAAAACTATACTCATATTATATATCTATACACATATATATAGTGGGCCACTCATAAAATCATATATAATATACATAAACTCAAAAATAGCTGCAAAACTCTCAGTCAGAAAATCACAGGTCAAAATACTTATATACACTCATCGTGGTCAGAAAGTCAGCACTTCTCCTCAAATTCAGGTATCAATAGTATCCTCTACAATGTAAGAATATATGTGAGTATGAAACTCAGTAAGTAACATATGCAAATACAAAGTGTATATGACAGAAAACAAACAATTATATAGTTGGGATCCCTGTGTATATTGTATTGCCTAATAAGACTGTGAATCGCATACTGAGCCATTCGGATAACAGATAATATATCATGAGCTGTATGGAGGTCTTGAGCCCCCAAATCCCCTCTGTGCATAGCAGAGGTCTACCCAATACAGCTGTTAGAGTGTTCCCAAAGGAACCATAGTATCTCTGAAAGGACCAGAGTATCCCCGAAGGAATCAGAGTATCTCCGAAGGAACAAGAGTGTCCCCGAAGGAACCATATCACATATTTGGGCACTAGTCCGCTATACCCTATTCACCAATACTCATCATACAATATAAATACACCACGCATGTTCATGTCTCATGCAAGCAGCATAACTAATTCAGATGTTCATACTTCGGACAAAATAGAATAACAGATACATATGTACACATAATCCAAGGATTCCAGAGATTCACTGAAACAAATATTTCTTACATTGTAGGTGTAACATTACTTACCTCGATCCAGGACTTTTTTGTATTTTTCTGTAAAATGCTCTTCACTCTTGGTATAGTTGATACGCTCCTATTATTTTCCCAATAGTATCGTTATGCAAGTGATACTACAAAAGAAGTTGTTTTAAACTATGCTTGAAAATAAATAATTTTTAACATGTCTCTAAGCAAAAAAAATACAAGACGCTAAGCAATTAACCAATTTATACAATTTTAAATTGCCAATTGACTAGAAAGAATATCCATCTATGAAAAGATGTATTTCTCCAAGATTTTCATATAACCATATCATCGTATACACAGTAGCTATAAAAGGGATTAGTAAAAATAATATCCATAGAAACTTAAATATGTAGATTAATGCAAAGATATCAATTTCTTTTGACACAACAAAACCGTCAAGATTTATATAAATAAGTAATATGTACTTGCTTATTGTATCTATATAAAAAGAGAAGTTTGATGTACAAATTTCAATTCTAAAATTGGTGTAGTATTCTGTCCTAAACATATTCACATAAAACTATGAAAACTAAATTCAAGTCAATAAACTATTAGCTATAAGTAATACTTCTATCAAATAACAATCAACATATACAAGAAAATAACCGTGTCCCATAAGTATTTCGAATAGCAACATTAGAAAAATTAACATACATAAAATTTGAATGTATATATATATATACACATAATATGAATATAAAAACTTAAGAAAGCACATATCAATGAACCACCTTCCCTTTCAAGAGCTCTAACTATAAAAACAACACAGTAGATTCACTTGTAACTCTTTTATAATTACTTCAGTAGGTAATAGACTTATAAAATTAGAGAAATCGACATCCATATGTAATGGATTTCTAATGAAATAAAAAAGGGAGTAAAAGTTATGGAGAATTGTGGCTGGCGGTGGTAGGGAGGTTTCAAATAAATAAATACTTAGAATATAAGAGCTCCAGGAATTGCTGACTAAAACTGTAAATACTTATTATTTTAAAGGATATTTTGGGTATTTTATCTATTAATTATAAAAGAAAGAAAGAAAGAAAGAAAGAAAGAAAGAGATGAAGTCTCGTTCATCTCCTTGACAAAAGTCATGCGGCTCTGACTCCCCGACAACCAACTTCGGTGCCGACTCTTATCCCGTCCGTCTAATCTCTTCATTTTCTTTTATTTGTTTGCTATTTATCTCATTTTCTCTTTGTCACTTGCCTCATCAACTATTTTCCAAACACTCACCACCTCCATTTTCATCTTCTTCTTCGTTCGGATCTAAGTACCACCAAACCAAACTCACACGACCTCTCTCTCTCTCTCTCTCTCCCTCCCTCAAGTCACCATTTGGCCATCGTCATCCATCAAGCTACATAGCCACAATTAAGAGCCGCAAAAACGACATTCCTCCGTGGCCGTACCCGACGAATATACAACCGTTTGTCATTGTTTCTCGCTACTACCCAGGAGTGCGAGCATCATACGTTAGTGCCAAACCTCGCTCGACCATTTGAGGACAACAAAACTCCAACCTGGTACCTATCACTTGAACCACCGTCTAAGGACGATATCGTGGAGCTTACGGATGCAAGTTGGACTTTTATAAGCATTGTGTTTTGCAAAAGCAAACAAGAGTGAAATTCAGCACAATAATTCACAATACCGAGGGTATTCTGGATTATATTCATACAGATATGTAGGGACCTACTAAGACAACTTCTTTGGGAGGTATGTACTATTTTTGTTACTTTTGTTGATGACTTGATAACTCTATGAACTTATGCAGAAAATATACTAGCGGCTATCGCAGTATAGATTAAGGTGTCGATCCTACAGAAAAGTTAAATCAACAATGAAAAGGTGGCAAAAATATAAAGAAAATAGAAAATAAAATAAATAACTAAATAAAATAGCTAAGTAGAAAAGTAAAATAATCATAGAAAAATAAATGAAAATACCAATATGAGAAAAACAAAACTTCAATATTCACTTAATTCCAACGTTTTCGACAAGCCGCCTCCGTTGGACCACCGGAACCTCTAAACGGCGGAGCAGTTGAGCTCGGTTGGTCATTCTCAACGTTGTATGCCCATTCACCAGAGTCGAAACGCTCTAAGTAAGATACTATAATCTTGAATAGTTTTATATTAAGATTTATGGCATTTATGCCGGAGTCAAAATGCACTTGGTAAGATGCCATAACCGTGAAATATTGTGAGAAGATTAAGTGAATTAAGGTATAAAAAAGAGTAATTGAGTTGTATGGAATTGAGACTTGGTTTGTGAAAAATTTCGAAAAAGAAAGATTGGTATTTTTGTAAGTCAGAAATAGAGAAATAGTATTTTCGAAATCTGACTTACTGTTGTGCCGAAAGTCTGATATGGCTGATAATGGACCTTAGGCCAAGTTTAGAAAAATGTCATTTTTATGAATAAGAAGGAAAGTTGATATATTCGTAACCCAATTCAAATGAAAATAGAATTTTTTTTCACCACAATAAATATTGGGCCATTTTGGGCATCGGGCCTAAGGATAAAAAAAGATAAGAAGTGATATTTTTATAAATATTTCCAGAATATTGGTATTTGAACAAATACTTTCTGAAAAATGGTATTTTTGTGTGGTACATTAGAAATTGGGCCTCGTGCTGAGTTGAGAAAAAGTGATATTTCCTTAAATAATTTTGAGATATTGATATTTTACGAAATATTTTCTGAAAAGTGGTATTTTTATAAATTTTCAGAAAAGATGATAGTTTTCTAAATACTTTGGAAAAGTGGTATTTTTGTAACTTTTGGAATTTAAGGTCTGTTTAATATTAGGAACCTCGAAACGAAGTTTCGACCTCAAAATTGGATTTAGCAAGGTCGAGATATGAATTTTGATATATAATATCGATATGTTTTGAGGTGGCACGAATTCTGAGACTCGAGGCTCATGAATAGTCTCGTTTTGCGTACCATGGTTTGGGTTTCGGCTCGGAACCCAATTCAGTCGAATTATTTATCTAACCTAGCTATTTTGGGCACTAGGAATTCAGTGGTGATGTCCGTTTTCCCATTCGAGACTCCATTAGAAAAATGATTTTCTGAAGCAAGTTGTTTTGGTTACTAATGCACCCAATCGACTTCCAAATGACTCACGGAAATTAATACGAATTATTGTAAAGGATTATTACACTCAATTGAGGTAGGGATTCGATCACTTACTTTTAAATTGGTTTATCTTAAATGGTTTGAATTGATTTTGATTAAATTAAATTTCGTGATTTAAATATTACGAAGAATGTGATTTGATTTAAATTCGTGATTTTGAATAAACGAGAATCACTGCATGGTTGATTTATTGATTTAGTCACAAAACATATATATCCACATCATGTCACACACTTGCATTGCATATTGTCTCACGTGACCGTCGGAATTACGGTGTCCTATAGAACATTGGAGTAACTCACGTTCATCATATAGATGATACGGAACTCACGTATATCAAGAATCTATGCATTATGGAATTGGGCAATAGTTAGTGCATTTGTGATGGACTTGGATGGTATATACTTTGTTTTGGAATATGTTTTGATATGAGTTTTGTGAACATGAATTTTGATAAATCTGTTTGAGAAACTGGTATTATGAATTGTTTGAAGTAAGGAAATCTAACTATATAGGAATTTGTAAAAAATAAATATATTATTTATTATAAAAACTTGTGATAGTTTCTCTACTGGACTTTAGCTCACCCTATTTCCTTCCCCTCAGGTGGTATTTAGTGTGACTTAGATAAGGAGGCTTAGCTAGTGACTTATGAAGTTTGCTAGTATTTATTTTACTTTGGTAATTCCTACTAGACTTGTGGATATTAGACTTATGTAGGAATTAGAATTTTATATATGGTTATGTAAGCTTTATTTCAAGATTGGACATAGTCTGTATGTGTGGTGGATGCTTCGATGCACAACTTTGAACAATTATTTTTATTTCAGTCTACGTCTAAAGGATGATGCATTTAATGTGGGTTTACTTTTACTTAAATATTTTTTGAGGCCATTACAAAAATTATATATTCTTGAAACTTAAAATTAAATTTTGGTGTTTCTAATTTGAAATACCCATTCTGCTACTGACCCTGGTCTCAGGCCATGACAAAAATAAGGTCGGCTATTATAATTTTTTTTAATAGAATAAGAATTATACTTTTTTGAACCGATAGATAATATAAAATAAAGTAATAACTTGACTTAAATTAAATAGACATATCTATAAGATATGAGATAAGACATAATTACAAAGATATACCGAAACAAGAATTAGAATTTCGTCTACCACATAAACAATTTGACTCAAACAGAATAACTCAATTATAAATATTGCACAACTAATAAAAATCATTAACAATTAACTTGGATATTCAAATATTTATTTTCTAAAAAAATTAATTAACAAGAAAACTAAATGGAAATGATACCAATAAGTGTCATTATAACATGAATAAAGAAATTATAGCAAATTTATTACACGTCAACTTGTACCAAAGAGACTACCTTAAGCATTTCACTTCAAAATTAATTTGTAGATTAAAGTTAGTTTACATAATAAAAAGGAAAAATAAGTGCTCAAATTATATACACATATTATAGCAATATAAAGTATTATACAGTATTAGCTTTTTAGCTATGTGAAGAGTTATGTATCGTATGAAAGTTTAGGATATCACATTCTCTCTACCTCTCTCTCTCTCTAAAAGTTTCTATTTATCTATTGTAATTATAAGAATTTTAGTTTTCTTCAAGTTTCAAGAAAAAGGTAATTCTTAGAACTCTTAGTCTTTTAAGATTTGTATATTTTATAGCACTTAGATTCAAATTCAATCTATGAATTTCGGGAAAGTTTCATGTTTATATCCTGCTCCTATGATTTTATAAAAAAATTTTAATACAAGTTGGTCTTTACCTAAGAAAAGCTATAAAACAGATTTTATATATTTACCTAAGAAAAGCTATAAAATAGATTTTATATATTTGGTTCAATGATTTCAGAAGGTAACCATTTTTATTTTGAGTTAAAATTTTAAATATATGTTCACATATATGTTAGGTTCTTTTTTGGAAAGTTTTATGATTTAGTGAATTTATTTCTTATAGTTATTAAATTTTCTTTACATATTACCCTTTCAGCTAGTAAATTTGACAGATTTATTTATCTCTGACTATATTTTTCAAAACACATACTATTGATTTTATTTAGACCTTAATTTTTTAAAGGACATTCATATATGTGTCATAAGACTTTACAAATATTTTATCATTTTTATAAGGGTATAAAATTAATTATGATTTTCGTACTATACAATGTTTCACTATTTCGGACATGAATTCTAAAGTATCATTATAAAAGATTAAAGTTCTATAAAAGGATCGATTTTGGAATTCCCAAAAATTGTACATATGTTATAATGTGTTTATGATATCCTCTTAAAATTTCAAGTTCGTTTGATATATAAAAAGTTCCAAAAAATTCAATCATTCTCTGTTGGCCATAGCTTTACTAATTTTATTAGATTATAAAGTATAGAATAGAAATAAAAAAACAAAGATGATATATGGTGTTTATAAATTCTAAATAATTTTTTTTAGATTTTGTTTTTTTTGTCATAAGGACTCATGTCAAGTTTTAGAATAAAAAGAATTATGTGCTACAATTTAAAATTCTTTAAGTATGCATTACTCGCCGAAATGCTAGAATTTTGACAATGTTATGAAACATGAATTTTTGTATTTTATGTTGTGGATGTTTTAAAACACATAAAATATGTTTCTTGTGAACAAAGGTAACATGTGTTAATATATGTAATGAATATTGATGCATGAATAATTATTAAAAGGATAAAGAAGAGGCATATGGTTACAACAAGGTTGAGTGTGCGGTATTTCACTGCAAGCATAAAAAAAATTTTCTAAGGACCTAAGGTAAGTACAATCTCACCTACGACATAGATAATTTTAAAAGCATATTCTTTGTTTGAATATGTATGTCTAAGTTGATTGCAAGTGATATCTTGTCTATGTCCTGAGATGATCAAATGTGATATTTAACTTATATCAGATGTTTGTTTGGCTTGTATATATACCTATGAAAATACATATCTCTTATGATATTAATATGATACATGTACTTTGCAATATTTTTAATGACAAGACACGAAAAGTATACTTCAATTAAAGGAAATATCAAGATTATGAAATATAAAATTTGGGTTTGATAATATGGCACACCCAATTATGTTAAAGAGGAGACTAAGAAAAAGATAAGAACACAAGGGTGACGTACCAACCTCCACTAAGTGAGGATTCCCGAAAGAAGATAAGACTAGCCTCCACTAGGTAAGGATTCTTGAGGAAAATATGTTAAGTTTATGTCCATAGGTGTTTTCAGTAGGGTTGCTCCCCTGATTCCCCACTGATTACGCGTACTCGGTACGTATGCCAAGGCTCATAAGAAAGATAAAAGACTTAATAACAATATAAACGAAAAAAAATTTCTTCATGAAATATAAAATAAATAACTTCATAGAAAAGCATAATTGGACTTTCATAAATTGTTGTTTATGTATGATAGTATTTTATGAGATTTAAATTGTACTGATTGAGCAAAAACTCGCTCCATATAAATGTCTATATTGTAGGTACCAAAGATAAGAAACCTTTGATTTGACCGATGGATTGACTGGAACTGAGGCGGGGATGAATCCGAGGCACAGGCTCTGGGATACCTCCACTATAATTATTTCTGCATATTTTTCTTCAATAAGAAGATAATTTATTTAAATATGTAAGCTTAATTTGGAGTTTAATTGTACTACCAAGACTAAGTACTCAGTTTGCAACATACAATTTAATCAAATTAAACTTATATGACATTTTATTAAATATCGCTTTACAAAATATTTTATCGAGTTTGAAAAAAGTTTTCAATAATTAAAGATTTTCTTTTAAAACAAATAATTTTTAGTAGCAAAAGATTTTATTAAAAATAAAAATATTTTGATTTGAATAAATGTAAGACTAAAAGGGCTTTGATAAAAAGTTCTAAACTCGTCTAAGGAGAGCTTGGGACTTAAGTGGTCCGCTTGTGACCCCCCCTCCTCATCTGGGAACCTTTTTAGTTGCGCAGTATTTAAAATTACTAAAAGAAAGGAACTTTTTCCTTAAAAAAGTTTGTTTTAGCTTCTTAACATGTCATATTGAGTAAATGATTAATTATCTTGAGAAAAATATATTTTTATCTGAAAAAAATTATTGTCATGAATTTTCAGAGTACAAATTTCTCATTTAAAATAAAATAAAATTAAAAAAATACGTAGATGATGGTTTGAAAAGTCGGGTCGTCACAATAAGGGATCTTTAGTATTTCTTTAGCTTCAAATTCATTCTTGGGGCATTGAATGGACTGAATTTATCACCCTTAGCAATGGGTGAATCTCCTAGGGCACATTTACTCGTGCCAAACTTTTTAAGCACGTTTTTGATATAGCTCTTTTGTGATAACCCAGTGATACCCTGAGAGCGGTCTCAGTATATCTTTATTCCTAATATAAAAGAGATGCCTCTAAGGTCTTTCATCTCAAATTTGTTTGATAAACCGTTCATGATAAACTTATACTTAAGCCATCTCCACTATTGATCTCATATGGTTAGAATCCTATTTTCTCTAATCTTGACCATTGATTTGGCTCCGAGCCATCTCAACCATTGATCTCATAGTTAAATTCCTACAATTGGATAAGTCCTACAATTGTCCCATTTGTCTATTATATATATTATTGATTTAATTTGTATTATACTCTTTAAATTATAGTCCAACATTAATCATTACTGTCACTTAAAATTAAGAGAGAGAAGGGAAGAGATATTGAGAGAGAAAAGAGAAAAGGAGAGAGAGAATGTGCTAGAGAAAGAGAAAATTAATTTAATATAAAAATATTAGATTTCTAGAAAATCATTATAGAATATAATTTAGCAATAACACGTGATTACTGATTTTATATCAATTTAAAATTAAAAAACATCCTAACTAACAGAATAATGTTATAAATTTCAATAAACACAAGAAAAGATAATATAGTAGGACAAAATTAGGAGAAAAAACTTAGTATGCACAGATATAATGAACGTTTTTAATCCACAATTAATTGATTTAAGATAATATAGTTAACAACATACAAACATAGGAACATACTTATCTATAAGAACATAGTTAATTTATACAAATAAGACGCAACGAGAGAGATAGAGAAAAAGATTCAATAATAAATTAAATTGAAATATTAGGCATTTGGAAACAGACAGAGAGAAAATTAAAATTGGAATTTATAACATCTACAAAATCATCATTATGATATAATTTTCTAGTAATAAATAATTAATATTAGATTATAATAAACAACAAATATCATAACTAACCAAACATATTTTAAAATTTAGTAAACACCACAAAACTTAATATAAAAGGACTGTATTAAAAAAATTAAATGCCAAGCACAGATAAAATTGAAGTTTATTTTATCAAAAAATAATTGATTTAAGAATACATAATTGACTATCCCATTATCACAAAACGAGAAAATAATAGATGGAATACGAACAACACAAGGACAAATTACAACACTCATTTATTATAGATTACTTAATTATTAAGGCCATATTAAATCAAATCGAGCTTTTCTACCCATCTAACATTTTCTTATAAATGAATTTAATACTTGGTTGAGAGAGAGAGAGAGAGAGAGAGAGAGAGAGAGAGAAGGGGAGAGATATTGAGAGAGAAAAGAGAAAAGGAGAGAAAGGAGGGGCTAGAGAAAGAGAGAATTAATTTAATATAAAAATATTAGATTTCTGGAAAATCATTGTAGGATATAATTTAACAGTAACACATGAATACTAATATTATATCAATTATAATTAACAAACATCCCAACTAACAAAACAATGTTATAAAATTCAATAATCGTGAGAAAAGATAATATGGTAGGACGAAATTAGGGAAAGAAAAAAAACTTAGCATGCACAGATATAACTAAAATTTTTAATCCACAATTAACTGATTTAAGATAACATAGTTCACATCATACTGCCACGGGTGACCAAGGAGCAAATGGCAGGTGTCCATATCTAACACATCACAAAGCACATCATCCTTGTACAGACTTTCCAATAGAGAGAGTCAGTTTACAATATTCAGTAACTTTGGCTTCAGCTCCCTTCTTGATCCACCCTACCTTGTAAAGGCTAGGATGTTATTCTGTCTTCAGTCCTAGAACTCGAACGAAAGCCCTTGAAATAACATTCTCACTACTCTCACTATCAATTATAACTTCACACACCTCCGCGTGAACTCATCAAAACGGTGATGAATATTACGAGTGAAGGTGTCGAAACACTGCTCGAGTCCATCGATGGCTGCCCGCAGGGCCTGCACTCTGGGCTCTTCGTCACCGGAGCGGCAACCACCACTACCTGTGGCTACCATCGAGTAAAGGGAAAAGCCTTGGCTCTGATCACCACTTGATACAAAGGAGTTGACGGATCAAAACCCTCTGTGGAGGAACAGAGAGTAGCACTCTCAAAAGATTCTATTAGCACCAAAATTCATTCATTACAATCTGCCCCTCTATCTCTTCGTTCCCCCACCTATAGACTCTGGGTTGTTACACTTAGGACAAAATAGCATAACGCGGACTCTGAACAAATAGAGCACAGACTCGAAACTCAAATAGCAAACGACAACAATCCAAACAGCAGCAAGAAAATAAACAAAATGACACCAGCAAATGTTTAATAAAACAACATCTATGGTGATAAATGACAATAGCTTCCAGCTGCATCAGTAAAATGGAAGAGTGTGGAAGAGAGAAAGAGAGAGAGAGTTAAGTTTCATTAATAAGGAAACGTTAGATATAGAAAATAACCATTCGATATAATTTAGTAATAATAATTGATTACTCATTTAATATTAAACTAAAATTTACATCATAACCAACCGAAAAACATTTTAAAATTTAGTAATATAAAAAAACTCAATATGCAAAGACTATAATATAAGAAAAACTTACACTTAGCAACCACATAGATTACTAAAGTTTTTAATCTGAAAATAACTGATTAAAAGAAATAAAATAGACTATCTAATCATCTAAAACAAGAAAGTAAAAGATAAGAACTATGTGGACAACACACAAACAAACTCATATACTAAGTTATGAGAAATTAATTAGTATGGCCAAATCACATAAGATCGAGAATTTCTGCATGTCTAATATTTTCTTATAAGTTAATTTAATACTTGAGGAAGAGAGAGAAAGAGTGTGTGTGGGGAGATAAAAATAGAGAAAAAACAAAATTTAGTCAATAAAGAAATATTAGACATGTACAAATTAACCATGCGATAAGAAATACTTACACATTACATGTTGAATTAGAATTAACTACATACATCATAACGAACAAAATAATCTTTTGAGCTAATTAACACCAGAAAACTTAATATACAAGTGCTATATAAAAAAATTAGCAACCACATAAATAACCAAAATTTTTATTGCAAACATAATTAAAGACAACACAATTAACCATCCCATCATTAGAAAACGATAAAGTAACGACAAAGTAAAAGATAGAGACAAAATGGACAACACACAAACAAACGAACATAATCAATAAGGAAATATTAGATATTTACAAATTAATCATATGATAAGAAATACTTACACATTACATGTTGAATTAGAATTAAACATACATCATAACCAACAAAATAATATCAAGCTAACAAATACAAGAAAACTTAATATACAAGGACTATACAAAAAGAAATAAATAAATAAACTTACCAAGCACATAAATAACCAAAACTTTTAATACAAAAGTAACTGATTAAAGACAACACAATTGACTATCCCATCATCAGAAAACGATAAAGTGAAAGATAAAGACAAGATGGACAACACACAAACAAATAAACATACTTATAACAAAGTAACTAATTATTAAGGCCAATTACATCAAATCAAGATTTTATGCATGTTCAACCTTTTCTTATAAATTACTTTAATACTTGAGAGAGAGAGAGAGAGGGGGAGTCATAATTAATTAATATGGAAATATTAGACATCTAGAATACTGCTATACGATATAATTTAGTGATAATAAATTATAACTCATTTCATATTAAATTAAAATTAACAATAAATATCATAATCAATAAAATACTATTTTACGATTCAGGATATGCCATAAAATTTATTATGCAATAACTATATAAGAAAAAATTAAACTTAACAGGCATATAAAAAACTGAAGTTTTTCAATCTAAAATAACTAATTTAGGACAATATAGTTGACCATCACATCATCAAAAGACAATATGGACAGCACACAAACAAAAACAACCATTTATAAGAAAATAATTAATTATTACAGCTAAGTTACTTCAGATCGAAGATTTTCTTCATGTCTAACTTTTTCTTAAAAATTAATTTAATTTTCGGGAAAGCGAAAGGAAAATAAGTAGAGAAATGGGAAGAGAGAGAGAGAGGGAAGGGAAGAGAGGGAAAGAGAGAGAGAATAGGGGAGGACAGAGAGAAAAAAGGAATGGGGAGAGAGCAAGACAAAGAATGAGTTAAAATTAATTAATATAGACATGTTTAACATTAAGAAAATGATCATACCATATAATTTTACAGCAGTAACTCATTTTAGATTAAATTAAAATTAGCAAAAAATATCATATACTCGACCAAACCATATTTTAAGATTCACTAAACACCACAAACATTTTGCAATCACATATATAATTGAATTTTTAATCCAAAAATGACTGATTTAAAACAACATAATTAACTAACTCATCATCACCGGAAAAAAAAAGAGAATAAAAGACTAAGAAAATACGGATAACATACAAACAAATTAATGTACTCATGCATAACGAAAGGTGTATAAAAGCACGTATACATACACACATATATATTTATATAGATAAAGAGAGAGAGAGAGAGATCAAACACGTAGCAAATTAGAAGACTCAAACATGTAGTATTATACAAAAATCTAGTAAACACACGAACTTAATATGCCAGAATTATATCCACAAGATTAAACCAAGCAAAAGCAAATGTATAACTAAAGTTTTTTCATCCAAAAATAGTTGTTCCAAGACAGTATGAATAACTACCCCATCAGGGGAAAAAATAATAAAGTAAAATATAGAGAAAATATGGATAACATAATTAACTACCCAATAAAACAAATGAAGGTAGAAGGATAGTTAAATGAAAAAGTACATCAAATTCAGATATTTTGATGTCAAACTTTTTCTTATAAATTAATTTAATACTAAAAAGAGAGAGACAATTAAAATTGATTAATATGGAAATTAAACCAAGCAAAAGCAAATGTATAACTGAAGTTTTTTCATCCAAAAATAGTTGTTCCAAGACAGCATGAATAACTACCCCATCAGGAAAAAAAATTAATAAAGTAAAAGACAGAGAAAATATGGATAACATAATTAACTATCCAATAAAACAAATGAGGGTAGAAGGATACTTAAATGAAAAAGTACATCAAATTGAGATATTTTGATGTCTAACTTTTTCTTATAAATTAATTCAATACTAAAAAGAGAGAGACAATTAATTTTGATTAATATGGAAATATTGGACATTAAGAAAGAAAGTGATATCAAGAAAATAATAATGCGATATAATTTTGCAATAGTAAATGAATACTAATTTCACATTAAATATAAATTTGCTTCTGTAGTTTAGTTAGGTGAATATAATAGTTGCACACTAAGATTATAGATTAATATAATCTTGAACTATGGTTTGGTTGGTTATGATATCTGTTGTTATTTTTATTTAATATGAAATTAGTATTAGATTAACTACTACAAAATTATATCATATTATTATTTTCAAGATGTCTTAACATTTTCATATTAATTAATTTTGATTCTCTCTCCCTCTCTCTCAATACATATTATTTAATTAATTTTTAAAACAATGTTAGGCATCCATAAATTTTTGATCAAATAAAATTTGGCACTAATAAATAATTATTTTGCTTTGCAAGTACATGTATAACTTGAATTTGATAAAACTTTGCGAGAGCACATGTATAACTAAACTTTTTAAGCCAAAAACAACTGATTTAAGACAACATAGCTAAATACCCCATCATTATGGAATGAGAATAAAAAAAGATAAAAGAAACTTTGGATAACTCACAAAAGTAATTAAACATACTCATTTATGAGAAAATAATTATTTATTGGTGCCAAATTATATAAGATCAAAAATTTCTCGAGGCCCAACATTTTTTTATAAATTGATTAACTATTGGAGAGAGAGAGAGAGAGAATTAAAATTAATTAATCTGAAAATGTTAAACATCGATATAATTTAGTAGTAGTTAATTGAGTACTAATTTCCCATTAAATAAAAATTAACAACAAACATCATAACTGACTAAACCATAGTTTGAAATCGTAGTAAACCATAATCTTAATACGCAACTATTATATTCAAATAAATAAACTTAACAAGCAAATATATAGCCGAATTTTTCAATCCAAAAATAACTAAGCCAAGACAACATAGTTAATAACCCCACCATCAAAACTAGAGTAAAACTTGAAGAAAGTTTGAACACACGAAAAGAATTAGACACTCATTTATGACAATAACTATTTATTGCTACCAAATTATATATCAGATAGAGATTTTCTAGTATCCAATATTTTCTTAAAAAATTAGTTTAGTACTAGGGAGAGAGAAATAAAAGAAAGCAGAGAGAAAGAAAGGACAAAGGGAGAGAGAGAGAGAGAAGGGTGAGAGAAAGAGAAAGTCAAACTTCATTAATATGGAAATGCTAAACATTGAGAAAACTACCACGCCATATAATTTAATAGTAATAAAATATACCTTATTTCGTATTCAATTAAAATTATAAATAACATTATAACCAATCAACCATATTTTCAAATTCAATAAACACCACAAACTCAATATGCAAGAAATGTATCCATAAAAAGAATGAGAAAATAAACGACAAAAGATAATATGAACAGTATAGTAAACTACCCAATCATCAAAGCAATGAAAGAAATATGGATACCACATACAAACAATCAACATAAATTCTCAATTCTGAAAAAGTGATAAAGATAGTATAATTACAAGAAAAAGTAATTAATTATTACGGCTAAGTTATATCATATTAAGATTTTTCTACATTTCTAACATTTTCGTATAAATTAATTTACTATTGAAAGAAGGGTGGGGAGAGAGAGATAGTAAGAAAAAGAGAGAGGGGTGATTAAATTTAATTATTAAGGAAATATTAAACATCTAAAAAGACCACCATACGAATTATTTTACCGATAATAAACAATAACTAGGTTTACATAAAATTAATTTAAACGAATTATTTTACCGATAATAAACAATAACTAGGTTTACATAAAATTAATTTAAAACTTGGGAGAAAGAGTGTGTGTGTGTGGGAGAGAGAGGGAGAATTAAATTTAACTAAAAACGAAATATTACACGTTTAGAAAATCAGCACATGACATAATTTAGCAAGAAACATATTATCCATGACTTCACATTAAATTAAAATTAACAACATACATTACAACTAACCAAACAATGTTCTAATACAAAAATAATTGATTTAAAACATAACTAACTATCCCATCATCAAAAAACAAGTAAAACATAAAGACATCATGGACAAGTTATAAACAAATAAACATAGTAATTGACAAAAAGGTATCAATTATCACAACCAAATTATATCATATTTCGACAAGATATATAATTGAAGTTTTTTAATTAAAAAATAACTAATTAAGACAGCATAGTCAATTATCACATCATCTAAACATGAGAAAGTAAAAGACATAACTATATAGACACACACAAATAAACATACAACTCATAAGAATGTAATTAATTATTACGGAAAAATTACATTATATCAAGATTTTCTACCTATTTAACCTCTTTTTATAAATAATTCAATATTTGTGGGAGGGAGAGAGAGAGAAGGAATAACTATGAGATATAATTTTAACAGTAATAAATTATTACTCATTCCATATTACATTAAAATTACTAAGTACAATAACTAACCAAATAATGTTATAAGATTCAGTAAACACCATAAAAATTACTATACAAGAAATATATCAGAAAAAATAAAAACATAGCAAGGCAATATATAAGAGAAATTTTTAATCAAAGAATAATTATTAAAGACAACCATAATTATCTATCTCACCAATAAAAAAACAAGTAAAAGATAGATACAATATCAACAACATACAATCAAGTAAATATACTAATTCATAAGAAAGTAACTAATTTTGAGGGCCAAATTACATAACATCAACATTTTATATGTTAATTTTATAATTTGGGGAGAGAGAAAGAAAGTGTGGAGGGTGGAAGAGAGAGAGAGAGAGAGGAAGAGAGAGAGAGAGAGGAAAAGCAGGTTAGATAAAGAGGGGGGTCTAAAGGAGATATCAAGAGACGGAAAGAGAGACACGACGAGAGAGAGCGAGAGAATTAAATCGACTTAAAAATAAAATACTAGATATTTGGAATATCACCATATGATATAATTTAGCGATAATAATGATTATTTAGTTTATATTAAATTAAAATTAACAACAAACATCATAACAAACCAAATAACATTTTCAGATTCAATAAACAGTCAAGAATACTTAACATGTAGAGAATATATCAAGAAAAAGAAAATAAACTTGGCATGCGCATAGATAACCAAATTTTTTAATCCAAAAATAACTCATTAAAGAAAGCATAATTATCCCAAAAAAAAAAAAAAGGAGAGAAAAAGATAGACACAATACGAACAACACAAAACGAAATATACATTCTAATAAATAAGAATCTAACTAATTATTATGATCAAATTACAATAGATAGAGATTTTCTGCACGTCCAACTTTTTTTATAAATTAATTTAATACTTCAAAGAGAAAGGGAGGAGAGAGAGAAAGAAATTGAGGGGAGAGAGAGAGACAGAGAGAAGGGATAGAAAGGAAGTAATAGAGGAAGAGTATGAGCTGGGGGAGAGAGAGAGACGGAGAATTAAATTTAACTAATAAAGAAATGTTAAGATGTGTAGAATATCATCATACGACATAATTTAGCAGTATTGAAAAATTACTCAGTTCAAATTAAATTGACTAATAACAAACATCATAATAAAACCAACCACCTTTTAAGATTCAGTAAACACAACAATACTTAATATGCAAACACTATATCAAAAAAAGTTAGCAAGCACATATACAACTGAAGCTTTTAATAAAAAAATAACTAATGTATTCAGCATAATTTATTATCCCATCATCAAAAAATGAGAGAGTAAAAGACAGAGACAATATAGATAACTTACAAACAAATAAACATATTAATTTAGAAGAAATTAACTAATTATTACAGCCAAATTACATCAGATCGAGATTTTCTACACGTCTAACCCTTTCTTAAAAGTTAATTCAACATGTATGTGTGTGTGTCTGTGTGAGAGAGAGAGAACCCTTTCTTAAAAGTTAATTCAACACGTATGTGTGTGTGTGTGTGAGAGAGAGAGAGAACTGAAGTAGGGAGACAGAGACAGAAGGGAACAATAAAGAAGTGACAGAGAGAGAGGAGGGAAATAATTTTAATTAATAAGGAAACGTTAGACATAAAGAAAATCACCATAGAACTTATTAGTAATAATTGATTATAATTTTAATATTAAATTAAAACTAACAACAAATATTACAACCAACCAAAAAACGTATTAAGATTCAGTAAATACTAAAATATGACGAAGTAAACTATATGGACAATACACAAAGAAACAAAGATACTAATTTATATTAAAAGAAAAAAAAGAATCACTAATCATTACAGCAAAATTACATTAGATCGTGATCTTAAACATATTTATCCTTTTCTTATAAAATATTTAATACTTCGAAAAGAGAGTGGGACAGCGAGGAGATAGAAAGAAAGAGAAAGGGGGAGAGATGGAGCGAAGATAGAGAGAGAGAGAGAGAGCGGGAGAGAGAGAGACAGAGAGGAAGAGACAGATAAGAGAAAAAGGAAGAAAGGGAGTGGGGAGAGAGAGAGAGAGAATTGAATTGAATTGAATTAAATTAATATAATCAAATTTTTACTCATGTCTAACCCTTTCATGTAAATTAATTTAGTACAAGAGAGAGAGAGAGAGGAATAATAGGGGAGATGGAAATAGGGAGAAAAATAGATAGAAAGAATTAAATTTAATTAGTAAGAAATATTAGACATGTTAAAAATCACCATACTATATAATTCAATCAACATTAAATTAAATTAAAAACAAATGTCATAACCAACTAAACAATATTTTAGGATTCGTTAAACACCAAAAAACTTAATATGCGAGGACAAAAAAAAAATATTAAACATAGCAAGCACATACATGATAGAAGTTTTTAATCCAAAAAAATAAGATTAAAGACCACATTATAAGCTGTCCCATAAAAAAAACAAAAAAAAAATAGGGAAAAAAATGAAAATGAGAAAGTAAAAGATAGATACTATATGGAAAACACGCAAACAATTAAGCACACAATTTCATAAGAAAGTAATTAATTATTATACTATGTTATATCAGATCAAGATTTTCTACATGTCTAATGTATTCATATAAATTAATCTAATACTTGGAAAGGAGAAATAGAGAGAGCGAGACATGGGGGAAGAGAGAGAGAGGGAGAGTGGATGGGGGAGAGAAAAAGAGATAGGAATAATATGTGGATATAGAAAGAGGGAGAATTACAGATCAAGAGAACTAAATTTACTTAATGAGGAAATATCAGATACTTAGAAATATGTTATAATTTAGCAATAATAAACCATAACTAAATTCATATTAGATTAAAATTCACAACGAACATCATAGCCTACCAAACAATGTTTGAAAATTCAATTAGCGATAGAAAATTGAATATACATCAAAACACGAGAAAGTAAATGATAGAAACCATATGGACAACACACAAAGAAATATACTATTTATAAGAAAGTATATAATTATTACGGTAAATTCCATAGAACGAGATTTTATGCATGTTTAACATTTTCTTTTAAATTAATTCAATACTCTGGGAGAGATTGAGACAGAGAGAGCAGGGAGAAAGAAAGAAAGACCGAGAGAAGGGGAGACACAGAGAGAGAGAGAAAGAGGGGCGTAAGAGAGAGCGAGAGAGAGTAATCAGGGAGAGAGAGAGGCAGAGGAATTCAAATTCAATTAACAAGGAAATGTTAAAACATATAGAAAAGAACCATAAAATATAATTTAGAAGTAACAACTGATTAATTATTTAATATAAATCTAAAATTAGCAACATCATAACCAACTAAAAAAATATTTTAAAACTCTAGAAAGTCACTATACGATATAAAAAACTACAACAAACGATAACCCAATTCATATCAAATTGAAATTAATAATAAACATCATAACCTACCAAGCAACGTTTGAAGTTTTAATTAACAAAAAAAATTTAATATGCAAGGAATAAGTAAAGATTAAATATATAACTGTAGTTTTTAATCCAAAAATAACATAATAAAAACAACATAATTGGTTACGCTATCAAACACGAGAAAGTAAAAGATAAAAAATATATAGATAACAGACAACCAAACAAACATATTATTTATAAGAAAGTAAATAATTACTACGGGAAAATTACATCATATCGAGATCTTTTGTGTGTTTTAACATTTTCTAATAAATTAATTTAACACTTAGAGAGAAATAGACAGAGAGAAAAGGTGGGAGAAGAAAGAGAGAGAGAGACATAATTTATAATGAAATGTAAGACATACAGAATATAACCATATAATATAACTTAGTAGTCATAAGTAATTACTCATTTACTATTAAACTAAAATTAACAACATAACCAAAAAAACATTTTAAAATTCAGTAAACGCCAAAAGACTTAATATGCAGGACTACATCAGGAAAAGAAAAAATAAAAAATAGAAAAAAAAAACCCTTAGCAGTCATATATAACCGAAGTTTTTAATCTAAAAAAAAAAAATTGAATAAGAACAACAAAATAGACTATCCCATTATTAGAAATACGACAAAGTATAAGGCAGAGACTATATAGAAAACACACAAACCAATAAGCTTATTAATTCAAAAGGAAATAATTAAATATTACCGCTAAGTTACATCATATCAAGATTTTTTGCATCTCTAACGTTTTCATATAATAATAAATGATAGAGACAGAGAGAGAGAGGCATAATAAAAGAGATGAAAAAATGGAGAAAAACAAATGGAGAGAATTAAATTTAATTAACAAGGAAATATTAGACATCTTGAAAATCACCAAACAATATACTTTAATAATAATAAATGATAAATCAATTCATACTAAATTAAAAATAACAACAAATATCATAACCTACCACACAATATATGAAGATTTAGTTAATGACTAAATTTATATGCAAGAACTATATCAGAAAAAATTATTCTTAGGAAGGGGGAGAGAGGAAGGGGAAGAGTATAGAAGAAGGAGAGATGGGAAGACCTAAATTTAATTAATAAGAAAATATTAGATATAGAAAATAATCATTCAATATAATTTTGCAGTAATAATTGATTATTTAGTTAATATTAAACTAAAATTAACATCATACCTGACCATAAAATATTTTAAAATTAAATAAACATCAAAAAATTTTATATACAAGGACTATATTAGAAAAAATTATACTTAGCAAGAACATAGATTACTAAAATTTTTAATCTGAAAATAAGTGATCAAAGAAAAAATAATTAACTATCTAATGTTCCAAAAACGAGAAAGTAAAAGACAGAGACTACATGGACAACACATAAACAAATTAGTATTCTAAGTTATAAAAAAGGAATTAATTATTACGACCAGTTCACATACTTGGGTGTGAGAGAGAGAGGAGATAAAAACAGAGAAAGAATTAAATTTAATTAATAAAGAAATATTAGACATCTACAAATCAACCATACGATAAGAAATACTTACACGTTTCAGGTTAAATTAGAATTAACAACAAATATCACAACTACCAAAATAATGTTTTGATTTAGTAGATACCAGAAAACATATTATACAAAGACTATATCAAAAGGGAAAAAAACAAAAAAAAAAAAAAACAAACGAAGCAAGCACGTAAATAACTGAAATTTTTAATGGAAAAGTAACTGATTAAAGAAAACATAATTGACTATTCTATCGTCAAAAAAAAAAAAAAAGATAGAGATATAATGAACCACACACAAACAAATATGCATACTCATTTATAAGAAAGTAACTAATTATTAAGACCAACTACATCAAATCGAGATTTTATGCATGTTCAACCTTTTCTTATAAATGACCTTAATACTTGAGAGAGAGAGAGAGAGGGGGGAGAAGGGGGAGGAGGAGGGAGAGAGAGAGAGAGTCAAAATTAATTAATATAAAAATATTAGACATCTAGAATATCAGTATACAATATAATTTAGCAGTAATAAATGATAACTCATTTCATATTAAATCAAAATTAACAATAAACATCATAATCTAACAAAATAAATTATAATGTTTTAAGACTTAGGAAAACACGATAAAATTTAATATGCAAACGTCAAACTAGATAAACCATTCACAAGGTGTTTCTTTGAAAGTTTAGAAATTGTACTCATACGAGCATGTCCAAGTCTTCTATGTCATATCCAAGAATTATCTTTTAATGACAAAAAACATTTATCTTGATTGAAATATTTTTCAATATTAATAGTATACACATTATCTTTTCTTTATCCTTCAAAAATAATTTCTTTCGAATAAGCATTCTCAATTAACCATTTAGAAGGTTCAAAAATGACTCGCTAACCTTTTTCACAAAGTTGACTTTATACTAAGTAAAGTATGTTTAAGACTATTGACAAGTAAAATATTTCATATGTTTACGACTATTGACAAGTAAAATATTTCATATAATGGGTGAACATGTACTACCAATATTACTTATAAGAAAAAATTAAACTTAGCAGGCACATAAATAATTAAAGTTTTTAATCCAAAATAACAGATTTCGGACAACATAGTTGACTATTCCATCGTCAAAAAACAAGAAAGCAAAAGACTAAATATTGATCACACACAAACAAATAAACATACTCATTTCTAAGAAAGTAATTAATTATTACCGCTAAGTTACATCAGATCAAGAAATTTTCTGTATTTCTGATCTTTTCTTATAAATTAATTTAATTTTTGGGAAATCGAGAGGGATAGAAAGAGAGAAGCAGTGAAAGAGAAAGGGACAGAAAGAGACACAAGGGTAGAGAGAGAAAGAGAGAGCAGAAGAGGAGAGAAAATAGGGGTGAAAACAGAGAAGAACAAGAGGATCAGTGACAGAGGGAGAGAGAGAGAGACAAAGATAGAGTTAAAATTAATCAATATAAAACTATTAACATCAAGAAAATCACCATGCCACATAATTTGTGGCAATAAATGATTACTTATTTCATATTAAATTAAAATTAACAAAAAATATTACATACTCGATCCAGACCATATTTTAAGATTTAGTATACATCACAAACATTTTGCAAGAAAATATAAAACTGAATTTTTAATCCAAAAATTACTGATTTAAAACAACACAGTTAACTAACTCATCATCAAAAAAAAAAAAAAAAAGAGTAAAAGTCCAAGAAAATATGGACAATGTACAAACAAATTAATATACTCTTGTATAACGAAAGGTGTATAAAAGCAGGCATACATATACACATAAATATATATATATATAGAGAGAGAGAGAGAGAAACTACTCATAGGTTTAGCTTTTACAGTTTAAGAATGAGGTGTTCTTACTTCGAGACTCTATTAAAGGAAATTATACAAACTGCACCCAAACCACAATACATGACAGGGCAATATCGAAGCAAAGACGCAAAACATACTCTTTTATTACTTTTATTAACAAGATGAAATTCCCTCAATCTTAAGAGCCCAGTTAGATTAGGTACATATCTCATATAAAATTCTTGCATAGTAAATAGATAGTAGAATAGTAACCACAAGAATATTTTCCCCGTTCATCAACCATAAATAGGAAAATAAACTCTTTATATTACCAATCATTAGATATAGATAGTCAAGGAGGCTACCTCTTCCTTTGTTCAAAGTTCTACATTCATTATAGACCAGAAAAGAGGGTGGGAGAGAAGGGGGGGGGGAGGAACAAATATGACTTATCAAAACAACCTAAAATATACATAAATATTATTAGAAAATGCTTCAAAACAAAAAAAAAAAAAAATTCAAGAAAATACGTGCAAGTTCACAAACACGTGGATTGATAAATTATATGTGACGTGGAACTAACTAAATGGAAAAAATGGGTAACACATATAACATATATATATAACATATAAAGTAAACTGTTCAACAAAAAAATTATTAGCTTAAATATTTTGCTAGAAGTAGCACCTGGTTCACCTCCCACTTCTCAGAATCACGTAATATAGCATTCAAGTTTTTGTACCTTTAATAATCTCCTAACCTGCAGGATATTGTTGTGTGTCAATCTACCTCCTCGACTAAACTACTATACTAGAAACTGCAGTCCCACATGCACATAATTAAAAAATATATTAGAAAACATATCAAGAAATACCCTTAAGATGACTGAAATAATTTCTAATTAGGAATTGCAGCCATTACCATACAATAATAACTAAATACTACAAATTCAATACATAATGGAAGGTAAATAATTCAAGTTTATAAAGATGACCTAAAGTGCCCGATATGGCGACTTCGAATTAGATGTTAGCACCAAGTCTCAGCAATGACAAAAACCAACTAAAAATGCACATTATTACGAAACAACCAAGCAAAAGGTAGATCTAACTTTTGAGCCCTTCGATTAGATTCAAAACGTATCATTACTAGTCAATTCAGAAACTAAGTATGAATTCCTTCATTCAACAATAGTAATGCATACGAAATCCTAGAGTTAAGAGGATCAATAAAGTAAACATAGAATAAAAGAGAGAAATAATGCTTTGTTGCATACACCATACAAACAAAGATAAATAGGTTTTAGCATTATTCATGAAAACTTCTAACTGAAATAGGAAAATACATACTCAAACCAAGCTCCATCCATGCTCATTAGAAGCCCAAAAATTTCTTCATAGGAAGCTTCTAACACACCAATAGCCTTCATTGCTCTACTACAACTCCTTGGCTGCATACAGAAATTTGTTAAGGATGGTTATGCTCTAAATGATATAGAAAAAGGTAAACATGAAACAACTCCATACAAGGTGTTCAACTTCAAGAGGCTCTTCAAAAATGCGAAACACAATAGTAGCATTATGCAAAGGAATAAAGGTAGAATATTCCAAATAAAAAGAAGCATTTGAAGTGTTCTTCTTTCAAAAACTAGCCAAGCAAACACCTTTATTTTGTAAGGTACACTAGATTAACATATAAATAAAAGTCTTAAAAATGGGGATACTCCATGTCAATCAAAGCACAAATGATGCGTTTAAATTTTATAAATTGTCTACATACCTTTCTTAATTAGTTTTTGCGGTTTATTATTATTTTTTCCTAACTTTTAATTTTAATTTTTGGTGTTTTGTTATATTAAGCAGAATATGGATGTTTATGCAAAAGAAGTTTTAAAATTTATATTTTTCGAATCGAAGGAGAGAAAGATGATAAATACAATGCCAAGAACCGATTTATTTGATGATTTGAAGGCCCAATGGTGGAATGACCCACTAATGCACTAGTGATGCTTTATAGCCTAATTAACTAGATTGCAGCTAGCCCGTTGACTTAAGTGCACAAGTTAAATACACGTGAAGAATTAAGGGATTAAACGGAAAAGAATAAAATAACGAAGAAATAAATAAAAGGAAACAGACTCTTAAGGAGTCAGTGGGTCATGACTACGAACATTTGTATACATATATGCGTGCGTTAAGAGAGAGCAGAGGGAGAGAATTAGCGTAGAGAATCGTGAGAGCGAGTGAAAGGTAGGAGCAAGAGAGACTAATAGAGAGAGCTCATAGAGAGAGCTATGAGAGACTAATAGAGAGAGCTAATAGAGAGAGCTATTAGAGGCCGAATTGGAAGAAGTCTACAATTGTTCTCAATCATTCCCCTCTTCGCTCAAATCTCATTTGTTCAATTTTTATTTTACTGTTTTTAATTATGTTGCAAATTTTTATTTTTAGTTATGTTATGAACTTGATTTTTGTTTCTAGGATGTCAATTAATCTGGACCATGAGATTTTTGAGATGAAATCATATTTGTCTGTCCAAGTATCAAGTTTATCATGAACAGACCAAGAACATTGATGTTCGTCTTCATTACATTTGAGACATTGTCACAAGGAAGGTAGTCAACATAGAATGGAATTTCGCAAAAGGTAGTACAACAAAAATGTTAACCAAAACTCTTCGGACAACAAAGTTCAGGCATTGTTTAACCTTGATTCAAGTCAAGAGCAGCTAGGCCCCAAGAATATAGGCGTTCAAACTAAACACAAGGTATTCATATTCAGATTAGTGGATTATGGGAGAATCATTAGTATTATAGAGAGAAATAGACTTAACAACTTCGATATCAAAGTTGATCTTGGGGAAGGAGATTGGCTACGTAACACAGTCCGAGATGCGTTGTCGGCGGGAATTGATGGACAGTTTCGAAGATTTTACAGGGGTAGCAACTACCAGCTAATTCTGGAATGTAGTAATAAAGCTGGAATTTTCATGAAAATTATGAAAATTCAGAATGGGATGGTTAGAAGTATTATCGTTCCGACTGAGAGAGCACTCAGGAGGATTTTAGTAGCTGTTTACATAGTTTCTTCTCTAAGACAGGAAATCAAGGAAGAGCAGTCCAAGCAAATCTAAGGGAATACATAGGATAGCAACTTGGGAGTCCCAGAGAGGGATTCTGCAACCGAAACAGCAGTAAAAAAGTAAAATAACCGATGGTGGGAACAAGTTATTTGGTGAAAGCTCTCATGTTCAACAGAAGCAATATGGGGGCGAAGATAATAGGAGAAATGAGAGGTCCACTGAAGTCAGGAACTGGAGATTAGCTGTTGTGGTCTTTAGGGATAATGTGGAGATTCAGTGGAATGTCATCAACACCGGATTGAGCAATAAATTGAGAAGCAACGTTGTTTTAACAGAATTGTTTGCAGATAGAGCTTTTCTTTGGTGCATGAATAAGTGAGAAAAAGATCGTGCTCAAATTCCAAACGTGCTTCTTATTTAATACACGCCTAGTTAGAGTGGTGAGCTGGTGTCAAGAGCAACATTGGGCTGATGTCAAATTTGCTGGCCGTGATATTTGGATCAGAGTCAATGGTCTGCCACTTGACTGGTGGAATGAAAATGTATTTCAGCGTATCAGAAAAAAGCTCGGAGGTCTGATCGGCGTAGCTAACGTTACAACGGATCTCACCTTTATCCGTTATGCTAAATTAAGAGTAAGAGGATTCAGCACTGGTTTTTTACCATCTACAGTAGAAATACCGCGGGGTTTTAAGGGCTTGAGACTCGAAATTTTTCCGGTCGCTAAAAACGTTATTTCGAATCCACATACATCGAGATTATCGTTTGCAACGGAGCGTAAGGGAAGGGGAAGAGAGAGCCGACAACCAGACCTGATAGTGGTCCATTCGCAACGGAAGGAGTGGCAGCGAGTGGAGCGCAAATCTCCGGCGCACCTCCCAATAATGCCACCTTGGGGAAAAGTGATCATGGGTACCGTGACCAGCATAGACACTCTGCAGAAAGAAGGGACCGTGAGAATCTTTTAGGAAGCAGTAAACGGGTGGGCAGGGAGGTCTCCTTCGGCGGCCAGGTCGGGCGTGACTCATCTACAGGGACAGAAATTGCAGTTACGAACAATACCAGCACACAAAGTAGAGAGTTAGTTCCGTTCGTGAGAATTAAAGAAGTGTTGCCGATAGAATTAATTGGGTAAGAGGTGGAACCCATTAATATTTTATTCCTCGTCGAGTCAGCCGGCCCTATTTTTCCCTATTCTAATCGTAGTGAAGCACTGGAGTTTTATAATGAGAATAATTTCTCTGCCCTATCTCTAGCAGATGACATGGAGCACTTAGAAGAGCATTGGGCCAGTGCTAAAGCCCATAGAAAGGACACAATAAGCCATGTAAACAACCAGCACCAGAACATGGACTTCCAAGCCCATGAGGTCAGCAACTACTTTGGGCAAAGAACACTGAGTTCTATTTCAAGAGAGAAGCCCAGTCTGAATGAGGCCGATTCTCTTATCAAGTATAAAAGCCCAAAACTGTTATCAAATCATGAAGAGGACAGCAATATAGGTAAAGAGGTCAGGGCCACATCTGAACCCATTAGACCTCTTAACAAATGGGTTAATGGTGGAAAATTTTTAAAAAGGTCGATACCAAAACAAAGACAGGCCTTTATGCATGGCTGTATCTAGAGATGGACGGAGTTTACTACACCTAGAAGTAAATGCAGACTAAATAATAGTGCTGTTCTGAAATTTTCTTCCACAGATGAAGAGCGAGAAGTGGTTTGTTTTTCCGAATCAACGATATAAGTCTACTCCATGGAACGGAAGTGGTTTGTTTTTCCGAATCAACGATAAAAGTCTACTCCATGGAACGGACAAGAAGGATTACGCATGCACCTCTACAAGCTACGGGAATTAATAACTTGATGGAGAAATTTAAAAAAGTGGTCGATGCAGATGGCGAATTGGATGGACAATTGATTGCAAGACCTGATCACTCCTTTGAAAACTCAAAATCAGACTCAGAACTTGATCAAAGTACAGAGACAGAAGATGATGCGGATCCAGATTAGTGTCTAGGAGGAGTTAGTTTGTTATTTGCTGTTGACGAAGATGGAGATGAAAAGATATCACATTGCTTACCAGGAGCTGTAACGCCGATGACCGTGTTTGATCCTGTTTTGTTGTACGAAGTAGATACGGAGGAAGAAAAGAGGGTAAAGGAAGGGGAAACTAGTGTGAAGTGGAACGAGGCTTTGGATCTAATAAAGCAAATGGGGCTTGATTTAGTTCCAGCAAAAAAAAGAGAATCACTTAATTCGAGTACGGCCAGAAAAAAAAAAGGACGACAAAGAAAACCACAGAACTTGCAATTTAATGTTAATTATGATAGGAGTGACGGAAAGAGGGGTACGAGAGGTGATCTATGAAGATTTTGTCCTAGAATATTAGAGGAAGCTGATCTTCAGAGAAGAGGAGCAATTAAAGAAGTTATTTGCAAAAAAGCCCTGATATCGTGGTCTTGCAAGAAACTAAAAGGGAAAAGGTTGATAGAAGGTTTGTGGGTAGTATATGGCGTTCTAGATTTAAAGAATGGTTAGTTTTACCCTCTGTGGGCACGACAGGGGGGCTTCTAATTTTGTGGGATGTGAGACGAATTAAGGTCAGGAAGACATTATTAGGGGAATTTTCTGGATCCATTCTTGTCGAAATGGAGGGTATGGATGACTGGTGGCTTACCGACGTGTATAGCCCTGGGGACCGTTTGTGGGACGAAATGGCAGGCTTAGAGTTTGTGTGGTGATAAGTGGTGCCTTTAATGTGGTGTGCAGGGTGCATGAAAAAGTTAATAGTAACAGCAACACAAGAAGTATGCTTTGTTTTGATGAGTTAATCAGGGAGCTGAATTTGAGGGATCCTCCTCTTTGTAATGGGCAATTTACGTGGTCTGACTTCAGAAACCATCCAATTTGTTGCAGATTGGACAGATTTCTACTCTCAGGGGGTTGGGAGGGCATGTTTCCCTTCATAAGGCATGAGATGGAGGTCAGATTAGTCTCCGATCACTCCCAGATATTTTTGGATTCCAATTAGGGAACTACGCCTTTTCGTTTTGAGAATATGTGGCTAGAGAACAAGAAGTTCAATAAAGAATTCGAAAAATGGTGGAATAACACTCACACCGCAGGGTGGGAAGGCTACAAATTTCTCTCTAAGTTGAAGATTATCAAAGAAAAGGTTAAAAGATGGAATGTGGGGGGTTTTGGGGATAGTATAATGGTTAAGCAGTCACTTATGAGGATAATAAGGGGGTTAGATAGGTCGGAGGGTTCGGGCAATTGGAATGACCAGCTACAACAAGAAAGATTTGATGTTAAAAATAAACTAAATGAGATCATTCTCAAGGAGGAGAGAGCACTGCGTATGAAATCAAAATTTACTTGGGCTAAAGAAGGAGATGCAAATACAAAACTGTTCCATAGATTGATGAAGGCAAGGAAGTCCAAGAATTCCATTACAAAGTTGGAGCTGGAAGATGGAAATTTTGTTGATAACGAAGAGGATATTGTGAAGACGGTGATTGAGTTTTATCAATCTCTTTACATGGCGGCGGAGTAGGATTATAGGGGAATTGAAGGAGTAGACTAGAAACCTATCCCGATACATTTAATGGAAAGGCTTGAAAGGCCATTTGAAGAAGAGGAAATAAGAAGAGCAGTCTTTGATTCTGATGGTAATAAGGCTCCAGGCTCGGATGGATACACTGTGGCAGTCCTCCAAGCAAACTAGTAAGTGATTAAGGAAGATTTGATGAAGGTTTTTCAAGAGTTCGGACGAGACGATATAATTCACAGTGTAAATCAACTCTTCCAATGTAAAAGACTTTAGACCGATTAGTTTGGTGACAAGCTTGTATAAGATTATATCTAAAGTTCTATCGGTAAGATTAAAAGCAGTACTCCACGACACCAAAGCCAAGACTCAAGGTGCTTTCGTTGCGGGGAGAGATTTTAGATGTGATTTTGACTGCTAACGAATTGGTAGAGGATTATCGGAAGTTGGAAAAAGCAGGTTTGGTTTTCAAAATTGATTTTGAGAAAGCATATGACTATGTAGAGTGGAACTTCTTGGACTTCGTGCTGGAGAATAAGGGTCTTGGACCTGTTTGG
This sequence comes from Trema orientale, assembly GCA_002914845.1. NCBI lineage: Eukaryota > Viridiplantae > Streptophyta > Magnoliopsida > Rosales > Cannabaceae > Trema > Trema orientale. The sequence goes on from JXTC01000066.1 coordinate 110,818, forward strand.
AGAAAATGGATGCTGGGCTGTTTGTCTTCAGTTTCTTTTTCTATTTTCATTAATGGAAGACCGAGAGGAAAGTTTGAAGACTCGAGGGTTAAGGCAAGGCGATCCTCTATCTCCTTTTTTGTTTACCCTAGTTGCAGATGTGTTGGGCAGATTAATTGATAAAGCTAAAGCCTGTAATGCTGTCAAATGTTTTTCGGTGGGTCGGGACAATGTGGAGGTTTCATATCTACAATTTGCATAAGACACCCTATTCTTTATAGATGCACACCGTGAGAAGTCAAGAATTTGATTAACCTGCACACAGTCTTTTCATCATTTTCTGGGTTGCGAATTAATATAAGCAAAAGTACCTTGTTGGGGATCAATGTGGATGATGAATATTTACATTCAATGGTAGTTGATGTGGGTTGTGCAGTCAGAAACTGGCCAGTCAAATATTTGGGTATGCCATTGGGGGGTAATCCTCGTAAGTCTGATTTTTGGGAACTAGTGATTTCTAAAGTAGCAAAAAGGTTGGATGGGTGGAAGAAAGCTTTTCTTTTAAAGGGCGAAAAACTAACACTTATCCAGTCAGTATTATCCTCTATCCCAATCTACTACTTGTCTCTATTCAAAGCTCCATGCAGGGTGATAGAAACGATTGAGAAGTTAATGCATGATTTCCTATGGGAAGGAGAGGATCTTCTGGGTGGAGAACATCTGGTGGCTTGGGATCTGGTTTGTCGGCCAAAGCTACAAGGAGGCCTTGGTATTGGTAACGTCCTTGCAAGAAACAAAGCTCTACCAATGAAATGGCTTTGGAGGTTTCCTAAGAAGAGGTATGCTCTATGGTATAAAGTTATTAAGAACAAGTATGGACTAAATCCCAATTAGTGGGATGCTGCTGAGGCAGAAAGGGTGACTTTCAGGAGTCCGTGGAAAGCCATATCTTCACTTTATGAAGAGTTTTTTCAACCTGTGTATTTTAGAGTAGGCAGTGGAACAAAAATCAGATTTTAGAAGAATCATTGGGTGGGGGATGGCAGCCTACAGAGAGCTTTTCCCTCTTTGTATAGATTATCGTCGTTCAAAAATAGGCCTATTCTAGAGTTTTATGAGGATCAAGGATGGAATTTTCACTTCATAGTAGTCCCTCAAATGGTGGAGTTAATCAATCGACTAGCATCGATAAGACTTTGCTCTAACATTGAAGATAGAAGAGTTTGGGCCGAGGATACGTCAGGGTCCTTCTCTTGCAAGTCAGCCTTCTTTTGTTTGAGTTATGACGTTAGTGGAACAGAACTTCTAGTAGCCAATATTTTTTAGAAAACTCCGACCCCTTCTAAAGTCAAGGTATTCACTTGGTTGATAGCCTTGGGAAAATTGAATGTGCATGATGTGTTACGAAAAAGGAGACCGTACCACTTATTATCTCCGGGTTGGTATGTCCTTTGTAAAAGGGACTACGAGTCAAATAATCATTTATTTCTTCACTGTAGTTTTTCTCTAAAGCTATGGTGTAAATTGTTGGAGTTTGGTAGTAGTTGGGTGGTTCCAAGATCATGTTCTGACATCTTGGAATTAGGCCAAGGGCTTCGGTTCAACAAAAGAGGAAGAATCCTATGGACGGTGGCAGCTTTAGCTATACTGTGGACTATATGGCTCGAACGTAATAGAAGGATTTTTGATGGAGCTGAAGAATCCTTGGATTCTTTATGGGACGGGATTAGACTTTGCGTAGCTATTTGGTTGTAGGATGTATTTTAGTAGTTTTTCATTTTCTGATATAATCAGGGATTGGAATCCCCTGTTATTGCAAGTGTTTTTTGTTTGTCTTCCGGGAAGGATTTCTTATCCACTCTTTTGTATTTATTCTTTCTTTCTAATACAATTCTCGTTTCTAATCAAAAAAAAAAAAAAAAAAAAAAAGAAACTACTACAATGTGTTAGGATAAAGATTTATTTAACATCCAAGGTGGAGAATTATTATGTATTTGTTGTGTAATTAACAAGGGAAACTACCTAATTAGCGTGTTTTGTTTTTCCTAATTAGAGAGATTAGTTTTCCTACAAGTGCCGGCAAGAGTTATCATTATAGAAAACTAGGGTCTAAAATGGAATTGGGAAACTAAGGATTAGTTACCCCATTCAAACCTAGGGGCTAATGTGAAAAAGGGCAACAACTATTGTGACAGTATTATAAATACAATACCAAAGTGCAGCCACCGCAGACCAGTCAAGAGGAAAGATACGAGTACTCTTGGAGACCTTGGACAGAGACTCTTTGTTGTAAAATTGTGAGAAAGAGGGCAGAATTATTCTTATTCATAGTGAAAGCTTTAGATAGCGATGAAGAATAGAAAAAGAATATTTTAGGAATATTATAATAAATATTATTAATTAGGTTTTATTTAATTATTAGGTTTATTTTAATTTTGAGTAACTAGTTTTAAGTAAGTTGTTTCTATTAGTTTCTAGAATATATCTGTCTTCTTAGTTGTGTCCAATTACCTATCTATACATAGGTCATCTATGTAATTTCTTTTCAGACTAAGAATGAATAAGTGATTATTGAGTTTTCTCTTTCTATGGTCATTCGTTTATCTGGGTTCTTGATCTAATTCTATTGTTTTTCTACTTGTTCACTTGTTTTTATCCTAAGTTCTATCACCCCTTGCTCTTCTACCTATTATCTAAGTTCTCATCTTATCCTACATCAATTGGTATTCGAGCCTAATTCGGTTTCCTCTTGCCTATCCTTAAAATTTTTTTCTTTACTACTAAAAAAGGAAAAGAAAAAAGCTCTACACAATAGTTCTAGCCACTACCACCTTCTCCTCGATATCGTCACTGCCCCACCACCACTACCATACCACTTGTTGAGACCGTCGTGCACAGCAATGAAAGTGAAAGCTCCAGTGCTGTTGCTGCTTATTTTCAGACTTTGAACACTATTTTGGTTGCTTCACTCCACCAAACAGCCACAAATCTACTTCCTGTAGTCCTTGAATCACTTTGTGTAATATTTTTCCACATTTAATATTTTTCAACATTTGTACTTTGTCTATGGTTTTATTAGTTGGAAAATTGATTGATATGTGTTTTGATCTAGGCTAATTTATTAAACACGAATTTTCAAAACTCTTTTGCTTATCCACAATATTATCATAACTCTTATATTAATACGCAATATTACTGTGATAACCCATCCTATAATGCCTACTACTATCACAAATCCCATCAAGATCCATACTATTTTCCCCAGTATCACTGACCCTAGGACAAATAAATTAAATATTCCTTATGTTTTAGACCCTAGTATTAGTCATATTAGAAATCTTGGAAATCATGATGGTGAGTCTAAATTTGATAAGTTGCTTACCCATATTGATGCTACTTTGGCTACTTAACCATCAAGTGTAACAAAATTATCCATAATTGAGAAAAAATACTTAGGAGTCGAGTTCTCAAACCCCGGGAAATTGATGAAAAATAAAAAAGGAATATTTTAGGAATATTATAATAATTATTATTAATTAGGTTTGATTTAATTATGATATTTATTTTAATTTTGCGTAGCTAGTTTTAAGTTTCATATTTCTATCAGTTTCTAGAATGTGTCCACTTTCTTAGTTGTATCCAAGTACCTATCTATACATAGGTCATCTATGTAATTTCTTTTCAGACTTTGAATGAAATAAGTTTTCTCTTTCTATGGTTCTTCTTCTATCTAGGGTTCTTGATCTAATTCTATTGCTTTTCTACTTATTTACCTATTTTTGTCCTAGGTTCTATCACTCCTTGCTCTTCTACCTATTCTCTTTCTAAATTCTCATCTTATCCTACATCAAAGAGTAGTTTCACGTGAAAAAGGGGTCTTATTTAAGCTGAACCACGATAATTCTTGGTGTTCTTTTATTGTTTAATTGTGTTCTTTGTGTGTGTGTTGTGATTGATCTCTAATCTACGAGATTAATTGTGTGTGCAAACATGAGTTTTACTAAGTTTAACAATTTTGCATGAAACAATTCTTATTGAGACAACTAACGAATCAATGTGACTACCATTCAGCGATAATTTCTTCAGGTTACTTGTTTTAAAAACAATAAATATTCTTAAAACAAGACGTATCAACATGTTTCTAATCTAAGAACATAATGTATCAAGAATATGATTATACAAGAAACAGTTAAATTGATGCAATTTAATCAGAATCCAACAATTTTGGTTAAGGAAACTTAAGAATTAACATAATCCCGATCAAGTAAAGATGATTTATCACAGTAACACATTTTAAAGGAAAGTCAATATTTCAGATAAATTCTTTTTTATGTGAGAGAATATTTCAAGAAACACATTGAAAAGACAAAAGTTCATGTCAAAACAACTCAATAATCAAGATGATTTTTGGAGGTAACTTAGTCACAAGATCTAGTTCCAAAAAAACCCAAAAAAAAAAAAAAACAAAAGAGAAGAGCAAAGCAAGAACAGAAAAATAACATACTACAAATGGTAAAAATGAGTTACTTACCATGCTAGACTTTCCAATTGCCTGCTCACATTGGTTTCTTAAACTTCAAATGAGCTTCCAACATCCATCAAAGCTAAACACAGCCTGAACAATAAATCAGAAGTAAATCAAATAAAATGAACTTGGTACGACAAAAAAGTCAAAACTTTCAAATAATCAAAACCACACAATGCACTTACAATTACCAGTGGTGCCAATTGCTCCACCCTTTAGTGGCATCTTAACAAATCCTGAAACAGTGAAACAAGATTCCAACAGTAATTTTGTATACCCAGTGAGTGCAAATAAGATAACTAAACTAGTCTCAACATGAAATATACTAAGAAACAAAGTGCCAAAAAAAAAAAAAAAAGGGAAAAGAAAAAACAAAAAATAAAAGANGAGCTCAAAGAATGCACCCGTAGAAAATGCATCAAAAAAAGGAAAAAAAAAACAAAAAATAAAAGAGTACAATAGACCATATTTTACCTCATTAAAGATATCATAGAACTTCCTCTGTCATCCATATACATGAGCCACAAAAGCCATCCAGAATGCTCGTACTAGACAAAAGATGCAAGTTTTAGCACAAAAGATAAATTAGACGAATAATCAGTTGAAATTCCAATGCTAAATTTTAAATTTTTAACATTGTCCCTAATTCCCAATCCGTAGTTTATTGACATCATTGATCATATTACATGGAAATGCACAATAAAAATAATCCCCAAATTAATGAATAACGTGTTCTAACAATTACTAATAACTACATATAACCTAAATAATTTTTTTAAAAAAATATCACTAAATAGTACAAAAGCAAAAATATGATCAAATAAACTCAATTTCTCCCAATGAAACAAATACAAAACAATTTTTTACTAACCAATTCGGATGCCACTAACAACGTTAATACATAAACTGGATCTAACGAATTACAGAACTTGTTTTGCATAAATATTCGTCAAAGCTATAGATATTTGAAATAAGAGAAAATAACTATAAGAGAAAATTACAATAGAAATGAAAATAGTATCTTTATGGGGCTATACCACTCCTCATGCCCACAGCCAGAGAATTTAATTTTGAAATATGAAGAACCGAACCTTAGGTCTACAACATTGATGGGGGACAAAAGATTTGTGCTTTTCCTTGAATTCTAGGGCTTTTAGTTTGTATTGATGGAAAGGATTTTTGCTCTCAAACAGATGATGGTAACGGCCTACGCAGAGATATATAAGGACGTGCACAACTAGCTTATATTTATGCGCAAAATATAGATGCATATATATATATATACACACGTATATCAATATAAAAGATATGGTAGATAATATAAATCCCAGCTCTCATTTTCTAAGCTTGAAAATCACTCTTTCAGTAGAATAAAAAGCTAATTGTAATCCCATGCAATCAATTACCTGCTTAGATTTACCGTGGCCCAATAATATTTGGCTGCCTCCTCGGTATAGCTTCCACTACTACAATTTTCCCTTTAACTGTGGTATAAACGCTTAGACGATGCCTCCAAAACTGTCGTCTATGCGACGATTTTTGGCATGTCGTCTATCGGAAACCCATTGTTTATGTCCCATAAAAAGAACAAATAAGATAATTTAGATATCTTGAGACGCCAGTTTTCCATCATCTGAAAGCAACTTTAGATGACACTTTTCTACACAACTGTCATCTAAAGTGTCCAGTAAATATATATAAAAAAAATAATCATTCCATGAAAAAATGACATATCATTTCGCATGGAACAACAATTCATTTTTTAAGTAAATTAAAACACCACCCAAAAAAAAAAAAAAAAAAAACTAACAACATGAGAAATTAAATGACAAAAATAAAATAAAATAAAAAAGAACTATTTGATATGACTATTCTAATCACCTCTATAAATAGTTGCAAAAAGCAAAGAACTAAAACACTACCAACTTCACCACTTCTACCTTTCCATACCACGTTCAATTAATTAAGCAAAACACTTTAAAGTCTAACTCCCATAGAGATCCTATAACTACAACCAGTGATTCCACCCCTCTCCTTGTCTCACTATAAAATCTGAAAAAAACTTGCGTTCACATTAAACATCAAATTATCATATTTATGCAACAACGAAAGCCACAATCCTAAACTCTATCGTAATCATTCATGAATACAGCTGCTATTCAAGAATAAAGCGACAAGAGTTGACATTCATGAACAAGAACACTTGCGTGAAGGACAAAAAACTTACAAAATGACTGGAGGTGTGATAATGCCTTAATGTTTTTGCATCAACAAAGGCTTCTAAGTCTTTAATATTTCGTACTCTATCTCGTACTTTCACCTCCAAGTGCAGCCAAATATTGCACTTCTATTTCTGTCGTTCCAGTTTTCCCTGCTACATTTTCACCACTACATAGTAAAGAATGTAAAACATTAATGAATTGCTTCTCAAATATCTCTGGTCTTCCCCTATCTGACAAAGCAAATTCGTGGAACATTGATTGAATTTTGTCAATTCTTCCAAAAACTTTGTGCTAAGACTCTACAGATTGAGGAGCTTAAAGAGATGAAAAAAGGGAGTGTTTTAATATTATATAAGCTTGAGAAAATTTTTCCCCCAACATTTTTTACGATAATGGTCCATTTGTGTGTCCATTTACCCGAAGAAGCCTTATTAGGTGGGCCAGTCTCATTTAGATGGATGTTCCGGACAGAACGTCGTATGGGAACATACAAGGGATACGTGAGAAACTCAGCACGTCCAGATGGATCAATTGCTGAAGCTTATATGGTTGATGAAAGTGTGATATTTTTGTCTAAATATATACACAATATCCCAATGAGATTCAACCGCTCGGATCGAAATTGGGATCAACCTGCTCCACATTTTCAGTTAGATGTATTCAATTGAAAATTTCGCACTTTTGGAGCTTTTTTGGTTGAATCTCTTGAGGAATCAAGAGAGGTGGTGCAATGGTATATCTTGAACAATTGTACCGATGAAAACCTTGACAAATATTTCAAGTGAGTATTAATATTTTACTCCTTATCTAATTTCTAATTTAATTCTATTTCATTATAGATTTGTTCTTATTTTCATAAATCCACTAGAGAACACCGAAATCTCTTAGAAGATAGGGGTATTACAGATGATGAGATAAATACAATTCAAAAACACGAATTCCCAAATTGGTTCAAGACTAAGGTAAAATCTAATGAATTAAATCCTTTTTCTTTTTACTTTCAATGTCATTTATGTATCTTGCTTCTGCACCAGATGTCGAGCTTACGTGTTTAAGGGTCAGCTGAAGCTACTGATGATTTATATTCACTAGTACAAGGTCCCTTAAACCGCTACAAACGATGGTGTAGTTGTATTGTGAATGGTGTCCGTTTTCGGTGTAAAGATCGTGATGACACCTTACGGACACAATGCAGTGGGGTATGTACTCTAGGTAATCATGAACTAGATGAGCTTGTCTACTATGGTGTTCTGGTTGAAATATTAGAGCTATCATTCATCTTTGATCGTAAAATTTTTGTGTTCCGTTGTAAATGGTTCAATTCCAATCCACATGGTAGAAATGTACATGTTGATCATAATCTTACTTCTATCAATGTTAATACTCAATGGTATGTGGACAAGCCATTTATCTTGGCAACACAAGCACAACAAGCGTTTTACCTTGAAGATAAGAGTCGGTGTTTGAATTGGAAAGTGGCACAGAAAGTCAACCATCGCAACGTATTTGATGTTCTAGAGCGTGAAGAGGTTGATGATGAAGATATCATTAATGAGGTCTACCAAGAGGAAGATGCAAATGTTTTACCGCCTTTTCATCCAACTAAAAAGGTGGTCGAACAATCTTACTTGATAAGACAAAATGTTCATCCGATAACTCTTTCCGATCAGCTTGTGGTAGAACTAAATATTAGTCAAGAAGACCTAAACCGTAATGTTGAAGAAGAAGATTTCTATGATGATGGACAACTGTTCGTAAATGAAGACGACGAATTCGTACTTTTTGAAGGAGAATCCAATGACTCTGATGATGAAACTGATGAACTCAATGATGATGATGATGATGCAGCTTCATAGATTGTATGATATTAGTGAATGAATTCTTTTGAATATTGTATAATTTATTGTATGAGAATTAATATTTTATAATGCAGATCTTTACTTATGGCTGGTGGAGCATCTCAAAGGGGTGGTCGGAGGGAGGGCATTTCATGTACTATCTCAACCCGATCGACACCGATAAACCCTCCTAGCTCATCCACTTCAACTGGTAGTGCAATAGGCTCATCTGCAACTAGGTCAGATGCACCTTCATCGACGGGTAAGATTTTTTTTGTCCTCTTTGGTGTTTAAATTAATTTTATTTTTATATTCTAATCCTTAAAACTTATATTTTTTCATTCTTAATCTTAAAGAACCTTCTGTCACTACCCGCAAAGTTCGGGGACTGACGCGTTGCAAGGGCACTGTCAATATTGCTAGGGCTGTGACAACTAGCAAGTTATCTATTTCTTTTGATTCAAACTGTCAGCAGGCAATTTGTGACAATGCTGAGCTTTTTAATAATGAGTGTGGCTACATTGTTTGCAAGCATAGGTCCTTTCATTATAAGGACTGGAGGCATGTACCTGAGGAGATTCGAGCACCGTTATGACACTATCTTCTGGTTAGTAATATTTTATTTTTTATTTTTTTATAAGTTTTTACTCTTAATTTTACTATTATTAAATATCTTAAGATTGTAGGAAACGTCTGACATTAACCTTGGAGATGGACTTACAAGGAAGGTAGTAGATGAGCAAATGCGGTGTGCATGGAGAGGTCAAAAATATAAACTCCAATCCAATTCATGAAACATCAAGGAACCCAAAGTATTTCTGTAGAAAAACACGTAGAGCATATAAACTAACAACTAAAGTTACAATCCAAAAGATATAAGGTCAATTAATTGCAAAACATTATTACTAAAAGAAGGAATTACATGCACCTATCACCCATTTTGTGAACCCTGAATGCAAATGTCTTTAAGAAATAGAGGAAAAGGAATCCAAGAAAGGAAAAAAGACAAACAAAGAGTGTTACAATAACAGTAGTGATATTTACACCCAAAACATAGAAAATATAACAAAGGCAAGAAGAAAAAAGAAAAACTGATTATTTAAGAAAAAAAAGAGCACAAAACTCTTTTTCTTTGACAAGTAATGATATCCAATTAGCCTACCAAGCTAACAGCTACAGAGTACCCAATAAAAGTGCAAGTATTCTATTACTTTGCAAACAATTTTCTTGAGTTAACTTCTTGTTACCCTAGCTACAGAGTACCCAATAATAGGAAGAGTATTCTATTACTTTGCAAATACATTTCTTGAGTTACCTTCTCATTACCCTCTACATCTACTATACTGATTTATCTTTTTCAATACAAGACTATTAGCTCAGTTATTGCACCATCTAGAAATAAAATAGAAAAGAATTACTTATATTACTATTGTTTCTTATACTAGTAATTCAAGGATAAGTTAAGAGGCATCACAGAGGAAAAATGTTTAAATTAGAAGAACCCCAACATAAATACTTGCAAGTAGCAAGCTCTCAATAACTAGAGAAACTAGACTTTAATCACATGAGGATGAGCAAATTGATGTTACAATTTTAATTACTTATGCTCAAAAGGCAAGCATGATTAGAAACAGTATAAAATTTCAAAATATTAATCGTAAACAAGTCACTTATTTAGTTACTGAAAACTTCATACAAGAGTATCTTGATTACTTATGCTGAAGCTCTTTAATTTGCTAAGGATGTATTTTTCTTTTTTCTTCCAGTACTTGAACAAAGTTAGTAGATTTGAACTTCCACCTCAAGCACAAAATGGCTTGGAAAATTAAGAGTATCACAAAAAGCCGAGTAGGCTAGAGGCAAATCATTCCTGTATATAAATATTAAGGACATATATAAACAATTTAGAATATAAATACACACAAAAAGACAATTTTCTCTTCAATGAGATGACTAGTAAAGCTGAGAGAAAAATAAGTTTGGGCACTAAATATCTCTTTTACTACAATAGTTCTATAATTGCCTTATTAACTGGACTAATACCAATTACCAAAGAGCAATGCAATTCCACAAAGATCACTTCTAATTCTTACTATTGGAACAGAGACTTTTCACTATGGGAATTTTTCAAAGTGGTAATATGAGTATAGAGGCAAAATAAATAATCACATAAGTTGCAATAGAATAATATAAGCATATGGTCTGTAAATCTGTAATAATCTAACCCAAAGATTACTGAGTGATCACCATGAAGTAAAAGTTCACAAATATGAGCAACAATCTCCTATGTTCCTACTGAGAATAACATTAGGCTAGTTTCACATATCAAACACATTTTAAGGTGCAGAAGCTACTCAAGTTGAACTAAATAGCCATGTGAAAGAACATATCTAGCTTATTAAAATGACTTTTAACTAATTAGAGGGTCACTACTACTTTCCAAAATGGTTACAGTATATGAGAAGAGCAAGAATCAAGTCTACTTTTAATTAGTTGGATCACAACATATGTGATGAAACGAAAATCACAAGCTAGATGTTTGAAAGGAAAAGAAAAAAGTGGTAACTCAGTGGAGAATAGTGTCTTGCTTAAGAAAAACTAGCTAGCATTTGTGAACTTGTAAACTAGTCCAGAATCTAGAGATACAAAAGCTGGGGACTGTATCAAATTTAGACATAGTAAGATGAGCTAAAGAGCTATAATTCCTACATACAAGTTGCTCATATAAAAAATTCATTCAACTTATACCTTCGTATCCAACCAGAAAATGGAGGTCTAAAAGCATAAAAGGTCCTCAAGATTTATGTATCTACAAAATGAATCACAAATTTCTGTTTTAACTTTAAACACTTGCCCATGAAAAATTTTTAGAAACTCAAAAATGTTGAAAGACAGACTAAGGAGGACTAATAACACAACTAGGCACCCACTAAATATTGAGATACAGACTCAACTAGGGGCCCCTGCATTCAGGACAATATTAGGAGATTACACTAAATTCCTTTAATGTATGACTGAAAACTTTTAAGTTAATTCTGGGACTGAATTGGTATTAAAAAATGCATACTATGTTATCAATTTAATAACTTGTCACAATTTGGGTTTAGGATGAACAAAAAAAAAAAAAAAAAAGAAACAAAAAAGGAGGAAAATAAAGGAGACTTATCTATTATCCCATAATAATCTAAGCTAAGACTTGATAAAACCCGTAAAGAAATCCAAACACACTGCCGCCAGCGGCCACTCTGCGTAGGAGCTATTTGCTGCTCTCTTTTTAAGGCTATAACTTGAACCTACAGTGAGAAAAGTTAAAATAAAGGAACAATTAGTTATTCGATACAACGAGCTCATGTTACTTTGGGTGAAGCAGTCCATTTCAGAACCCATTACACTACCAGAATAACTGATTCAAAATGTTGTAAAGCTTGTGAAAAGAAAAAAAGAAATGCCCTGATGTTGAACAATCCTAAGTCCTAATATATGTATCACCATTATCTCACACAAGTTTCAAAAAAGTAGTATCAACAAAAATGGTATAAATAATCAGTAATTCCAATCAACTACGATGACACTTCCCAAAAAAAAAAAAAAAAACAGTTTTCAGAACCCAAAACAACAACCAATCCGGTTAATAAAGGTGATGGCAAATAACTCCAAATATGATAATAAAGTTCACATTATTGTTGAAGATCAGATTCATTGTCATGACTCACGAATAAATATCTCCACAACTACGACTTTTTTAAATCAGTGTCAATCCTATACTTATCATATACAAACCAAAGACAAACTTAAATCCTTACAATTAGAATCATCCAATATGAGCTAAAAGCAAAAAGAGAAAAAAAACAACCACCAAAACTAGAGTGTATTTCTCAAAAGCAAAAAAGAACAATAAAACGGGCAAAGTGGGATACCTCCAGCATCCTTGTTACTAAGCCCTAATTCCTCTTCTGTGTAGATAGTAAGTCCCTCTCCGTTTTTCTCGCCCAATTATCCAAAACTCCAACATAATCTTCGTTTACAAAAAAGGCTCTGAACCTGAAATGTAAGACAGGATTATGGGCTCACTGTCCTAAATTTGACTCAGAATATCACCTGCAAAAGAACCTAAGGAGACAAATTGAAGACCTATAGAGAACAGAGAACACAAATATTAAGAATTTATAGAATCGAATGCGAAACCCCCAACCGTAACTTTTTCTTTGCCCGATTCTTGGAGGACTTTGCCCCTTCCTCAAAGCTCGAAGCCTTCGAAAGCCCTCTGATCGAACTTCTTGTGATCTTGTACATGTTTATTTTCCCTCACTTAACAAAAACTCGCTTTATTTTTTTTTTTTAAATAAGAATCTTTATTCTATTAATAATGCTTACTGAAACGTAATAAGCCACTTTTAAAGTAGAATAAATAATGTAATTAAACAGTTAATTTGTTAGTTAAAATTTTAATAGAATAATTTATAACAGTAGGGAGAGGGACTTACGACCAACTAATTTACTATACATATAGTAGTATTATCATTCTATATCTAGGAAGTAAGTTAAATTGGTGTTTGATTAAAAAGATATTAATAATTTTAATTAGTGTTGTGGAGTTACATTTTTTTCAATACTCTTGAATTATACACTTGGAAACAAATATAATCTTCCAGTAAATGAAACACTTTAGAAACAATGCATAGGTCCTTACAAAATAATAATTATAATAATAATAATAATACATAAGTTATTCTCATAATTATAATTATAAATAATATAGGCTTACTAGTTTGAATAATCTTATCTTGTGGTGTAGATTATAGACAACAAATAACATAGATAACTCTCAATAAAGAAGGATTTTTTTTCAAATTTTAGACAAATGTATATCAAATTGATGATATATACAAGCAAGTGCTAATCATCCTAGGCTCTAAATTAGTGTAAAACTTCTTTTATTTATTTTTTTACCTGTTAATAATGAATAACACAGAACACATAAGTGGTTGTTGTGAAGCAAATATGGCCAAAATTTTTTTGTCTTTTTTTAAAAAGGATAGAATACTCAAAATTAGCAACAAGATCTAGAACCGAGGGCAAATTTATTATTCCATAATGAAAAGAATTGTAAAGGAAGATAATGCATTATTTTTTTTATCTTATCTCAAAGTAATAACATATCAATTATTAAGGGTAGCAATTCGAGTTATTACACGACAACCGACACGAAATATTGCGAGTTAAGATTAGGAAAAATAAGTGCAAGTCAAACCCGAATGACATGAATAAAAAGTGGACTAAAATCAAGGCGACTACTTGATAGATAAGAAATCAATCCGAATAATCTGTATAAAGAACAAATCAGAGAATGGGTCAATTTCAAGATATTTGAAATTAATTTACCAACGCAAAATAAGCATACGAACCCAAAAAGCACAAATTTGACATGCTAATCTGTTTTAGACCTGAGTTAATCTATTATGTAATCGTATTTAATCGGATTTAACCTGTTTTGACCCATGTTTGTTTAAGATAACTTCAAACTCGCTAATTTTGCACCAGTTTTGAATCGTGACCTAAATTGTCGACCCTAAATTAGATTATGTTAGTATTATGACACGTTAATACGTCCCATATTTATTTGAGAACGAAAAATGAGGACGATGAGATTATCTAAACTGATCTTTGAATTATACCCTTAAAATAATCTCCATCTATTGTTAATATTTTATTTCTTCACAAATTTATATCGCCATTTTCATGCACCAAAATGGACACGCCATGACAGCGTGTATATTAATATGAGACTCCACTTTCATGGAAGTCACTGAGTAATGATCATGAACCAAAATTACTCCATTTAATAACTCAGCTAAAAGATATATATATATATAGGCGCGTCTACAGTAGGGGCGTCCCTGCGTAGGGCCTTGTCTATACACCGTTTGATGGGAATCTGTGTATAAACAGATTCCCCACAGATTCTCGTTATTCCCCACAGATTCCCATCAAACGGTGTATAAAAGGTGGCCCTACGTAGGGGCGCCCCTACTGTAGCCCTCCCTTATATATATATATATTATTTGAACTATTTTGGGCTTGTTTGGTTTACCAATTCTATTCCATTGGAATAGAAAACTCATTTAAATGGGTGTTTGTTTCAACAACTCCAGTTTTTTTATTCAAATGATCTTTTAGAATGTGTGTTTATTCCAATAATTCAGTTTTTCCATTCAAATGGTCCATCAGAAAAATCAACTATTGGAATGGTTTTTTTGTATCTTGGATGAGAATGAAGGGGAGGAGGTGTTTTTGAATGGTCCATTCCAATATTCTCATTCGAATTATAACACACTCCACTATTTTTTTCATTGAAATGTCTCTTATTCCAATTATAACACATTCCACAATTTCCATTCAAATACACCTATTCAAATAGACGAACCAAACAGGGCCTTTATTTTTGGCTTTTAATTCTAGTCTAATTTGCATTTATATCATTTTTTTATTTTTTATAAACACTACTAATAAATAAATATACATTTGCTCCATGAATTTTGTTTTTCTATTCTTTTAATGATTTAAAAATATAGAAAATTACGAGAATCTCATATTGAGGTCCACCTATATTTCCCCGATAAGTAAAGGAAGACATGAAACTCGTTGATGTGTGTTAATACACAAGGACGTGGTATATAATCCCTACATTCATAATTCTTTATTCTTTACGTTGTTTATTATTGATTTCAACTTTTCTTCTTTTGATTTCAGAAGAAAGTATATATATATATATATACACACTAGTATTAAGAACGTGCCTAAGGCACGTTCAGCCCTATTTAATTTTATTTCTTTAATAGTTTAATCTAATATAGGATGAATTTTCAAATATAGATACATTATTTGCACGGTTTGGTTTATTAGCTTATAATTAAGGGGGAAAAAAAAGAATTCACGGATCAATTAAAACGACAGAGCAAATAATAAGATAGAAAGGGAGAAGACAAATTCGTGTTAATATTAAATAATTATAAATATTACGATAATAATATTTATTACAAAGATTACCTGAACTTTAAAAATAATAATCTGAACTTTAAAAATTACCTGTTATAGCAGGTTTAACAACTTGTTATAATTTAGTATTAATTACAAAGATTCTATTTTTTTCCTTTTGTTTTTTGCAAAAATTATTAGCAAAGAAAGTCTAGATTCATTAATGTACTGAGTTTTGTTTCCTTTAATTACTCAATTTTTGAAATTTTGTATTTAATTAATTTGAGTTTTGAAACTTGTGTTCTATTTGTTTTTCATTTTTTTTTTGAGAAAAAGTATGCTTTCACGTTTTCCCATCTAAGCTTTCTTTTTTATTTTCTTTAAATTTTCTAATAATTACCCCTCAGTACCATAACCACTTTGTCTATATAATCTTTTGCTTTCCTTTTTTTTTTTCTTTTTTTTTTTCCCTTGAAAGTCTTATGGTTTTTCGCATTTTTTTCCCCTTAAGTCTCTTATATTCCTTGTTATAGAATTAGAATTTTCTCAAGAGTATTTGATTTTCTTTAAGCACGTTACAAAGCTTATTTCTAGAAGATAAATAGCATAATCTTGCTTTAATTTAAACAATATCAAATTCAAATTTTACAGAATTATAATTCAAATACAATTTTTTTTAAAAAAAAATTGAGTTTTGATATAATACTTGTTTCCAAATAAGACTTTATTATCTTATTTTTATTTTTTATATATATTTTTTTATATTTTTCACAATTCACATACCAAGCAGGTCATTTATCATGCATAAACATAATACTGTGTATTTGACCTAGAGTATGAATGTGGTTCATTCAATTATCATATATAATATGTGTCTTAAGTCAAAGGATTTACACTTCATTTTCTATTGAAAATAGTCACACAGACACAACACTGTGCATATGACCTAAATTATGTATGACCTGGCTAAAAAAAACAAATTCTAAAATATGAATATGGTTCAATTGTCACCTATATTGTGTGCCTTAAGAGACTTGCTTTTCAATTTAATTGAAGTAGTCACATAGACACAATACATATGACCTAAAGTATGAATGTGGGTCAATTGTTATATTTAAAGTGTATTCTATTGACTTGCTATCCGATTTCGATCGAATTAGTCACGGAGACACAATATTGCGTATATGACCTTTTTTAAAAATAGAATAAGAACATATTAATATTTCGAATTCAAAAAGTTGGTCCATTTGTTCTTGTAATTAAAAAATTTATCAAACTATCTTGAGTTTTGGGGTGAGTTTTTATAAAGAAATTAAGCAAAAGGTTATGATGAATACAAATGAACGATAAATTTCATAATTTCCTAGTGGGTAAGAAAACAAAGTGTAGTATGATATGACTAATTTTAGAATAAGATCTTTCAAAGGGACGTTAAGAATTCAATTTTAAAATTTTAAAGAGAATCTATTTTAAAGGAGTGCAAAGAAAAAAGGAAGGATAACAATTGAGTCATATTTTTTTTATTAATTGCTATATTTATCTGGTTGTAATTATTTTCTTTAATTAAGATGTGAAATGATGAATGGAAAAGAGTAGCCTATTGTTATTTTAGTGTTGTACATGTAAAATCATTTTTTTTAACCAGTATGTGTAAGACTTCACATAAAATAAATAATAATAATAAGAAAAACGTGTAAGATATGAGGATTGACTATATTCCCTCGTATTATTCCTAATCATCTTTATTTATGTTTATTTATTAGCTAAATCAAAATAAGGAAATCATTGGTCACGTTTGTTTATTAATAACCATATTTTTTTTTCCTAATATGGAGATTCATCAATTCGAATTCCTAATTCCCAAAATAAATAAATAAAATAAGGAAATCAAAAAGAAAAAAAAAGTTTATTTCAAAAAAAAAATGATGGTAACAATAATATTTCGATCGTGTTTGTTTATTATAATATAATAACAATATTCTAAGGAAATGTTTTTTTTTACTATAATATAATAGCAATATTCTAAGGAAAAAATTCTTTCTCTTCTTTTATGGTAAGTCCTCAGCCAAAGGATTGATAAAATTAATCATGTTCCTCCTAAAATATCATACTACTTTGCAACATCATATTGTAAGAGCTAAAGACATGATATAAACTTTGTTGGGCTAGGCTATAGTCGCACAATTAAAATTAGGTGACTAGTCACCCATATAAAATGTTAAGGATATGTAACATTAGTATTTTCTTAGGCAATATAAGATCCTTGTTTAGGTAACAAAATAAAACTCAATAGAGTAATATTTTTATAGAAAGAATACAATATAACCTAAAAATAACTTTTTATTAAGAAGAACTAATGATCATATTAAATCATAATTAAATTATATTGTTGATAATTTTATCATATTAATAAATTGTGCACTATTCATTTATCTCATAGGTTTCATCGTTTATTGTTTATCGTTTATCTATTTTTTTTTTTAATGAATGGATTAATCATTTGATCTATTGTAGACTTTTTTAAAGATTTGGTCAAAGAATTTAGGGAAGAATTTAGGGATACAATTTTTTTTTTGAGAGAATTTGAAGCTTTTTTTTTTTCTCTTTTATATGGATGGATATATTATTTTTTTTATGCAACAACCTCATCAATGATCCAAAAAAAAAAACACAATAAAAAACCCTTCTTAGCCGGTTGTAATTTTTGGCCTCATGACTATTTATAACTATTAGATAAAAACTAACTCATGCTTTTTCATTCTCTATTATTACCTTTAATGGTGAGATTAACTGTGAGTGACCAATCCCTAAAACTAACTATGAGGGATTGTATCCTTGCCCAACTCTATTAATAATTAAGGATATCATCCTAAATAAAAATATTTAGACAGAAGAGCCATATAAATGAATATTTATGGTAACTCTATATTTAATCACAATAGCAAATTTCTTTCCATTATCCTTTAGCTTTTAAAGATTTTCTCAAATATAATTGTCATGAAAATAAACTTTAAAGAAATAATTTAGCATATGCCAAGATTATTCCAATCTTACAGCCATAAGAAAGGAATAATAAATGAAAAAAAAAAACACAAAACTTAGTTGGAAATAAATCCAAACAAACCAAAAAAATATTAAAAAATTATCTTATCAACTGAATAAAATCATTATATCCCTAAAAAAATAAGAATAAAATCATTATACGATAATAATAATAATAAATCAACTCATTATTTTTCTTTTATTTCTGATTGATAGAATAAACATAATGATATATTTTCATAATTAATTCATTTAATACGTTTATTTAGGGAAGCTTAAAAATTTATTTGCAAATAATAAATTGGAAAAAAAATAATTTTGATCCCCAATTTAAGAGACAAAATTGTTTGTCAAAAAAAAGTATGGGCAAAATTGTGATTTTCCTATTTCCTTTAATTTATGATGGTGGAATTATTAATAATATTTTCTTAGTAATTGATGTATTTAATACGGTTGACTTAGGAATATAAAATGTTTTTTTTAATTAATACCAATTAATAACGATGGAATAGGAATAGGAATTAGAAGGAATCAAGGAATGAATCTTAAATTAAGATTCTATTTAAATAAATAAAAAAATATATTAAAATATGTCATATCATTAGGTCACAAATAAGTTGCCTATCCAAAAACGTATTTAATAAGATTTATAAATTCAAAGCTAATTAATTACTATAAATTTTGTTGGTCAACTACTCAGTTAATTAAAACCGTTTGATCTTCATCCAACGGTTAAAACAACAATAACCATCGATGGGTAAATATTAGAGTAACCATTGAAATCTTACCCATATATTCACTAAGAAACAATGTTAAATGAACCAAATAGGCCTAGGTTCTAAAGAACTGGCATTAAATATCTCAAATAGAGGCCAGTTCCCTAAGAAACAGCGTTAAATGTCTGAAATAGATGCCAGTTCTCTAAGAACCAGTATTAAATGTCTTAATTAGACACCGTTTTTGTTGAAAATCGACGTAGAATAGTAAACAATGTCAGTTGCTTGAAAAAACAACGTCTTTTTAAAATTAGCAACCGCCTTCTATTTAGATTTTTCTAGAAGTGTAAGTACTCAAGTACCTATTAATCGTGAGAATCTGAAGAGGTGTCATATAACCTGAGTATCGTAAGGCTTAATGTATGCTTTCGAAATAGGTATCAAAATGGTTATCGGTAGTCTCTGCATTTTATTTCTGAAAAAGAAAGCAAGGAGATAGGTATGTGAGCCCTTATGTCGAAATGTAGTCAATTTTAGCATTTTTTGTTGTAATGGTTAAATTCTGATAACTCTATGAATAATATAATTATTTCTGTATGGTAATGCATATATTATTCTATGTTCTTGGTAGTTTTATGTAATTTTTCTTACTTTTTATTTTAGTTTCTCATTTGTGTTGGTTAATTAGGTGAAAAAGAAAAAAACAAAAAGGAAAAAAAGGGCATTTTGGAGCTGTAAAGAGCAAAAAGGTATATTCATAAAAAAACTATTCCAATGAAATGTAAAATATCTCAAGGATCCAAAACTGAAATTGGGTGATAAAATTACTCCCATGAAAAACTTTATGTAGTAAATATAATTTCATATATTTCTAAATATTATTCACAGCCCATAGTATAGAAGCTGGATACTATATTTGATACAAGGGTTGTAGGTTCTTTTTGTTTCAATTGAGAGTGATGATTCTAAATTTACCAAAATATTGACTTTGAACAGAAATCCTAGTGTATTTGAGGTATACTGAATTAGACCACATGAAATATGTTCTTTAAATATATTATCATTATTAAATGACAAATATTGTAAAAAATAATAATAAAGAAGATTTGTCCTAATCCTAAATAAATAACTCATATTTTTGGGTTATATTATTTGAGCTATTAAAGAGTACAATTTTACGATTTAATAGATTGATCCTAATAGTTTGGTAATATACTCTTACGGATATAGAGATAATATATTTATAGATATAGAGATTATGCCTCTCATTAAATTAAGAGTTAATGTCACATTATTTAGCTACAAATACATAGATAATAAATCTTAGCTAAGTATTCAATAATATGGTAAATTTATTGAATAACATTTTTTCCTGATAAAGTCAAATTACTCATCATATGTATGTCAAGTAATAAATAATTGAAAATACAATTAGGTAATTTCATTCAGTTCCAATTATTGACATTTTTCATAAGGATATATATCTACATATTTAATTGTAAATGGGCACTCTCAATATATATTTAATTTAAGAGTCCAGTAATGGACCTTTGATGGAGTATATCATTACTAAATTTTTTTGTCCAATTAATCAAGAGAAAATTTGGAAATTGGCCCCAATATATCATAACTTAAATTAAATATGGTCAATACTTTTTTTGCTACATGAATAAATTAGTTGTACGCCATTTTTTTTTTCCTCATTAATTAAATATACTACTATACTACTTTTTTAAAATGAATTCTTAATGAAATTTTGACGATCTTGATGGATTCTTGATGTCGGCAGTGATCTTGACGGATTCTTGATGAATTTTTGACGGATTCTTATGATCTTGTTAAATTCTTGATGGATTCTTGACATCGACGATGATCTTAGCGGTTCTTGATGAATTTTTGGTAGATTTTTAAATATCTTAATAAATTTTTGATGGATTCTTGATAAATTCTTAATAGATTCTTGATAAATTCTTGACTAATTCCTTCTCAAAAGTGGTAAAATCTAATGATGGTGGTAAATTTAGTTAAAGTAATAATTGCCTACTTAACCCTTGCTACATAGATAAATTAGACTGCTTGTGAAATGGTACAAGGGGCCCAATAAAAGAACCCCCTCCACCTATTACTAGTAAGGGGACCATTGCGCATATACAGGCACAGGATGCATATGCCTCATGCTCTCCCCCCTCCTCTGTAGAGTCCTACTTGTGTGAGACTCATTTCTTACTTTCTCTATCTAATTGTTTAAGTTTAATATTTTTATAGTTTTAAATAAAGATGAAATATTTCAATTAAGAGTTCTGATTGGAATAGGATTTCTTACTCAAGTGAATTAGAGGAGGAATATGATATTTTCACATGTTATATTATAAAAGAGGTAGTAGATGACTGCACACTTTTTTTAGTTAGCAACTACCTCATAAAAAACTAGATAGAGATTTTGGGAGAAAATCTGAGAGGGTGTCAGAATTTGGAGATTCCAGCAAGGAGAAACAATTCGTGTTGATTCATTGATAATCGTAAGAGATTTCAAAAAAAGGAGACCACACTTTGGAGTAATAACAATTTTTGAGTTAGGCTAACAAGGTATTTTTCCTATTCATGTTAATTGATGTACAACATCGTTAAAATCGGATCCTCTGTAAGGGAACAAAGCTAACACAATTGTTTTTGTTTTATTTTTCTACTGTGTATTCTCAAAAACTTTGAAGGCTATTTTTCCCTACAATTTTTTTGTTTCAATTAAAAGTAATAAATCAAAAATCACCAAAGTATTGACTTTGAATAAAAAGCTTAGTTTATGTTAGATGTACCGAACTAGATAAAGTGAAATATATTTTTAAATAAGTATCGTTATTAAAACTACACATTGGCAAAGTAAAATTAAGGATATCAGTCATGAACTAATAGTTATAAAATATCTAATTTGAGATAATAATGAGTAAGACATAAAAGACATAAGTTTATCCTCAATAGTTTGGTATATACTATTATGGTTAAGGAGATAGTATATTTTTAGATATAGAAATCATGACTCTTATGATTCAAGAGTTAATATCACCTTATTTACTAACAAATATTTTGATAATTAATTTTAGGGCTAACTATTCAACAAATATGTCTATTGAATTATGACTTTCTCGATGATAAAGTCAAATTATATATTAGATACATGTGAGGCAATTAGGAATAAAATAATTAAATGAAAAAAATGGTAATTTAAACTAGTTCCAATTATTGATATTTTTCATGATGGTAGATATCGATTTATTTAGTTTTAAATGTGCTTGCTTTTATATATATATTTTAAAATGCAGTAATGAACCATTTCTAATATATTTTGGTCTAACTATTTAAGAGCTAATTGGTATTAGGCCCAACATGTTGAAGCTTAAATTAGAGCAGCTCAACAGGTCCCTTGTTTGAATCAATAAATTGGATTGCTCAAAATAGCAAACAATGGGTCCATTTATTGCCTTCGCCTAGTGTGATGTGCTGTTGGGAGGCTTGTTTATGACACAGATGTTGATATAAAATCATTGGTTAGCTAGAAGCGCAAGATGCTCTAATGGGAAGTTTGGTGTAGACTTTCCACCACCCCTGGCACACGATGTGCTAAATAGAGTCAACACTAGTGCACAAACATGCTTGTGTGGCGGGCAGTAGGGAACCACGATAGGACCCTGGTGTCTTTATGAGGAGAAGAAGTTAATAAACAGTACTGTCAACTCGGTATTGAGCATTGTCTCTACGTCAGAGGTTCAGGGATGCGTTCATCTTGCAGGCTACTATGTCATAAGCTTTGTTTGTGGCCTGGGCTTCCTAGAGGATGTGTGGGCATGCATGCTACTAAGGGGTGAGTACCCTTGGGCGAACAAGCATGTAGTATAAACCTTGATAGCATGTTGGGAACCTATGAATGGGGCAAATATCTTGTCAAAGACTATGACACATAGAAGCCATCGTAGTTACTTACGAGCAAGACTGAGCGCAAGTCGTTCTTATAGGCATGTAACTTGGAAAATACACACACATTGTTGCAAAAAATTGACCTATGAAATGTGAATAGTAGGAAGACTGACCGGGACTTAGAAAGTCTTAATGCTGCACGGTCAAATTTCGCATTCAAATTCCTAGACCGTGACACCTAACACTGTGCAATAACCCTAGGCCCCAGGGAAAAGCATTGCACCACTACGCCACCCCATAGTCTCAAAGTATTGTGACTGTAATTTGATCTCTCTTTCTTTGTTCTCTTTATTAACAAAGAATTGAAATATTTCAATTAAAGATGATTAATTAGAATAAGTATAGCTACCACTTAAGGAGTTAGAGTGGATTGTTGTTCCTTTATTATTATTAGTAGATGCATTCATCTCTAATAAATGACTACGAGTTTATTTGTTTGTAGTTGTTTCATAGAAATTAGAGAAAAGTTTGTAAGGTCACTAGGGTTTCATTATTTAAAGAAACATGGGAAGGAGAATTAAAGCTGTTTGAGCCATTGAAATCACAAGAATGAAGACCAAACATTTCAGAGCAATTAAATCTTGCGACAAGGTGGAAGATCTTTTGTTGGAAGAGAGGTATTTATTCCTTGTTCTTATTGTGATTAACATATAATATATTAAACTGATCCTCTTTATTTTTCAGGGGAGGTAGTAATTTTTTTTCAGTTTGTTCTGCTGCATACTCAATTTTTAAGTAAACTACTTTTCCTACAAAAGAATATCATGACCGGAGCAACTCATAGTGAGTTGGAGGTCACCGTGGAGACAACTCTAGCCACTCTACCTCCAATGAACAATCCTTCACATGTCATTTCTAATAGTTATTCTCTCCAAATTACCTTATAGAAAATGATGGGTATAACTTCATGCACTAGAGTCAATCACCGTAGCTCTTTAATCATTCATGGATGAGGCAACCTCGGATACCTAACTAGCGAGGTACATGCCCCTAAATATGGTACTCATCTTTTTTTGATATAAAGCAAGGGGATCTAACTATTTCTTTGTATGCACCATTATGAAGATCTTTTGGCAAAAGCATCACAGTTATAATGTGGTACTGAGTGGTGCTGTGCAGAGAATAGGTCCAAATATATGAAGATGCTCGAGATAAATCAGATCGATTGGATTGTGTATTGATACTTGTTCAACTAAAATTTATGTTATCATTTTGTATGATTTTGTTTCCGAGTTAAAGGAGTGCTAGTGGCTCTGTCTCTCATGTCTCAAAACTACTACACACACATATATATATATATTACATGCCATTAAAATATCTCACATTTTAGTAATCTATTGTTTTGACAAGAATATATATTTTTTGATTGGTTTAATTAACAATTTATGTATGAGCAATATTATGGGGCACTAGTGGTGCCTGTAGTACCATAATGACAAGTCTGTATATTTCTGGATGATTCTAATTAATAAATTGAGTCTCACATGGACTCCACCTGAATTATAATTAATTAGCTAGTGACAGACTAACAAATCATGCGGCATTGGATACTACTGGTACCCTATAATATTATTCTTTATGTATACTACATCTCACTATCTCGATTTTTATTTTGGGCATAATATGGAGTCTTTTATTTGATGCGTCAAGACCTCTAATTATGGGGTTATGTTAACTCTAAAAATGGACTAAAAATGTGAACAGTAAAGGATTAATTATGCTTAACAAGTAAGAACGAGAATGGATATAAATGACTGAAAAATAATAATAAATTAAGAATACTTAGCAGAAAATAGAGAATAAGGCTCGTGATGAAATTCACCATGTGAAAAGGAAAGAAAGAAAAATTAAAAACACGGAATACTATAATGTAACACCACTGGGCCTCACCCAAAAGTGCTAGCTTGAAGGTACTTTTGGGTTCATAGACCATCACTTAAATACCCATGATCTTCCTAGAGCATACCCGATGTGGGACTTGGGGCGTTACATATAAAGTCACACGTCTCTAACTAAATAAATTAAATAGAAGAATATAAGGATAAATATAAAGTGGATTTAAATATGTAGTTGCATGAGCATATTAAGTAAACTAAGCCACAAGTACATAATAATTAATAATTTGTGTCAAATACTTTCTCTAAGCAGTCACGATGGCATTCTTTCAAACAGGCTTCCAACTGATCCAGTGTGAGTTTTTTGAGTCCGTAGCATTTCATCTGAACACAACTATACTTGCAAGTAAACATTTTAAAGTTCCCTTTTAACCATTTGATGATCCTATCTTCAATTGGGTTGGAAGAAAAAAGTTGGCCAGGACTAGGATGATTGTTATTATTATAGATAGCTAAAACTTGCCCTACAATTGAGGCAAGCAATATTATTCCAATCATCATAATAACAATGTTCCTGAATTCCATTTCAATCATATATCAAAAAATTTGTTTTATATTAAAAGACAATGGAAAAGCCAAAAGTTTATAAGTTTTCAATCAATGTAGGTAGCTTTCAGTTATATTTATTTCAGTAAAATTTCAAATTAGAGTAATTAAGTTGTTTCTAGAGAGTTTTATGTTTACAAATGGTTGATAAACGGTGGGTTATTTATGAAGTGAGTAGCTTACCTTCTCAGATATAATTAAATATTTTTGTTTAGAATTGTTTTGGCTTTTGAACCTAATTAATTTTGGTTTATGGAAATTAGATCTTCTCCCTTTCTATCCACATAAGCCTCATTTTTATCACTAAATAATTTTATGATAAGTAATGCTAGGGACACACATAATTTACACACAAAACATACACGCAATGATGTGATATGTGTTTTGAGCTACTCACATACATAGTGGGGCCCTATTTTAAAAATCATATGTAGTTAAAATTTATGACACATCATTGTTTATATATTTTAGGCGTATATATTATGTGTCTCTAGTATTACTCTTTTACAATTAATCAATGAGCCCGTCTATAGTACGCTACTCAATATAACCTTATGTGAGGTCATGCAATCTCATCCATGCGATTTAAAATCAATGGTCTAGATAGGTTGCCTAATGTGAACCACGTCAAGAAAAGGACAGGGATAGGACTATTTGGGCTCTATTTTCTTTTTTTGGGAC
This sequence comes from Trema orientale, assembly GCA_002914845.1. Lineage (NCBI taxonomy): Eukaryota > Viridiplantae > Streptophyta > Magnoliopsida > Rosales > Cannabaceae > Trema > Trema orientale. The sequence goes on from JXTC01000066.1 coordinate 137,206, forward strand.
TACGTTGATGTAATTGCTTTTTTAGGACAAAAAATTAGGAGTAAGTAGAGAGAGAAAAAACTGGCTTCCAAAATTTCCCTTGGCCAAAAGTGAAAATGGTAGGTAGTTTCATTTAATGTGATCACTTTTTAATCGGCCACCTTTTTCCTCTCCTTCTTTTTCATTCTCTTTCTCTCACTTCTTCTCCTTCTTCTTCTTCTTGGTTTCTCTTTCTAAAGATTAGAGCTTGCCTTCCATTTCTAATGGAACACAAAAGCTCCAAAATTTTGACCCCATGAAGCTTGTCGTCTTCTTTATTTCATTTGATCTCTGTCTCTCTCTTTTAGTTCATGACTTTAAGTTAATATTATATTGACTTAAAAAGGTCAATATTCAGTAGGTAAGTTAATATTACATTAACCTATAATCATTATGATATTGATCTTTGAGGTCAATTTAATTCTGACTTGGGTTCAGTATATTTTGACCAATACCTCATCATTATCATTCAATTATAATCCTAAGTGATTAATTTTTTTGAATTTATTTATTTCACAAGAATGACAAGTATTGTTGTGTTTGTGAAGTATAATGATCATTGGGACCATAATAACATTTACACTAATTGGTTCCTATTATCTCATCATATGTTCATTTATTAGAAATATTGTATAAGGTACTTGGGTGGAAACCTGAAAGTCATACGTTATCGATTAAGTATATCTTTGAATTGGGAGTCTCACCTGTAAATATTATCAACGACCGTTCCCTCGAAGTCTACTTTGAGCTAAAGAAGAATGAAGACAAGACATAGTTTTTTCTTTGCGTTGATATAATCGGAGAGCCTATGACCATGTTTGATTCAGGAATGTCTATGCCAGCCAACAATTATGGAGTCCCTTCTCATGAAATTCATTCCCATCATCCATATATTAGTGGTTACTCTGAGATACCAATACATGAGGAGGTGAATCCTGACCCTGTTGAGATGGGATGACATGATTATACGATGAGTGCATTTGTTAGTGACTATGGGAGTGGTGGTTTGAAAGATATCTCTCAATTTCACACACCAGTAGAGAAGAAGAAATCAATGATAGACTCAGTATGGGAGCAAGCCATGGTACTACTAGTACCCGTGGAGTTGAATCAAGTAATTGGGAGATTGCTTTTGAATGGGCAATCAATTGTGGTACTAGTTCAGTGATCCCCCCTACTTCAAATGATTTAGATGTGTTTACCAAAGTTTTACGTACAATGTTAAGAGTTGGTGAAATATATGTGAGTAAAACAACACTACAGAGGTATTTAAGTAGGTTTGTACCAATGGAGTTGAATATTAGAGCAAGCCATGGTGCTACTAGTACCCATGGAGTTGAATCAAAGTAACCGAGAGAATACTTCTGAAGAGGCAATCAATTGTGGTAGTAGTTCAGTGATCGGCCCTTCTTCAAATGAATTAGATGTACTTACCGAAGTTTCACTTACAATGTTAAGAGTTGGTGAAATGTATGTGAATAAAATAGTACTACAAAGCATTTATGCAGGTTTGCAACAGTCAATTATTTTGAATTTAAGGCCAGAATATCGATCAAGAAAATTTTTCACATGGTGTGCATGGATGACTATTGCAAGTGGACTGTTTATGCCACGAGGATTAAAAGTACTAATTTGTTCCAAATCAAAAGGTATGGAGTCTTTATATATGTAATGTCCAGTATACGTACCATGTCGAGATGTCATAGAGGTACGTCAAGAACATTTTGTCCTATTTGCTAATTATTCCTAACATAAGTCAATATGTTCTTGATGTGTGTTAAGATTATCTTGAGGCAAGTTAAGAGGTTCTTAACTATCCGTCAAAACATTCCTGACTCTAGTCAAGATAATCTTGACATACTCTTCGAGTCCAGTGGTTCTTATACTCATGTCACGTCAAGACCTTCTTGACTCCAGGTGAAGATGTTATTGAGTACCTTCAACATGTTCTTGACTGCCATCATAATGGTCTTGATTACTGTTAAGATATTCTTGACTACGGTCAAAATGTCCTTGACATGAAGATAGTGAGTAAAGTTCTTTTCAAAAGTATATACTCTATATTCTTTTTTTTTTTTTGCAATGTTATGCAGATTCGATTCTCAGCACACTTGCTCCGTCGATACTATGCACAAATATCATCGTCACGCAAGTACATATTGAGTTGGCAAAATGATAAAAGATAAATTTATAGACCCTACCAAAATGACATGCAGACCTAATGATATTATGGATAAAATGCGGAGGGACCGTGGTATCCACATGAGTTATAAAAAGGCTTGGAGGGTGAAAGAAAAAGCTTTAATTACCTTGAATAGTTCTGACGAACACGCTTGTTGATTTTTGTCCTATTTAACTTTCTTGTTACAATGATCTAACCCTGGTTCTATTATGGCCTTTTCAACGGATGAGCTTAATGTATTAGGTACTTCTTCGTGTCTTTAACTACTTTTATTTAGGGGTAGCCACATTGTAGGCCTGTAATAGTTGTTGATGGAACTTTCTTGAAGTTTTCATGGGACATTGCTGACTATGTGTACAATAGATGCAAATGAACAAATATTCCCACTGATATTTGCTATTGTTGACGGAGAGAGTAATACGCCATGATATTTTTTTTCACCAAATTAAAGGAATCAATAGGAGACAGAGATCAGTTGGTAATAATCTCAGATAGAAATGATGGTATAATTAAAATAGTGAAAGAAATATATCCGAATGCTGAGCATAGGTATTCCATAGTGTATTTGTTGCATAATTTAAAAAGATCTTTCCCTCTTACATTGTCAGCATTGAAATGGAAGTTTTATAAAGCTACTGAGGCATACACGTATAAGGAGTGGTTAATTTGCACGGATTTGACAATGAAGACCCTAGCATTGAGGTGTACCTAGACGAAGTCGAAAACAAAAAATGGGCACATTGCTACTTTAATAGTAAGAGGTACTTAATAATGACTTCCAACAATGCCGAGTCAATGAATACCATAGACAAGAAAATGAGGGACTTCCATATCAAGAAGTTAATTGAGTTGTTAAGAGACAGAATGCAAGAATGGTGCTTTGAGAAGAGCCATGCTGCTGCAGAATTGTAAATGATACTTCATAAAAATGCCAAAGAATGTGTAAGAGATTTATTTAACAAGTCAACAACAATAATTGTAAGTATTCAGTTAATATAAGCAAAATATTAAATTTTCAATGGCGGAGAGGTTAATATTGTTATATGGTCGAGGATCACTTTATCTTGGGTCAAGACCTTTTGACTATGGGTCAATTATTTCTTAATCTATAATATTAAGTTCTTGACTAGACCAAAGATTAAGAACTCCATGACCCTAAGTCAAGCAGCTATTGACCTAAGGTATAATTATTTTACTTATTACATGTTGCATTTAATTTTAGGTTAGACCTTCAAATGCATACGAGTTCGTGGTGGTGGATAGTAATTGAAAGTCATACATTGTCGACTTAGAGAAACAGACTTGTCAATATCGTGAATTCGAACTCAGTCAATTTATATGTAACACCACTGGGCCTCACCCAAAAGTGCTAGCTTGAAGGTACTTTTAGGCTCATAGACCATCACTTAAATACCTATGATCTTCCCAGAGCATACCCGATGTAGGACTTGGGGCGTTACAATCTCCCCCCGTTAAGGGCCTAGCGTCCTCACTAGGGGGTCCACATTCAATAGCCCACATATAACCCCTATGGGCGGAGTCCACATTCACCACGATTCCGGCCTGTGGTAGCCTTCCAAGGCCCACATAGTTATGGACTGGGTCGGCTCTGATACCAAATATAACACCACTAGGCCTCACCCAAAAGTGCTAGCTTGAAGGTACTTTTGGGCTCATAGACCATCACTTAAATACCTATGATCTTCCCAGAGCATACCCAATGTGGAACTTGGGGCGTTACATTATATGTGTATATGGTGTGGCTGTATGTGGTGTTCGCGGCCTATCTGTCTACAATTTTATTTCTCTATACCACAAGAAGGAGGCATTACAGGCAACATATATTGGCATTGTGCGCCTGATAGGTTTTCCATCAAATCTGACTTTCCCTTATAAGGTGGTAAACTTGTAGTTGAACCACTAGTCATAACAAAAACATTTGGTAGGCTAAAGAATACTAGAATTTAATCAACTAGTGAGAACTCAGTGAAGCAAAAATGTTCACGTTGTGGGAATTCAAGCCACAATAGGCAAATATGCCGTAATCTAATTCTCCGCTATAGTACCATTAATGAAGCTGCAGACCACTGTACAAGAAGATAACAAGTGTAGGAGTATGAACAAGTTTACATGAAGTATTATCTAATTACTTTTGATATATATTATGTTTGAAATTATGCATACGGTAAGACAATATGGCTTAGGTCGAAAGCTTATTGACCCTAAGTCAAAATTCTCTTGACTAGAGTCACAATTAATGGTTTAAAATGAATAGCTCCTTTATATACTTGTATTTTCTCCAAAGTTCATCAATCATCTCAAGTTATGGTGAAGAGGTTATTGACTTTGGTCAAGATCTTCTTGACATTGCGTCAAGAACATCATGACCTTGAGTCAAGTACATCGTGACTTCGAGTCAAGAGCATTTTGACTTGGAGTAATAAATAAGGACTTCTGAGATGATCTGAATTTTAATTCTACTTAATAGATAAGTTTTGGCAAAGTCATAGTTCTGCCAATACCATAAGTTTTAAGTAAAAAAACAAATATTGCCCAACACAATGAAAAAAAAAATTAAAAACAAAGTCATTATCTGAATCACAACCAAAATAATAAAATATTATCTTTGTCTCCCAACAATTAGGTCATTGACCTCTGTTAGTTTCCGCGTACTCTATATATTTCCTTAATCCATGATGATATAACTTGCACTCAAGCTTGTGACGGAACTATTCCATCCTCTCGGCACCGACTTTGGAAACTGGCTTGTCATACATTAGGAACTCAGCATACTTGATGATAAACATACCATAGTCTCCTCTGAATAAGAGCAAAACATTAACTTAAATATAGCAATAACAATAAGTAAGGGTCAACTGAGACTTGACCGAAACATGGGTGAAATGATCCTTTACCTTGACCATGGGCTAAGCATCCCTTGACCATGAGTCAACCGATCCTTGTCCATGAGTCAAGCGATACTTAACCTGAGGCCAAGAAAGTCCTGACACATGTTCAAGGTAGAGTTGACCCTAAAATTTTAAAAAACTAAGTTTAACACCATTTACTAACCCATTACTCTACTGTGGATTATACTCATAGAGGCAGAATAAAAATAGTTGTGTCCCTTTTTGAACGTCCGATATACCATTAAATCCACCAACCGCCTAAAGACGGGGTAAATATTTAGCCACCATTGAACACTTCTTGTCTACCAACTCATCATGTGAGGGCCTTCCCTTGAACGAATCATAAATGACAATGGACCTCAAAGAAATATCAACAACAAGCAAGATCTAGTGGTTTAAAATCTCAATATGTACAGGGATGTAGACAAATGCCGCTTCAGACCAATGTTTACCGCAGAGAAGGAAATCACTAAGCATGTAACTACACAGTATGCCATGTTTTCCCAATCAATAAGCCTACCCAACTTCTCGTAATCCTCCCAAGCCGGCGGAAGGTACTTGCTAAAATTAGAATCGACTGTTGTATATTTCTGGGTGATACTATCAGGATAAAACAGACTTTTCACCCGTAAATAGAAGAATGAACAATCAATGTACTACCAAAAAATAAACTTTCAAAATATTAATGCATCATATAAACAAATAAAGTCAAGTTCTTCTTGACTTTGAGTCATGACCATCCTAACTCATGGCCAGGAACTTCCTAACTCTAAGTCAACATAGAGTGAAGTTCCTCTTGACATTGGGTCATGAACATGCCGACTATGAGTCAGGAACATCCCGACTAGAAGTCAAGAGAGTCCTGACCAGGGTCAAGACCTACATGACTCATTCCCATGAACAAATTAAACAATAATTACTACAGAAGAAAGCCACTAATTCGGCTCGTGCAAGGTGTAAAACCAACTTTTATCCCTATATGTTAACCTTCAAAGGTCCATTGTGTACTTCAATATGTTATGAGATTTGTTGTACTTTGGCTTAGTACTACTGAAATAACAACAACTCACAAAATTCAATATAAGAAGAATAAAACAGAAACTCAATATAGTATAAGAGAAAAGAGAATTCTTACTCCTTGGCATGGTGCTTCACCAACCCTTGTCGAATGAACACTTCGAAGGACGCCAATTTTTCTTTCTCTATTTCAACATCAGGGTCTGTAGAGAAGGGCAAATCCTCTGCTTCTTAGGTGCCTGAATGGTTGCCTTGGGCTTTATTGCTATACTTTTCTACAAAGTCTTCTTCTTCTCAGTATGAGTGAACTTGTTAATTGGCTTCACGAGCAGTTTGGGTAGTTTAGTTGCAGTTGTTTTCTCCCCCTCAGCTTTTTGGCCTATCTCCTTCTAGATCACTAAGTCATTATCATCGACGTCCTTATTTTCTATTCCCTGCTGTAATTTACACATGTAAGACAAATATAAAAGACTGAATCACCTGAAGTCAAGAATCACTTGACCCAAAGTTAAGAAGCACTTGACCCAACGTTATTGAGCACTTGACCTTGGTTTCGGTAACTCTTTGACCATGGATTGAGAGCTTCATGACATTACTTGATCTATGTGACACTTGATCTAAACCTATGTATAATACCTATTTATAATCTCTAAGACTAATAGCAGCTTGGATACCCTTTTCAATGATATCAGTTTCGGATTCAGAGCCCATTTTCTCTCTGAATAGCGCAAGAAATATGGGGTTATCATCTTTCTTCATGTCTTATATGCTTTAGTCCTCAAACGCATGGAACATGAAGCTTGTAAAATGGGTATTGACATCCATGGAACACAATACCTCAGCCGCTACTGTGTCTTTTTCTCTTTTACTCTTTTTTTTTTTTCGGTTTCTCTTTCTCTTTATTCTCTTCCTATTTCTGTTAATCTTTTTTCTCTACCTCAGCTCCTCCTCCCCTTACCATCATTAGCATCATCCTAATTATCATCATTTTTCTTCTCTAAACTAGCTTCCCCTCTCTCTTAACCATCATCATCATCGTTGTCGTCATCACCCTCTTCTCCTCCCTTTTCATTCTCCTTTTTTTCCTTATTCTTTTTCTCTTTTTCTTCCTCTTTATTCTCTTCTTCTCTCTGTTTAGTCTCTCTCTTTTGTTGCACTTCCTCTGCCTATATATTCTCTTCCTCTACCTCTACCTCTACCTGTTCAAATAAATAATTAGCTAAAACATATATACTTGGCTTTAGGGTCAAGAAGTAATTGAATTTAGGTCAATCAGGTCAGGTACTTCTTGATTTTGGGGTCAAAAAGTAATTGACTTTAGGTCAAGAAGGCCCTGACCCTTGCTCAAGTCTATTATGACCTGGGTCAACAACTTCTTGACTCAAAGCCAAGAACTCTTTGTCCAATGTTAACAAATAACTTTTTTTTACTATCTAAAAACTCTTACCTCTTTCTCCCGTTCGTTTGTCTATTGCAAACCGGCCTTGTGTGGGTCATTGTCATCAGCATGCGGGATATTTTGAGATTAAGATCTTAACTTGTAGACATTAACGTTGTTCATATTTACTTTAATGCCTCATACCATATCTATTAAGCCATACATCATCTAGAGTAAATAAAACTATTTAGCATGTATGCCCTTAAGCTCTTCTTTAACCTCATCGATCTCTCCTCTAACATCTTCAAAGTGCTTTGACACGACTTCATGGAAACCGCATTCTATTACTGTAGCATTAAGATTCAACTTTTGGCATTTAGAAGGATGAATGTTCTTGACTTCAATCATGTCATCCTCCTCGTCTTGGTTCAATTTCAACAATTATACACTGTCATAAATCCAAATCAAATTCATCAGTACTAGGTATATATCTCGGCTCAAGGATCAAGTAGTTATTAACTCCTGGTAAAGACATTCTTGACCTAGGTCAAGACGCTATTGACTCCGAGTTAGGCACAACTTGACCCAGATGAAGAATCACTTGATGTAGGGAGCTCTTGATGTAGGTCGAGAACAACTTGACCTGGGTCAACGAGCTCTTGACTTAGAGTTAGGAATAGCTTGATCTAGTCCAAGAGGCTCTAGACTCAGGTCAAGAAGCTCTTGACTTACGTCAAGACCTTTTTGACTGCAGTTAAGAGTTTCTTAACTTTAGTCAAGAGCTTCTTGACTCATGGTCCAGAAAGACTTACCTTGTTCTCAACAATTCACATCACGTAATAAAAAACACAATTTATTTAATGAAAAATAAATATTCTTACATGGGGGTTCAGAAAAACTTCTCTTTGAATGTCATCTCGAGACAACATCTTGTCCTTCACTGTACTCCAGTTCAAAATTCTGGAGAATTTATCTGCATCATCCAAAATTACATGCCTTGTACCAAAGTTAAGAAAAGACTTGTATGCCCAGATTTGAATGACAATAGGAAATCTAGTCATTTCGTAATGAATCAAATTCATACCTTTTTAGTTTGTTACCGTAAAATGCAATGCTCTTTTTTTTATTTGGTCTATCAAGTCCGACCAAACGTTAGATCCCCAAGGGTAAGCATTCACGACATCAAGGTTGCTGATAATTCCAAAGCCTAAGTCAGGCACACTCGTGCTCTTGGCATTTGACATCAACCCTTGAGCAATAAAGTAAGGAATGGTAAGCTTTACAGCATCCTTATCACTTGCTGCTTGGATGTTACGATAAAGAACATCTAGTGTTTCTTACTTCACAGTCTTCTCTATGTTGAGGTACTTGACCCTGATATCGTCTCCAAACTTCATTATATTGATGTTGCTGTCTCTATGAATTTTTAATCCTATTAAAACCACTATGTGTGGCTTTGTGAAGGGCACTAAGATGCCACAGATATCAATTTCTATCTCTTCATCATTAGCCTTACTGGAGTCTTTATAGTAGACTTGCCTCATTATGGTGTTGTATAAAACTCAGCCAGATAGTGTCACATACGGTACATCCAAAAAATGCCCGAAACATGTCTTCATGAACATTCTTGTATGTATTCACCTTCCCATTAGTTATCTGTCTCTCAAGGACATATCGACTCCATAGCTGCAAAATAAAGACAATAATATTACAAATACGAAAGAAAGTACATTGTTTATATAAGTCAAGAGCTTCTTGACTGATAGTCAAGGGTTTCTTAACCACCACCCAAATTTTAAATAAGGATCAGGGTCAAGAGTCTCTTGACTTAGAGTCAAGAACTCTACAAGCTCCATTTGAAGAAGCACTTGACTACGGGCAAGAAGTTATTGACTTCAGTCAAGAGTATATTGACTCTAGTTAATAAGATCTTGACCAGAGCCAAGAAACACTAGGCTCGGGTCTATAACTTCTTGACCTGGATCAAGAAAAACTTGCCTCAAGTCAAGAATAAGTCCATTACCACCATTAACAAAGCCAAAACAAGTAAATATGTATGTATCAATCAATAACAACAAACACCCATACTAAATCACTAACCATACTACCAATAAATTCCATAAATGGGTTAAATTTCACCAAAATCATATATCATACCAAAAATTATATCATCCGATGATGTCAAGATAGGTTTTTCCTAACATGCAATCTCAAAAGACAAGGATTTTGGTATTCAACGAATTCAAACAAACCTTTGTATTGACCTTTCAGGTTTCAATCTTATACTCATGTTTTGACGTTAACAAATATATGATCAAGGACTAATAATCTACTTGAGTATATAGCAAAATTGATAAACAAATCACAAAAGATATTCAAGATGTATTATGAAGAGAAGAGCTTGAAACATGGAAGGCCATCAAGATCGACGATACAAGACTTAGGTAGAAATAGGGCAAAAGCATTCAGTCTTCTATGAGAGTTTATATATGCACATTTTATGATCTTTTAAGGGCTCAAATTTTTAACAAAAAGATTTTTCAAACCAAAGTTCTTAAACTACTTTCAAAATGTTCATTTGATTTGAAAAATTAAATGTACACCTTTAAAATAAGTCCTATGATCTTTAAAAGTTATAAATATACTTGAAAGCGTGATTTAGGCTAAAAAGAGATTTTCTATTTGCAAACTAGAATATGTTTTGGTATAAATACTTTCTAAATTATTATTAAATACCTTTATGAAATTAAAATAAGTTTGCAATAGCCAAAATATTCTTTTCAAAGTGATTTCCAATATTTTTAAAGTGTTCAAAAATAAATTTAGAAGTCAGATTTTGAAAAATGCCAAAAGCTGTCAGAATTAGTAAAAATGCCAAAAAGCTGTCAAAAATAAAAAATCAAAGGTAAACCAGAAATGACTACCGGTAAATCAAAAATACCAAGCGGTAGATCACCCAGTATACTGAAAACTTCATTTTTGGCCGTTAAATTTTGACCATTGCAAGTGCACTTCCAACAGCTAGTTTTCACTTCCAACAGCTAGTTTTGAGAGTCTACCGGAAACTCTACATGTCTACTAGAAGCTCCACAAACTATGTTAGATTGTCTAAAATGGCTAGTTTTTAAAAAGGCTTTTAAATAGAAGCTATTTTAAGACTCAAACAATCTTTTTATTGAACAATCCTACATTGCTTTTAACCATCTTTCAAGTCTTGATAGCCTACGTTTTATGATCAAACTTTCAAATACCTTTTTACAAAATTATTGAGTCAAACTAGATTATATCTTGTACTTATACCCTTTCTCCCTAACATTACATCGTATCAAATTATATAGAGGAGAGATTTTAATTGAGTGTTTCAATTCAAACATATACTTTATATTTGTGAGGTGAGATTGGCACCAGATTCATAAACAACCCAATTATAGGTGAGGTAGACACCGAAGTCTAAACAATTCGAAGTTAGGCGTGCTAGAGCCGGAGTCAAAACTATTGTAAAGGCTTGAGTGTGCCTAAGAAGAATTCACTCTATTTGTACAAGAGTCGGTCAAGCCCACAATTTTGATCCGATAGTGGAAAGCTCAAAGCAAGTTGCCAATGGGACATAGACAAACCGTCGTGTTTGTCGAACCTCATAAAAATAGCGTCTGCAATCTCTCTATCCCTACCTCTTTAATTTATTTATTTTGAGATCGTACTTGTTTACTTGCTATTTTTACTTACTTTATTCACTATTTGCATATTCTAGTTGTTTTATTAAAAAAGTTTGTAAAAAATTTTTAAAACTCAATTCACCCCCCCTCTTGGGTTAGCTAATCTTAGGATAACATTTGCTTCCTCACATGTAGCTTCTATCGCATTTTTGCCTTTCAAATCAGTTGGGTTTTGCTCTGGGATAGTGGGCTTCTGCACTAGATTCTTTGTCGGAGACTTAGATGGGGACTTTGTCTTCTTTTCAGCTGACGACGTGGCTAGAGTTTTTGAAGACAGCTTCTTGCCTTCAGTTGAATGAGTCTTCGCCATTATTTGACTTTCTGGGTTCCTTGAAGAGAAAAGAAATGCTTCTTGACGAAATTGGGTATGGGGCTTTTGAGTTTAAATCAATTGAAGGCAGTTTTGGACAGTTTTTGAATTTCATTTTAGGAGGTTTTTACTTCCGATTTCAGAGGGAAATGGGGATGAAAATGGAGAGAGAAGGAGAGAAAATGGTGAGAAAATTGAGAGTTTTACGGGAAAATGTATTGGGCCTGTCAAATCTGACATGTCAAATCTAGGGGGTCATGTTAGAGAGTGGAGGGGGTTTAGACGAGGGACATTACTGTCTTTTATTTCATGTGGGCCCTATTTTTCAGTCCTAACAAAACCTATTAAAAAAGATGGTCTTAAAAAAGGCATTTTGGCCCAATTTAGTCCTATCTATGTCCTTTTCTCCTCACACACGATTGGCCCCAAAATAAACTTATGGTTTCATAGCCTCTAACAATTCGTGGGTATTGTATATCTGAATTGAATCCAAAGTCAACATCGTCGATAATACCAATTAAACCCAATCGCAAACGCAATCCGCCAAGTCTTATCCCCTTCGTATTAGAGCGAAGACGACGATGTCTTCATTTTTTTTTTTTAAAAAAAAGTGGAGCTCAACTAATAACCACCACTTACTGCAAATTTAAAGGAAAATAACACACACACACATTCTACCAAGGCTTGAACCTCTAACCCCCCAAAACTCACACACACATCCCTCAAACCTTGGACTAACTGAGTTAGCCCCAATTGGTAGACGACGATGTCTTCATGAAGCAGTGCAGTGCCATCCTCGAAGCTTCGCACTGCTCCCTCAGCAGCCGCAGGTACTTCTGCAGCTCATTGATCATAGCCCTCTTGCCAATGTGGATGCAGAAGTGCTCGAACACCTAAGTTGAAATTCGGGATGTACGGGTTCCACTTTGGGGTTGAATATCTTTCAGCTAATCCTAAATACCCACACCAAATCAAAATCCTAGACTCAAATTACACAATTAAATCGTAAAAATTCATATCCAAGCGATAATCAGCTAAACAATATTTGTTTCTCGAGAAAAAAATTTCTTTCTTTTTTTTTTTTTTTCCCTGTATAGCAGCTAAGAAATAAGCCACAGACTAGAAAAATCATTGCACAAATGATTACAATAATAATTTTACGGGTTGTGAGTAACAGGTCTTACAATGATTCTTTTTTTTTTTTTTTCCAAATAAGAAGCTGAAAATCTAACCCAAATCTATAGAATAATGAGCGGTTGGTGTTGCAAAATAAACTAGAGTAAGAGCAATACCTCAAGAAGTGACAAAGTGATAATCGATTTTCATCTTTCCGTTGAAGCTATTTGAAGGACTGGAATGATTTCTATCAATATTTATTAAAGATCAAATTTTGAAGCGATTTTCCTGAGTTTTTTCACTGAATTGGAACCCAACAATCTTCCATTATTTTTTTCTTTTAACATCCTCTGTCCATTATTTAAGCACCTACATATATATATATATGTATGAGCCATAATCTAGTTAGTATTTTTTCTTTTAATTTTTTACCTTTCTATAAATTTTGTTTTCAGCCATTTGATCAATTATCTAACAATTACTATAATTTGAGTAGTTAAAAAATAATAATAATAATAATAAATACACATCATTTAATGCTCTTTTTTTCTCTATTTTTTACCATGAAATGACGTGATAAATTTTAATTTAGCTAAACAATACCTATGAACATATAAAAATAAAAAACAATACCTATTGGATTGATATATACATATATTTGATGAAATTCCATGATTTAACCTATTTAATTTGTTTTTTTTTTTGTTTGGCTCCCATCTTGTATCTCTCATCATGTTCTTCCCAAATCTACGAGCAAACTTTTTTTCATTTTCTTGTCAAATCTCTGAAAAGAAAAATTGATTATTGAGGAATACTCTAGAAATTTATGCTAGCTTCATAATGGCCAAAAATCCAAGAATTTGTTTGCCAGAATTGAGTTGTGTCATCCTGTGATTTTTTTTTCTTTCTGTGTTCATGACCAAATGAAACAGAGGAAGGCCCTCACTTTTATGCTCATAGTAGAAGAAGCAGATCGTGGAGAAGAAAGTCTCCAATGGAGAAAATAGAAGAAGCCATCTACGAAAGGGGAGGACTCAGCCGTGGAGAAGAGAAAGAGAGAAACAATACTTTTTCTTTTAAAACGATATGGGAGAAGATGAGTTTTTTTTTTTTTTTGGTGAAAATTAAACATTGTACGTTTTTAAAAAATAATTGGAAATAAAAGGTGGGCTCTGCTTTTTCTGAGAAAAATGACACTCATTATTATCTTTTGAAAAAGAATAACAAAAATACGACCTAAGGGCTATGAATTATTTTTGTACGATCTAAAGAGGATATTTTATCTAAATAATGAGTGCCAAAGGATACGGTGGCAAACTTGCAAATATGGGAATCTTATCAAAGTTTAGGATTAAGTTAAAGAAATGTATAGTGAACAGCTACAAGCATGTTGCTTTAATAGTTTTACAAGTAAATACTACCTACTCTTTCTAAGTTCAACTCACAACATTTTCATCCTTTTCCCTTTTTCTTTTCTCCTTTCCTTTCTGTTTATTATCCTTTCTCTTCTTTTTTCCCTTTTTTCATTATTCGTTTTTTCACTCTCTTAAAAACCTTTTTCATTTTTTGTTTTTTCCCCTTTCCTTAAAGAAAAATTATCCTGTTTTCTCTTTTTTTTTTTCTTTTTTCCTTTTTTATTCTATTTTTATCGCTTTTTTTTTTTTTTTAAATATTTCTTAAAAGGGAAAATCATTTCTTAAAGGAAAAATAACATTTTGATTACGAAAAGATTCACGCTTTGATTAGTGAAGAATTAGAGAGATTGAAAAGACTAAATGAGATGTTGGATTTAGTATTTTCATTAATTAATGGAAATTTTGGTATCCAAAGTCCTCTAGTTGTCTCTTAAATAGACCCGAACTTTGTTGATCTTTTGGAAGCTATTAGTAAAGAACAAAATGAGTAGTGGAAACCAACTTGAGAAATCAATTTACTTACCTGAGAAATTGACCTTTTTTTTTCTAGGAAATGGTTTTTGGCTAATTTTGAAACCAAAAATTAAATTGGTTTCTAATGATAACTAGAATCCAATTTGGTAGGAATATTATTTTTGGAAACCGTATACTAACTTTGGAAATATTACTTAAGAAACCAAAATGAGTTATTATTGTTGTTGTTGTTTTTTTTTTTTCCTTTTTTCTTAAGGAAATGATTACTGACTACTTTTGAAACTAAAACTCAAATTGGTTCAATCTAGTAGTTGGTTACTAATTGGATTAGTAATAAGAAACTAACTTGAGAAACTAATCTGATTTCTGAGAAAGCAGATTAGTTATTTTGTTTTTTTAGAAATATTTTTTTGTCACTCTTGAAACCAAAAATCAAATTGGTTTCTATTTGTAACCAGAAACCATTCTAATAGTTCGTTATAAATTTGGTTAGTAAGCTTATGTGTAATTAGTTTGGTTAGCTTTTCGTTCATTAAGCATATTTCTATTGATAATAATAAATGATGTCATGAAAGTGGCCTTATATTTGTTTGGAGCTCTTTCTCTTCTTGTTTGATTTCCTGTATGTAGCCACTGAACAATGAAAATCTTCAAACAATTAAATTATTATTTGAAATCCGTCAAGAAAAATCAACCTACTCATACGCATGCTGTAAAGATACCCAGTCAAAATTTCGAAATCATACCCGATGAAAAAAAACGAATTAATTAAAAAAAGGAAAAAAAGAAGAAGTTGCTGCTGTACGAATGCCCGCTGGACACGTGCAAATCAGAGATAAATACAATACTCACATAGAGAAGTCAACAAATTAAACATGCAAGGCTTTGGATAGTCAACAAATCCAAATCAGCCAGCGATAGAGCCTCGCAGGTCGTCTGTGATGAAGGAGATGACAGAGAGGTAGGAGAGACGAAAAACCAACCAGAACGGTAGAGCTGTATAGAAAGGGTATACTTGGAATAACATAAACGATATTCCTGTACATCAAATGTAAAAGGGATATTCATTGAAAGAAAGCCCAAAAAATAAGGCATTTTTGTTCAAATCCCATTTTAGGTAGTTTACCTTAACACTTTTTATATAAACATACTTTATTAAGATGACCTCATTTACATAAAATGCTATCCCGTCTTCTCCTCCTAATAATTAGAAAAATACCAGTTTAAGTCGTACGGGATTCTCATTCTCTTTTGGAGGTCGTAAATTTAGAATTATTTTTAAAAAGATATGTATAAGTGTCCAAAACTCTTTACTCTAAATTTGATACCTTATTTTTTAGAAAAATACCCGCCTTTTAAAAAAGTTTTTGGAAAAATATAATTTTTTAAAATAGTTACTAGTAAACAGTAACCAGTTTTTGAACTCCGGTAACTAGTAACTAAAAGTATTTATAACTGGTAATTGGAAACTAGTAAGCAGTTTTCAGAAACTGATAACTAGTAACCATTTTAAAATTGATATTTTTCTAAGAACTTTTTTAAAAGTGATATTTTTTCTTTAAAAAAAAAAACAGTACGAGAATTGGAAAAAAATCTGACCCACTGTATTTTTGTAATTCTTTTTTGTTTTTATAGGTAGAAGTGTTAGAAACCCTTTTTCTTGTGGAATGCGGTATATTATTGTTTGATGAGTCCAATACATGAATCACCCTTTCATCTTATATCTAATAATAAAAGAAATAAAGGCTACACGAAGTCCCTACCATGCGCAGTCCTACAATAGACATGCCCTCAATTATAATACTAATTGCTTTATTTGTCAATAGTAAAATTGGATTTAAATGATTATACTGCAAAAAAAAAAAAAAATCATGAAGTTTGCCTTTTGTATAATTTAAACCCTGAGTTTAGGATTTTACCAAAAAAAAAAAAACCTCCACATTTCAAAATTCAAAAAATTTGTACCCTCTGCTCATATTTTGACTAATATATTCGCCAAAAAATTATGAAACTAAACCAGATTATGTAATTTTTGTTTTCAAAAAGTGAAAACATTTTTTTTACTAAAATAAAGTGCGCAAAATAAGGACGGAGGGTACAAATTTTTGGAATTTCAAACTGTGGAGGTATGTTTTTGTAGAAACCAAAAATTTAAGGTTTAAATTATAGAAAGGCCAAACATAAGGATTTATTTATTTATTTATTTATTTTTGCAGTTAACTGTATACACAAATAAGTATTTCCACACTCATAAAAGACAAAAAATGATACCTTAGATTTCAAAATGGAGTAAAGAAAAGAATATAAATACTCATTCATGATGTTTACAAGTTAATTTAAGGTTGTTTAACTATAAAGTGCATAGCTTTGCCCCTGTTACGACATGGTTTTTCTAGAAATCTACTATGATGTTTATCTGTAGAATTTCTATATTCTCATTTTAGTTTGAATTAATGAAGAGATTAATTTTTTTGAGTATTATGGGGTACATGAAATTTATGAGGCTTGATTCCATAAATTATCAGTAAAATCAGAATGAAACGGTAGCTTGGGGAACTATAAACCCTAAACTGGTGGAGTTAAGGTTTTGGATGATGATTAATTGGCAAGCCTAAGTTTTGAATGTAGTAAATTATTTCTCCTTAGATGTTTTGAAATGAAAGAAAATGAATTTTGAAAGTTAGTTTTCAGAAAAATGGCAATTGGATGTAACGAGTGCATTGAACGGACTGTACCATAACCTAATGATATTTTTATCTTTTGCTCAAAACATTTGAATTTTGATAATTCAAGGGTATAGATGTGTTAAGAATATAATATTACTCTTGTAGTTCAAATTTAGTTAAATTCAGAATTGAAACGGACAAACGGTGAGACTGTGAAGGGCGTGGGGGCATAATTGCCGAAAACATTAAAACTGAGATTTTAATTCTATAAAGGAGCTGAACCCTAGTACTATTTATTTAAAGAAATATGATATATAATTAATATTGGACCAATGAGAGATTGAGAAAGTAGAAAGGAAATATTCAACAGTATGGAGACAAAAAAAGATAGAATTTGGAACATGTAGTAGTAATTAGTGCCACGTGTCAAGAGAGAGACTACTTGGCATGGTCAAAGACTCAACTGAAGGCCAAAAGGAGCTGAAACTGCCTTACTTACGGCAACTATAGAGCACAAAGACTAAGTCTGGTCATTTAATTCATTTGCATGCAATCTCTTTTTTAAGCTCAAAAATTTCTCAACTTTTCTCTCTATTTTTTTTTTCTCAACCAAACAAGAAACCAACCACTAAAACTTGATTTTCTTTCCTCTAATTTTCAATATTTCTATGTAAAAATAATCCTAAGGGATAGTAGTTCAACATATGTGAGAATGAAAGCTATCAATGACGGTAAGATGCTCTATGCAACAGTTATAGTTTTAAGGGCCTAAAGGTAAGAAAGTTTGAATCTTTGGTATTTTGGTTTTGTGTTCTTAAGCCAATAATACTCTGCCCCTCAAACTAAGTCCCACTTAATAGGGAGTTGGAGACGCTTTTAATAGTGGAAGAATATTATTGGCGTCAACGAGCTCGTTCGGACTGGTTATATGGTGGAGATGCAAATACAAAATTCTTTCATGCTAAGGCTAATCATTGTAAGAAAAAAAAACATGATCTGAAATATGGAAGATGAAAACAAGAGGTGGTATATTAAAGTTGATGATATTACCGAGGTTATTGAAAGGTACTTTGATAGTATTTTTACTTCCTGTAATCCAAGTGATGAAGAGATGAGCTGTGTTACCTCGCTTGTTCAGCCTAGAGTTGACTCTGAGATGAACTCTAGATTATTATAACCCTTTTCGATGAAGGAGATAAAGGAGGTAATTTTCAATATGGGGCGATTAAAGCTTTGGTCCAAATGGATTCCAGGAAATTGTTTTACCGGACTTATTGGCTTATGGTAGGAGATAATGTTGCTAATATCTGTCTTAGGATATTGAATAGAGGGCAAGCTAGCGGGGAGCTTAGTAAAAAACATGTGATTCTCATCCCAAAGATTGCTAATCCTGAAATGGTTTCTGATTATAAACCTATTAGTTTGTGCAATGTAGTGTACAAAATCATCAGTAAAGCGCTTGTTAATAGGCTCAAGGGGATTCTACCACCAATTATTTCAGACACACAAAGTGCCTTTGTTCCTAGACATTTGATTTCTAATAACACAATCATAGGTTTTAAGGTGATGCATTCATAGAAAAAGTGAAATAATTGGACAAAGGTATGGATGAGTGTAAAACTTAATATGAGCAATGCATATGATCGAATGGAATGGTACTTTGTTGATAAGATGATGGAAGCTTTGGGTTTTTCTGTAGTTTGGAAAGATTTAGTCATGAAATGCATCTCTCGATCTGAGGGGTTTAAGACAGGGCTGCTCTCTATTTCCTTATCTTTTTCTCCTTTGTGTAGAGGGTTTATCTTCTTTATTGAGTTTTGTAGAAAGGCAAAAGAAGATAACCGAGTTTTCTATGCAAAAGGACCTCAGGTCAGCCACCTCTCGCAGATGATAGTCTTATTTTTTATAAAGCTCGTATAGATGAATGCCAAGCAGTTTTGGAGGTTCTGAACAAATATGAAGCTTATGGACAATGTATCAATTTGGGGAAATCTTCAGTGTTGACGGAGGTTTTGTCAACAATGAATTTAATAATATGCAAAATGTGACTTGTGTGTGAAAATGGTTAGTAAAGCAAAGCAAATGAGGAGACAAGAATTTTATAGTAGTTCAGCCCCAAAAAAGATGAGCCTACGTCCACTATTCTTCACTATTTTCTGGAGAATTACAAGAGTTTTTCTAAGTCTCAAGGTGAGAGCGAAGAGAGAATTACAGAGAGTATATAGTGAAGTGAATGTGAGATGACTTTGAGATGAAAAATTATGAGACTGAGCCCCCTTTATATAGGTGAGGGTGGCTTTAGGTTTCCCAAATTTGTGAATAAGAAACTACATAATAAAATACAATATAATATTGAGATTGGATGACTACATAATAATAGGTAATTATCCCCTCTTTAATTAGCTAGTTGTCTTTTTTAAGGATTAGGCAGGTCAACTATTTGTGGTGTTCAAAAAATTACACAACAATAGTCCCCTGGCTTTTAATGCATCCTTGACGTATTGAAAGCTTTCTTCTATAAAATAGTTGATTGCATGCCAACGATCAATAGTTCTCGCTCAAGTCTTCAACTGAACTTGTTGTAAGTTCTCTTGATTTTTCTTTGTCGATGTCGACGATTGAGTTGATAGGTGTAAAACAGTGATCAAATAGCGCCACCATACTCTTGTTGACATCTCTTTTTCGTAGATAAATGAGTTAACATTTTGTGAGTGTAATAAGGATCGAACTCTTAGTATACTGAAAAACGTCGCTTCTCCAATAGCAAGAGCAAAAGTGAAGCATGCGACTAAAAAGCGATCTCATTAATCTTCCATAGAAACTTATGGAGAAGTAGGAAATGCTTAAGAACCATGTCGTTGTTGATGCGACTGTTTACTAGTAGAGCATTGAAGAGGCTACAAAATCTTTTAAAGAAGATCTTTTCTCAGCCATAAATTTGAGATAATACTCGCCTCGATCTAGACATGATGTTTTTTCGTTAAAATCCTGAAGGCGGTTAATGAAGTTGCCAAGAAACAAAATAAGGTTACGTCGTTGAAGAGCAGCTCGTAGTAGTTGAATTAGTGAAGAATAAGAACTCCTTTTATGCTTCTTAGTAGTTTAAAAAGATATTATATTTGTCATATTTCGAATTTTCCTACAAAATATTATAAAATTAAAAAATAATTGAAAGTAAACAAAGATGTAAAGAATACCTGACCCTTGGGTCGCGCGCTGTTTGGCTGAGCTCGTATTTTCTTTAAGACGCTTTGCTTCATAAAATAAGAATCAAGCTATTTCATAGGATAGATCCTTAGCTCATTATTCAATTGGATGTGAATTATAGAAATTATTAGGCCACCTTGTATATTAACTTGAGGTTCCATGTTTGAAAATCTTCCATAAGGTATAAACCTATAGGAATTTTCAGGTCATTCTGAAGTTTCAGAATTCCATGTCATGTCGATAACTTAAAAACAAGTTAGATCGATCTTTATGCTCCTCTAATTAGAATCCAATAACTTAAAACGGATTTTAAGTATTAGTATAGGTTTGATCACTTACGAAAAACAATAAGCGTGAGTGATGCAAACTCAAATGTGTTTTTCAAAAGTTCCATGTCAAAATAGAATGAATAGCAATATATCACATCGAACTATAGACGTTTTGCTTAGTCACTTGTTTGTTCGAGGAGGGACATCACATAATACGACATGCTAAGGCATGAAGCGAGGAGAAAATCCTAAGATTTTTAGGAATTTTAGAAATTCGGCGATCCAAAATTCCAACCCCTCTAATATGAATGTTTGCATAGTTCCTTAGGAAACGAGTAGGAGATTACATAATCTGATCCCACTGTCCCCTGAGTTTTATGGTGTTCAAAGACGGCCATAAAACTATGAAAGACAAACACATAGAATAAGACGTATCAAGATGTTAAATTAAAGGAATAATGCCTTTATTAGTCAACTCGAATGACGAATAATCCTCCCAGTTTTATAGTATTGCAATAACTGCCATAAAACTGTAAGTAGACAATGCATAAGAATGAAGATAAATCGCAAGAAAAAAATGTATAAACTTTTATTGTCGGAGTCATCGAAATATATGAAGATACCCCACGAGCTAATAGTCACATAATAGTCGATACGAGATAAAGAGACTTGAGAAGAATTACTAATAGTAGCGATGAAAATTCATACAGTATGAAGAGCTCGTACTTGGGGAGCTCAAATATAATGGAGAGCTCTTGTAATAGGGAGCTATTACAAGAGCTCGAATATACATAATTTCAGTTGAGTCTTCACAAAGGGGGAGAGGCTATTGTAATAGGGAGCTTGAATATGATGAGAGCTCAAATATGAAGGGAGAGCTCGCGTAATGGGGAGCTCATATATAATAAAGAAGCTTGAATATGAAGAGCTCAAGGACCGAATAGAGATCTTGTCGAGGTACGATCAACTGAATGAAGATCTCGTCGAAGTCGCATGGTTGCATTCATTCAATCTTATAGAGATATGTCTCGACTATGAAGTGTATATATTCTCAACCTAGAGAAGTGTCCCTCAACCATAGGTGTGAGCTGACCAGCAAATTTTTCTCACTTACACGAGCACATCGATGGTGATTATCAACTTCAGTAAACCCACATCCTTCGCAGAGGCCAATTTAGCTGAGACATCTGCTTGGCTATTTTTTCCTACGAGATAGTAGCTGAAAACTATATACAGTAAACATTGAGAGGAGACGTTGTATTTCTTGCAGATAGGCCAATATTTTCCCTCATCTTGCTTGGTAATTACCAATTACTTGGCAAACAAATAATTGAACACCTCGATTATCTCGAACTTCATCTCTTGTGTGAGTTTAAGTCCAACAATTAGTTCTTCATATTCTACTTCATCATTCGATGCTAAAAATCGAAAGCGAAGTACACAATGAATATTTTACTCTTCTGGAGTAATTAACATCAAACCCGCACTAGCTCCATTTTCGTTTAACGATCTTTAATCGCAGTGCGAGGTCAAAAATTGATGTCGAATTGACTCAGCTCAATCGCCCACTTGAGTAATCATCCTAACGCTTCAAGATTTTGCAAAACCTGTTTCAATGGAAAGTTTGTGAAAATCTCAATGGAATGTGCATATAAATATAGTCGAAGATTCGTAGATGCGATGACAAGTGCTAGTGCCAACTTTTCCAACTCCAGATATCTCGTTTAGGCATCGAGTAGTCTTTTACTTACATAATACATAGGTCGCTGTATATTTTCTTCTTCTCGAATTAACGCAGCGCTTGTCGCATATTTAGAAATAGAGAGATACAAGTACAACTTTTCCCCTGGCTTTGGCTTCGATAAGAGTGGAGGAGAACCCAAGTGTTTCTTCAAATCTTGGAACGCCTGCTCTCACTTCTCTGTCCACTTGAACTTCTTCGAACCTTTTAATACCTCGAAGAATGGTTGACACTTATCGGTTGATCTTGATGCAAATTAACTCAGTATAGCCACTCTTCCCGCCAGGCTCTGCACATCTTTCAGTTTACGAGGTGACTGCATGTCAATCAATATTTAGATCTTTTGAGGATTAGCTTCGATACCTCGCTAATTGACCATGAATCTCAAAAACTTCCCATATCCTACACCAAATGCACACTTCTGGGGGTTCAACTTCATCGAAGAATTTTGAACATCTCATCAAAGTGCTTGACGTGATTTTCAGCTTTTTTCGACTTCACCAACATGTCATCAACGTAAACCTCCATTGTCCTGCCTGGTATACTGCCCCAGCCGCCCTTTTCTAATCAACCTTTTGATCCCATCTTTCAGGGCGTAGCAGTTGTTGATGTGGTGTCCAATGTCATTATGATATCGACAAAACTTATTGGGATCACGTTTTGCCCTATCCCGCTTCATCAGCCTCGGCTGACGATATTGCTCTTACTGATGTGTCACCGCATAAATATGATCTATGAGTGCACTCAATTCGGTATAGTTGTTGAATTGTAGGGGAGCCCTTAGAACCTCTTGCTTCTTTGGCTCGGGCTGCTTTTCAGCTGATTGCTCGTTCTTCCTCTTTTTTGACTTCTTGTTATTATTGTTGGTTGTTGTGGTCGCATCCTTAGTTGTATTATTTTCTCCTTCTTTCTTTATCTCGTGAAGATTTTCTCGAGAAGATTCCACCCTTAGATGTCGACTAACTCTCCAGTAGAAGTCTTCGAGAGTTTTACATTCTCGCTCCTATAATTCTTCCCAGAGTTTAGTCTCTGGTCGCACTCCGGCCATCATCAAAGTCAGGACTCCTTCTTCAGGTGGGTTGTTGATTTTTGCCAATTCCGAAGTAAAATGATTAAGGTATAATCACAGAGTTTCCTCTGGACCTTGTCAAATGGCAGACAAACTGATTAAAGGAACAGTAAAGTTCTTCGCAGCTTAAAATTGTCTCAAGAATGTGGTCTGGAGTTGCTGCTAGGATGAGATTGAACCAGGCTGAAGTCCTCGAAACCACTTCTTTGCTATACCTATGAGAGTTACTGCAAAACACCTGCAACGTACGAGGCCGTCGACCAGTTGGAGCTCCATCAGATTGTTGAAGTGATCCATGTAGTCCTGCGGATCAGTCTTCCCATTGAAAGTGTTTATCGTGGAAAGTTTGAATCCAATATGTAATGCAGCAACTCGAACTTCTTCATTGAATGGCGATTGACGATATCTATCTGCAAGCTAATCATCCCAGCCAGCAAGTGCATCTAATGCGATCATCAAATTGTGAACATCAATGTTAGGAAGAGGGGTATTATCTCTTACTAGTAGTAAGGGTGGTGTTTGGTCGCTATTATCACGACATAAGATAGGTTGATTAGACAGGGTTTACAGCGGCCTTTGCAAAGATTTCACTGAAATAGTTCGACGTGAAGGAGTTCGGTCATTATGATGTGATGTGGATCGCTCATGACTACCTCTTTGATGTCGCTATTCCAGATGTTGTCCTAGGTCTGCAGAGTTTTGCCTTGGCTCGCTGCTAATTCTTTCAAAAATACTTCTCATTGCTTAGACGATCACGGTTGATAGAAGCTCTCCTAGAGGGTTGTCCACGATCATAGTTTGTGCTCGAACTCCCAGTACCAAATTCCTGTGGTAAGTCTGCAGCTTTTCCTTTTCCCTTAGAAGTGTGATCTGCATGGCGCTCTTGATGGGTCCTGGGCTGGTCACGATTTTCCACCTCCTGGATCTGGATCCCTCTTTTTGGTCATCAGGCAGGGCGATATATGGGACGTTCGTGCTTGGTAGAGTGACCATCTGTCCTTCAGCAAGTTGCCTTAGAGAATCATTGATCTGATTGGTAATTTGCTGAAGGTTTGCAAGAGCATCCTCCATGTGATCCTGTCTCTGGACAATATTTTCTTCAGGTGCGGTCTTAGCTTGTTGATCCTGAGCGGGATCGACATGTGCAGCAGCAACACATTGAGGTTGAATTTGGCTGACTCCAGCATTTCTGGTGGTTTTTGTGTTTGCCAATATTGAATGAACGAAATTGACAAACTCTTTGATGGAATAGCCCTCCTTAGAGCGCCAATTGTTGACGGAGGTTTTGTCAACTATGAATTTAAGAAATTGCAAGATGTGACTTGTGTGTGAAAAGGGTTGATAAAGTAAAGCAAATAAAGAGACAAGAATTTTATAGTTATTATCTGGTTGGATGAAAAGTAAGAGATTTGGTGAGAAAAGTGATTGGGAATGAGAAGAGATGAAAATAGGGTGAGAAAGAGAGAGTTTCAGTTGAGAGAAAGTGAGAAAAGTAGAGAGAAAACCGTTAAAATTCCTTAAATACACGCAGGTCTGTACATTTTTGGTAGATCAAAAATTGCTTTTCGGTCTGCCGATTCTTCCAGAAACTAGAGATGTTTCTGGGGCAGTTTTTCGGTAGACCTAAAAACTTTTTTTTCTGCCGAAAACTCTGCTTTCAGCAATTTTGTGTCCAAAATAGTTTTAAATGACGACTTTGATCAAAATAAATTTACAAACATCATCAAACAAGCAAATTAACAAGCATACACGACGAAACAATCATCGATTAAATAAAGAAAAACATCAATGAAGTTCATTTAGATCAATCATGCCAAGTTCTCTACGAATCATGCATAAACGATCCTCGTTAAGAGATTTTGTAAAGATATCAGCTAGTTATTTTTCCGCATATACAAACTCAAGAACAATGTCACCTTTTTGCATATGATCATGAAGAAAATGATGTCTAATATCAATATGCTTAGCACGTGAATGCAAAATTAGATTTTTGGACAAATTAATAGCACTAGTATTATCACATTTAATAGGTACATGATCATAATTCATTCCAAAATCTATGAGAATTTGTTTCATCCAAAGTATTTGAGCACAACAATTACCAGCAGAGATATATTCAGCTTCAGTAGTAGATAGAGCAACAGAATTTTGTTTCTTACTAAACCACGACACAAGTGCATAACCAAGAAAATGACATGTACCACTAGTGCTCTTGCGGTCGGTTTGACAACCGGCATAATCCGCATTCGAAAAAGAAGTAATGTTAAAGTGTGTACCTTTTGAATACCACAATCCTAGATTTATAGTACCATGTAAATATTTCAATATACGTTTTACTGCACTAAGATGTGATTCCTTAGGATTTGATTGAAATCTAGTGCACAGACAAATACTAAACATTATATCGAGTCTACTAGCTGTTAAGTAAAGAAGTGAGCTGATCATACCTCGATATTTAGTAATATCCACTGCTTTACAATTTTCGTCTTTGTCAAGTTTGATTGTAGAGCTCATGGGGGTTCTCATTGATTTGGAATTCTCCATTTCAAACTTATTGAGCATATCCTTGATGTACTTGGATTGATTTATGAAAATGCCTTCTTTGCTTTGTTTGATTTGAAGTCAAAGGAAGAAATTGAGTTCTCCCATCATACTCATTTCAAACTCATCATGCATACATTTAGAAAATTCTTCACAAAGAGAAACATTAGCAGCACCAAATATAATATTATCAACATAAATTTGTACTAAAATCATTTCACCCCTTTTTCTTTTTATAAAGAGAGTAGTATCCGCTTTTCCCATAATGAAACCATTTGAAGTTAAAAACTTATTCAATCTATCGTACCAAGCTCTAGGGGCTTGCTTTAAGCCATAAAGAGCCTTTTTCAATTTGAAAATATGATCCGGATACTTATGATTTTGAAAATCAGGGGGTTGGGCTACATAAACTTCTTCTAAAATGTATCCATTTAAAAATGCACTCTTAACATCCATTTGATATAGAATGAAGTCTTTATGACATGCAAATGCTAAGAGCATCCTTATGGACTCTAATCTTGCTACGGGTGCGAAGGTTTCTTCATAGTCGATACCTTCTTCTTGATTGAAACCTTGAGCCACTAGTCTAGCTTTATATCTCACAATCACCCCATGCTCATCTACTTTATTTCTAAAAACCGATTTATTACCAATAACTGATTGGTCCTCTGGTCTTAGAACTAGTTTCCATACATCATTTCTTTCAAGTTGATTTAGTTCTTCTTGCATAGCTGAAATCCATGATTCATCATTTTCAGCTTCTTTAAAATTTTTTGGTTCAATTTGAGAGATAAAAGCCATGTTATTACAAATATTTCTAAGTGATGCTCTAGTCTTGACACCTTGTAAAGGGTCACATGAAATTTGGTCTTTCGGATGAGCATATTTGAATTTTAAATCTTGAATCAAATACCAACATCAGATTTTGAATCAAATTTTCCCAAATTATCTTTAGTATTAAAAATAAAGCATTTGCATCCAAAAACTTTAAAATAGCCAATGTTGGGTTTTCTACCTTTCCAAAGCTCATAAGGTGTCTTGTTCAAGATTGGCCTTATTATAACTCTATCCACAATATGACAAGTGGTACTCGCCGCTTTGGCCCAAAAATATTATGGTAAACTAATTTCATTTAGCATGCTCCTTGCCATTTCTTGTAAGGTTTTATTCTTTCTTTCTACAACTCCATTTTGTTGTGGAGTTCTAGGTGCGGAAAAGTTATGATCAAAACCATTTTTATAGCAAAATACTTCCATCTCATTATTTTCAAACTCACCACTATGATCACTTCTAATAGATGTGATGGTGTAGCCTTTTTCATTTTGCACTTTCTTACAAAAAATAGTAAGTACATTTAAAACATCATTTTTAAGAGTAATGAATAGAACTCAAGTTAATCTTGAAAAATCATCTACTATCACAAACGCATAGTGTTTCCCACCAAGACTAGCTACTCTTGATGGTCCAAATAAATCAATGTAAAGTAGTTGCAAAGGTCTAGAAGTAGTAATGACATTTTTGGGTTTAAAAGAATTTTTCACTTGTTTTCAAAATTGACATACATCACAAACCTTGTCTTTTTCAAAGAGTAAACTAGGTAAACTATTAACAAGGTTTTTCTTAGAAAGCTTAGAAATAGTATTCATGCTAGCATGTCCAAGTCTTTTATGCCAAAGCTAAGAGTCATTTTTTAAAACCGAAAAATATTTATCTTGGCTAGTGTATTTTTCAATATCGATAGTATAAATATTATCTTTTATTTCACCTTCAGAAATAATTTCTTTTGAACAAGTATCCTCAATCAAGCATTTGGAAGTTTCAAAAATCACTCGATAACCCTTGTCACAAAGTTGACTAATACTAAGCAAATTGTGTTTAAGGCTATCTACAAGTAAAACATTCTCAATAATAGGAGACGAAGTAGAACTAATATTACCTATACCCAAAATCTTGCCTTTAGCATTGTCTCCAAAAGTAACATGTCCTCCATTCTTTTTTGTAAAAGATGAAAGCAAGGAATAGTCACCGGTCATGTGTTTGGAGCAACCACTATCCAAGAACCAAAAGTTCTTCTACTTTTATATCTACAAATAAGAATCAAACTTTGATTTTTGGTACCCATACTAATTTGGGTCCTTAAGTGTTAGTTCTAGATTCTTTTGGTACCCAAGCTAGTTTTTCACCAAAATATGCATTCTTCTTCACAAAGCATGAAAAATTAGTGTGTCCATTTTGATTGCAATAAGTGCATGTGTGTTTGGTGTCACTAGTATTAGCTTTCACAAAGTAATTTTTGAGGTATTTTTGTTTTATAGAAGATTTGTACCCGATACCTCCTTTGTCAAAAAAACATTTTTGTCTACCAAGCATCATGTTAAAATTTTTCTTTCCATTTATAAATTTGTGAACAATTTTGGTCAAATCTAAAACTTTGTCGTTTAGTGAAGTGTTCTCTTTTGATAAAATATCACAACCACTACTAGATGATTCCTTTTGTTTTGTAAATCCTTCAACTAGTTTAGACAAATTAAGAATTTTTTTTTAAGAGCATTGTTCTTGAAAATGAGTTTTTCATAGTTTTTATATAAATCATTGAAGTCACTCAATAAATTTTCATATGATAAATCATACTCACTATCATTTGCACTAAATTCACTACTTGTATTACTATCATGAAATTCAACTTTAGCTTCAAATGAGCTTCTCTCATTTTCTATTGCCATGAAACACATGTTGGCAATCTCTTCTTGTTTATCTCCTTTGGATTCTTCTTCTTCACTATCATCCCATGTGGCTTTCATTGCCTTCTTCTTCATCTTTCCTTTTAATGGGCATTCATTCTTCATGTGACCCGGTTTCTTGCATTCGAAGCACGTGATTTGGTCATCCTTCATTTTCTTTTCTCAGAAGTCATTGCCTTTGTTGTTCTTTTTGAAATTCTTCTTTTTGAAGTTTAGATACTTCTTGTATCTTTTGGTAAGTAGAGCAATGTCTTCAAGTTCACTATCCGTAAGTTCTTCTTCTTCCTCAATGTTTTCTTGCATGGCGGCTTTGAGTGCTATTCCTTTCTTTTTCTTCTCCTCTCCTTTTTCTTCATTTGTTTGCTTCATAAGAATTTCATGGGTCATGAGAGAACCCATAAGTTCTTTAAGAGGAAGCTTACTAAGATTCTTAGCTTCTTGAATGGCTACCACCTTGCTTCTATATGCTCGAGGAAGACTTCAGAGAATTTTGCTCACCAACTCACTATTTGGAAATATTTTTCCTAGGGCACCAAGAGAGTTAATAATAGTTGTGAATCTAGTAAACATTTGTGAAATAGATTCATCTTTTTCCATGTTGAACAACTCATAGTTTCTAGTAAAAATATTAATTCTAGTATCTTTCATAGAGCTAGTTCCTTGATAAGAGACCTCTAGCTTTCTCAACATTATTATAAATATTCCTATCTAAAGTACACATAAGAATATTTCTAGCTCTACCATTTTTGGTGAAGTTGATCTTATCTTTTTCATCATATTCTTCTATGTCTTTTTCAACTTCTCTACCATCAATCATTTTAGTTATTTTCAAAGATCCCTTAGTAACAATATACCATAAGTCAAATTAAATGGACATAAGATATATATCCATATGACTTCTCTAATAGTTAAAATTGCTACCATTGAAAAATAGTGGTTTGGATGGAGACAAGCCCTCATATTGGAAAAAAAATTGTTTGGGCTAGCTATCTCAAAAATGGTTAAGTTTTAAAAATTTGAGAACCAAGCTCTGATACTAATTGTAAGTCTAAGGCTAACTAACCTAAGAGGGGAGTGAATTGGATTTTAAAGACTTTTGCAAACTATTCTTGAAAATCACGTAAATATGGAAAATAAAGGAAATAAAAGTAAAAATAGATTAATTGCATGCACTAAATAAGTAAATAAAAAAGAGATAGGGATAGAGAAATGGAAACACTATTTTTACGAGGTTCAACAAATACAACAGTTTGTCTACGTCCCCGGCTCTTGGAAATCCACTTCGAGCTATCCACTATCTGATCAAGAGGATGGGCTTGGCCGTCCTTTTTATACAAAGAGTGCTTTCTCCTTAGGCACACTCACGCCTTTGCAATAGTCTTAAATCCAGCTCTATCACATCTATCAAGGATTGTTTAGACTCCGGTGCCAATCTCACCTAAACCCGGTTGTTTATGAATCCAGTGTCAACCTCACCTCTCAAATACAATTTGATTTTTGTTTGTTGATACACTCAACTAGAATCTCTCACAATAGTATAGATAACACAAGGTAAGCCTAGAGAGAATAGATGAACACAAAAGGTATGATCTAGTTTGGCTCAATTAACTTTTGTAAAAAAGTGGATTTTGAAAGTTTGATTCACTAAAGATGATTTAGATAACTTGAAAGTATGTATAAAGCTATATAAGAATATTCAAAAGCTATTTCAAGTGTTAAAAAGTCTTCTATTTAAAGACTTGAATAGGAAGTAGCCGTTTTCGACGGTTTGACAGATAATTTGTCATTTTCGGTAGACCGAAAAGTCACTTTCAGTCGACCGAAAGTTACTAGCCGTTGCAAATGTGGTTGTAACGGTCGGATTCAAAAAGTCGTTAAAAAAATAAAAAGCCGAAATAGGGGATTCGGTCGACCGGTGCTGACTATCAGTCTGTCGATTCTGGCAGAGAGCAATTTTTCAATTTAATTCAAGTCATTTTCTATTATTTCCAAAAATGTAATCTTATAAATTGATTTATTATGAAATATAGAGACTATAGAAATTCATAAATTAATTTAAAAGCTCTTGTAAAAAGATTTTTATAATTTAAATTGAAGTGAATAGATTTGACAGTTTAGTTCTCAAAAACTTTCAATTATGAAAAATTTGAGCCATTAAGATTATATTATGTGTGAATAAATATTCAAGTACAAGAACTAAGAGTATACCCTTGCTAGTCTAGGTCTTGTAATCTTGAACTTTATCTTCAAGCTCTTTTCCATAATCCATCTTGAATGTCTTGTGATCCTTTCAATTTAACTTACTACACACTCAAGTAGATTATTAGTTCTTAATCATATGTTTGTTAACTTCAAAATATGATAGATGATTTTTGCTGCAAAGTATGACTCAACAATCTCCCCCTTTTTGATGATAACAAATATTTGATTTAAAAGAGAGTAAGGAATAAAAATTGATTAATGATAAAATGTCCTTACCAATTCTGAAAGCTGCCCCTCAAAATATGCTAATTTTTAGAGAGTAGCGACTCCCCCTTAAGCTTGTAAAATGTGTATATTTGAAGTATGGCTTATACACTTTATTGAATACCAATTGAAAATTTAGAATAAAAAGCTCATGCTCAAGAATACCAATTAAGAAAAGGAGTGAGGTAAATGTGTAAACAGGGAGTCCGTACAAAACAAGAATTCATGAGAGAGGCAAATAGGGAGTCCAGATAAGCAGTCATAAATAGAGAGTTCATACAAGAAATCATCAACAAACCAACAAAAATAAAACTAAGGAGGCAGAAAATGTCTAAAGAACGACTGCATCATCCGCATCATCTCGTCCTGCTGATCTTGAATGATCTGAAACTGGCCTTTGGACATCTGGAGGATGGAGTTGACATCAGCAGATAGAATCTGGTAGTGCTCTATTTCAGTGTCATGTAGGTGCTGAATGTCAAGTTGGATAGTGTTGAGGCGATCAGAGAGGTTGTTGGAAGCTTCAGCAAAGTCAAAGGAGTGAGTAGGAGGGCCTACTGGTGGAGCAGGAGCCTCCTCAGCATGAGTCTCCTCAGGAGCGCCTTCAGCAACTCTTGCACCACTACCTCTAGCTTCATGTTGATTGCTTGTTGTCTACCTTCGGTCACCTATTCGTTGTTGAGAAAAGTTAAACCCATAAGACTGAAAGTCTTGTTGTTGATTTCAACATCGATGGTCTATGGTTTACGTTCAGCCTCATCGATAGTCGGGATGTTGAAATGTTGGAAGATGCGAGTGAGAAGGAAACCATATGGTAGAGAGGATCTCCTATTCTCTATAGCATGGATCATGTCATAGAGAATAAAGAATGGCAAATCAAGCTTTCTTCCAACAAGAATAGAGTCAACAAAACAGATGTCACAAAAAGTAGGTGCATCCCTATGACCAGCTCTAGGGATCATATTGTGAGCCACAAATTGAAACAGAATCCTAGGCTCTAGAGTGAGATCAGTGACACGAGGCTTAGGTTGAAAACTGTCAGGAGAGCAAACACGAAGTAGGGCTTGTTGGGGTTCAAAATCTTCTATCATAGGCTAAGTGTTTGTAATAGGGAATTTGTAACCACCCATAGGAATGTTAAGGATTTCAGCCAAAAGTTGTTCAGTAACCTCAAAATCAACACCTTTGAGGGAATCATAGATTGCATGTTGTCCTCTAGAGAAATTGGCATAAGCATAAATTCCTCTAATCAACCTAGGATACCCTGTCTCCCTAATGGAGCAGAATTTAGTCCATCCTATTTTCTCAACATAATCAGGAAACTTAACATATGATTACTCTAAAATTGAATGTTCTACCCCAAATGATACTCTTTTTGGAAAAGATTTCTTTATACCTGGTCAAGAGAGCAGGAGATTCAAGGAGAGGTATGTCAAGCCTCGCCTTGATTCGTTGTTCATGTTCCTCAGGACGGATTTCTTTCCCCTGACGTCTAGGATTTTCTCTTCTAGGAGCCATTTGAATCAAGAGATTACAGAGAGAGACTCAAAGACAATAAAAAATTCGGTTTCTAGGGTTTGATGAAGAGGAAAAACGGATTTAGATGCCAAAACAGTGAGAAAACCAAAGATCAAGAATAGAAAAGTGATGAAAACAACTCTGGTTGGATGAAAAGTAAAAGATTTGATGAGAAAAGTAATTGAGAATGAGAAGAGATGAAAATAGGGTAAGAAAGAGAGAGTTTCGGTTGAGAGAAAGTGAGAAAAGTGGAGAGAAAACCGTCAAAATGCCTTAAATACATGCAAGTCTTGCTTTTTGGTGTGCCGATTCTTCCAGAAACCAGAGACATTTTTGGGGCAGTTTTTCGGCAGACCGAAAGGTTTTTCGGTCTGCCGAAAACTCTATTTTTAGCAATTTTGTGTCCAAAATAGTTTTAAATGACGATTTTGATCAAAATAAATTTACAAACATCATCAAACAAGCAAATTAACAAGCATACATGACGAAACAATCATCGATTAAACAAAGAAAAACATCAATGAAGTTCATTTAGATCAATCATACCAAGTTCTCTACGAATCATGAAAAACGATCCTCGTTAAGAGGTTTTGTAAAGATATCAGCCAGTTGTTTTCCGTGTATATAAATTCAAGAACAATGTCACCTTTTTGCATATAATCACGAAGAAAATAATGTCTAATATCAATATGCTTAGCACGTGAATACAAAATTAGATTTTTGGACAAATTAATAGCACTAGTATTATCACATTTAATAGGTACATGATCATAAATAATTCCAAAATCTATGAGAGTTTGTTTCATCCAAAGTATTTGAGCACAACAACTACCAGCAGAGATATATTCAGCTTCAGTAGTAGATAGAGCAACAGAATTTTGTTTCTTACTAAACCATGACAGAAGTGCCTAACCAAGAAAATGACATGTGCCATTAGTGCTCTTGCGGTCGGTTTGACAACCGACATAATCAGCATCCAAAAAACTAGTAATGTTAAAGTGTGCCTTTTCGATACAACAATCCTAGATTTATAGTACCGTGTAAATATTTCAATATACTTTTTACTGCACTGAGATGTGATTCCTTAGGATTTGATTGAAATCTAGAGCACAGACAAATACTAAACATTATATCCGGTCTACTAGCTGTTAAGTAAAGAAGTGAGCCGATCATACTTCGATATTTATTAATATCCACTTCTTTACAATTTTCGTCTTAAGTAAGTTTTTAACTTCAAATGGTTTCACTATGGGAAAAGTGGATATTACTCTCTTTATAAAAAGAAAAAGGGGTGAAATGATTTTAGTTCAAATTTATGTTGATGATATTATATTTAGTGCTACTAATATTTCTCTTTGTGAAGAATTTTTTAAATGTATGCATAATGAGTTTGAAATAAGTATGATGGGAGAACTCAATTTCTTCCTTGGACTTTAAATCAAACAAAGCAAAGAACGCATTTTCATACATCAATCCAAGTACTCCAAGGATATGCTCAAGAAGTTTGAAATGGAGAATTCCAAATCAATGAGAACCCCCATGAGCTCTACAATCAAACTTGACATGTACCATAGAGACCTTCTCGGGGACAGTTTTGTCAGCCGGTGCTTCAAAGTTGACAGTCGCAGATTCTGGACCCTTCTTATTTCCAAAAGTGGAGGTTGTTTCTGTTATCACAGTGTTACTTAGCACACGATGGTGGGCAGATCTCTTGCGGAAACTTCACCCATCTATCGTACCAAGCTCTAGGGGCTTGCTTTAAGCCATAAAGAGCCTTTTTCAATTTGAAAACATGATCTGAATACTTATGATTTTGAAAACCGGGGGGTTGGGCTACATAAACTTCTTCTAAAATGTATCCATTTAAAAATACACTCTTAACATCCATTTGATATAGAATGAAGTCTTTATGACATGCAAATACTAAGAGCATCCTTATGGACTCTAATCTTGCTACAGGTGCGAAGGTTTCTTCATAATCGATACCTTCTTCTTGATTAAAATCTTGAGCCACTAGTCTAGCTTTGTTTCTCACAATCACCCCATGCTCATCTACTTTATTTCTAGAAACCCATTTAGTACCAATAACTGATTGATCCTCCGGTCTTAGAACTAGTTTCGATACATCACTTCTTTCAAATTGATTTAGTTCTTCTTGTATAGCTAAAATCCATGATTCATCATTTTCGACTTCTTTAAAATTTTTTGGTTCAATTTGAGAGATAAAAGCCATGTTATTACAAATATTTCTAAGTGATACTCTAGTCTTGATACCTTGTAAAGGGTCACATAGAATTTGGTCTTTAGGATGAGCATATTTAAATTTTAAATCTTGAGGAAGAGTAAGAGTGTTACCATTTTTGCTTTCCTTTTCTTCCTTAAGATCTTGTTGTTGTAGTTGGATGCCTTCTTCATTTGCTATCTCATTTGCTGTTTGCTCATTTGAACTTAGTTCCAAAACCACAACGTCATCATCATCCAATTTTCTCTCCTCATAGAGAGTGTTAGATTCATCAAAGATAACATGCATAGATTCTTCTACTACTAAAGTTCTTTTGTTAAAAACTCTATAAGCTTTACTAGTAGTAGAATATCCAAGGAAAATACCAACATCGGATTTTGAATCAAATTTTTCCAAATTATCCTTACTACTCAAAATAAAGCATTTGCATCCAAAAACTTTAAAATAACCAATGTTCGGTTTTCTACCTTTCCAAAGCTCATAAGGTATCTTATTCAATATTGGCCTTATCATAACTCTATTCACAATATGACAAGCGGTACTCACCGCTTCGGCCCAAAAATATTTTGGCAAACCATTTTCATTTAGCATGCTCCTTACCATTTCTTGTAAGGTTCTATTCTTTCTTTCTACAACTCCACTTTGTTGTTGAGTTCTAGGTGCGGAAAAGTTATGATCAAAACCATTTTTGTAGCAAAATGCTTCCATCTCATCATTTTCAAACTCATCACCATGATCACTTCTAATAGATGTGATGGTGTAGCCTTATTCATTTTGCACTTTCTTACAAAAAATGGTGAGTACATTTAAAACATCATTTTTATGAGTAATGAATAGACCCAAGCTAATCTTGAAAAATCATCTACTATCACAAAATCATAGTGTTTCCCACCAAGATTAGCTACCCTTAATGGTCCAAATAAATCCATGTAAAGTAGTTGCAAAGGTTTAGAAGTAGTAATGACATTTTTGGGTTTAAAAGAATTTTTTACTTGTTTTCCAAATTGACATGCATCACAAACCCTGTCTTTTTCAAAGAGTAAACTAGGAAAACCATTAACAAGGTTTTTCTTGGAAAGCTTATAAATAGTAATCATGCTAGTATGTCTAAGTCTTCTATGTTAAAGACAAGAGTCATTTTTTAAAACCGAAAAATATTTATCTTGACTAGTGTACTTTTCAATATCGATAGTATAAACATTATCTTTTCTTTCACCTTCAAAAATAATTTCTTTTGAACAAGTATCCTCATTCAAGCATTTGGAAGTTTCAAAAATCACTGGATAACCCCTGTCACAAAGTTGACTAATACTGAGCAAATTGTGTTTAAAACTATCAACAAGTAAAATATTCTCAATAGTAGGAGACGAAGTAGAGCCAATGTTACCTATGCCCAAAATCTTGCCTTTAGCATTGTCTCCAAAAGTGACATATCCTCTATTTCTTTTTGTAAAAGATGAATATAAGGAATTGTCACCGGTCATGTGTTTGGAGAAACCACTATCCAAGTACCAAAAGTTCTTCTTTTATACCTACAAATAAGAATCAAATTTTGATTTTTGGTACCCATACTAATTTGGGTCCTTGAGTGTTAGTTGTAGATTCTTTTGGTATCTAAACTAGTTTTCCACCAAAATATGCATTCTTCTTCACAAAGCATGAAAAATTAATGTGTCCATTTTGATTGCAATAAGTGCATGTGTGTTTGGTGTCACTAGTATTAGCTTTCACAAAGTAATTTTTGAGATATTTTTGTTTCATAGAAGATTTGTATCCGATACCTCCTTTGTCAAAAACGCATTTTTGTCCACCAAGCATCATGTCAAAATTTTTCTTTTCATTTGTAAATTTGTGAACAATTTTGGTCAAATCTAAAACTTTGTCATTTAGTGAAGTGTTCTCTTTTGATAAAATATAACAACCACTGCAAGATGATTCCTTTTGTTTTGTAAATCCTTCAACTAGTTTAGACAAATTAAGAATTTCCTTTTTAAGAGCATTGTTCTTGAAAATGAGTTTTTCATAGTTTTTATGTAAATCATTGAAGTCACTCATTAAATTTTCATATGATAAATTATACTCACTATCATTTGCACTAAATTCACTACTTGTATCACTATTATGAAATTCAACTTTAGCTTTAAATGAGCTTCTCTCATTTTCTATTGCCATGAAACACATGTTGGCAATCTCTTCTTGTTCATCTCCTTCGGATTCTTCTTCTTCATTATCATCCCATGTGGCTTTCATTGCCTTCTTCTTCATCTTCCTTTTTAATGGGCATTCATTCTTCATGTGACCCGGTTTCTTACATTCGAAGCACGTGATTTGCTCATCCTTCATTTTCTTTTCTCGAAAGTCATTGCCTTTGTTGTTCTTTTTGAAGTTCTTCTTTTTGAAGTTTAGATACTTCTTGTATATTTTTGTAAGTAGAGCAATGTCTTCAAGTTCACTATCCGCAAGTTCTTCTTCTTCCTCAATGTTTTCTTGCATGACGGCTTTGAGTGCTATTCCTTTCTTTTTCTTCTCCCCTCCTTCTTCTTGATTTGTTTCCTTCATAAGAATTTCATGGGTCATGAGAGAACCCATAAGTTCTTCAAGAGGAAGCTTGCTAAGATCCTGAGCTTCTTGAATGGCTACCACCATACTTCTATATGCTCGAGGAAGACTTCGGAGAATTTTGCTCACCAACTCACCATTTAGAAATATTTTTTTTAGAGCACCAAGAGAGTTAATAATAATTGTGAATCTAGTAAACATTTGTGAAATGGATTCATCTTTTTCCATTTTGAACAACTCATAGTTTCTAGTAAAAATATTAATTCTAGTTTCTTTCATAGAGCTAGTTCCTTGATAAGAGAACTCTAGCTTTCTCAACATTATTATAAATATTCCTATCTAAACCACACATAAGAATATTTCTGGCTCCACCATTTTTGGTGAAGTTGATCTTATCTTTTTCATCATATTCTTCTATGTCTTTTTCAACTTCTTTACCATCAATCATTTTAGTTATTTTCAAAGATCCCTTAGTAACAATATACCATAAGTCAAAATCAATGGACCTAAGATATGTATCTATGCGACTTCTCCAATAGTTAAAATCGCTACCATTGAAAAATGGTAGTTTGGATGGAGACAACCCCTCATATTGAAAATAAAAATTATTTGGACTAGCCATCTCAAAAACAGTTAAGTTTTAAAAATTTGAGAACCAAGCTTTGATACCAATTATAAGTCCAAGGCTAACTAACCCAAAAGGGGAGGTGAATTAGGTTCTAAATACTTTTGCAAACTATTCTTTAAAATCACGTAAATATTGCAAGTAAAGGAAATAACAAATAAAAATAGATTAATTGCATGCACTAAGTACGTGAATAAAAAGGAGATAGGGATAGAGAAATGCAAACACTATTTTTACGAGGTTTAACAAACACAACGGTTTGTCTACGTCCCCGGCCCTTGGAAACCCGCTTCGAGCTATCCACTATCTGATCAAGAGGATGGGCTTGACCGTCCCTTTTACACAAAGAGTGCTTTCTCTTTAGGCATACTCACGCCTTTACAATAGTCTTGAATCCGGCTCTATCACGCCTATCACAGATTGTCTAGACTCCAGTGCCAATCTCACCTAAACTGGGTTGTTTATGAATCCGGTGTCAACCTCACCTCTTAAATACAATTTGATTTTTGTTTGTTGATACACTCAACTAGAATCTCTCACAATAGTATAGATAATACAAGGTAAGCGTAGAGAAAATGGATGAACACAGAAGGTATGATCTAGTTTGGCTCAATTGACTTTTGTGAAAAAGTGGATTTTGAAAGTTTGACTCTGAAAGTATGTATAAAGCTATGTAAGAATGATCAAAAGCTGTTTCAAGTGTTAAAAAGTCTTCTATTTTAAAGACTTGAATAGGAACTAGCCATTTTTGACCGTTTGACAGACAATATGTCATTTTCGGTAGACCGAAAAGTCACTTTCGGTCGACCGAAAGTTACTAGCCGTTAGAAGTGCGGTTATAACGGTTGGATTCAAAAATTCGTTAAAAAAATAAAAAGCTGAAACAGGGGAATCGGTCGACTGGTGCTGACTATCAGTCTGTTGATTCTGGTAGAGAGCAATTTTTCAATTTAATTTAAGTCGTTTTTTATTATTTCCAAAAATGTAATCTTATAAATTGATTTATTATGAAATATAGAGACTATAAAAATTCATAAATCAATTTAAAAGCTCTTGTAAAAATATTTTTATAATTTAAATTGAAGTGAATAGATTTGACAGTTCAGTTCTCAAAAACTTCCAATTATGAAAAATTTGAGCCATTAAGATCATATTATGTGTGAACAAATATTTAAGTACAAGAACTAAGAGTATACCCTTGCTAATCTAGGTCTTGTAATCTTGAACTTTATCTTCAAGCTCTTTTCCATAGTCCATCTTGAATGTCTTGTGATCCTTTCAATGTAACTTACTACACACTCAAGTAGATTATTAGTTCTTAATCATATGTTTGTTAACTTTAAAATA
This sequence comes from Trema orientale, assembly GCA_002914845.1. Classification (NCBI taxonomy): domain Eukaryota; kingdom Viridiplantae; phylum Streptophyta; class Magnoliopsida; order Rosales; family Cannabaceae; genus Trema; species Trema orientale. The sequence continues at coordinate 176,732 of JXTC01000066.1, forward strand.
TGAGAGATGATTTTTGCTGCAAATCATGACTCAACAAATTCTCAATATCCCATTAGGCTTCTATGAAGTTGAAGATTCTTGTGCTAGCATTTTGACAAACACGGTCATTACACACTTTGGTTAGGTTATAAAGTTGCTATGAACTTTTTGCAGGATGTAAATTCCTCATAAGCTAATTTGGCCAATGGCTAGTGGAAGGGTATTTAGAAGTTCAATATCTATTCAAAAATAAAAGTGTTTTTATGGAGGGTTTCCGATGCTATTATTCCAACTGTTGTGGTTCTTTGTCATAAAGGCAAACTTTACTCGCCAAGTTGTTTCAGATGCAATGCAATATAAGAAACAATTGCATATGCCCTGTTCTCGTGTCCATTCTCTTTCGCTTACTGGGAGCAAAGTCTATGATTTTAGGTATTATCTAAGTTCAGGTATTGTCATCACGAAGATAAAATGATTCCGCTTTTTGTTGAGCTTTTTTGCAAGGAGTTTGAAGCATTTGCTATTATACTTCGGAGTTTGTGGAATGAATGAAATAATGCTATAAATGGTTCTAAGGGTCATTTACCAACTAAAGTGCGAGATGCAGTTGCTCATCCTTGTCTGAATTCCAGTAGGCTTAATTGAAGATTAAGGGCGGTCCTATGCTGAGAAATACCTCCAGTTGGTAAGCTAAAATTGAACATCGATGTCGCGGACAATCTAACTTCAAACTCTATTTGTTTGGGTGCTTTTGTCATATATAGTAATGGGAGTGTTATTGATGTCTTTTCAAGGCTGCTCTTCGTTGTTCAGAGACCCTGTGAGGCGGAGCTTATGGCTATGAAGGAGGCCTTTTCCTGGTGTAAAGAGAAGGGATATGCGGTTCATATGCTTTAAAGTGATTGTCATAAAATAGTTATGGTTGTTAATTCTAAGAGTGGCTTATCTATTGAGGATATTATGGTTGGTATTAGGTCCAAGGCATTGACAAGTGTTTGCAAACAATTGGCAAAAATAATAAACTCAAGTTGTTGTGAGAAAACTAACAAGTTGTTGCAACAGGTCTGCTGATGTTGTAAAACACTTGTTTCAACAGATTTACAGGATTGCTCGCAACGAATTTACACAGGCCGAAAATCTAATTTTGGAAACTTTTTGTTCTTGCATCTTTTGGCCTAATTTTCCTTATTAAACGTTTCTAGAAGGTTAATAGGGATTATT
>JXTC01000066.1:183567-277721 GCA_002914845.1 Trema orientale
TATCTTGAATTGTTAATCTTTTGACATTGAAATCTCTAAGTTTTTGAGTCTTGATGAATTTTCTGGATTGATTTTTAACTGACCAACTCTAATATTTATTCTCGTGAAATCTAGCTTTGTAGCAGGCCTCATGATTAGAAAAAGCTACCTACCCTGATGTGTGGAGCCATCCTTGAGTAATTTGAGACTCTGTATCACCAATATGGAGAGAATAATCTACCAAGTGAAAAGGGCTACCTCAGGACTAGAGTGAAAGCTACTAATCAAAGGTATTTAAAAAAAAAAAAAAAATAGAAGGCAGTAAGCAAAAAAAAATAAAATAAAATGTACTGCCTATTGTTTGTGAAAAGCTAGAAACTGTGTGAAAATTAAAAAAGGTTAGTCAGTTGGTTTTTGATCCCGATTATTCATCTTGATTTCTTAAATAAAGGAGATTTGTCTGTCAAAAAATTAACAATACATTATAATTTTAGAATCTTTTCTTTTTTAGGAACAAAATTAACATGATTTTTTCCTTATTTTCTTTTTATCTAAATAATGCCTTGAGTTCACAAAATTATTTTAGCTGAAATTGAATTTTTCTTTTGTGTGTGTGGCGTTTTTGTTTTTTTTTCTTAAAATATATATTAAAAAAAAAAAAAAGGAAAAAGAGCTTGTTTTGGAAACTTTCTGCTGAAGCGTTTTGGTCTGTTGCAACATATTCTTGTTTCCTTATTTATCTGCAATCAGTTACTCAATCTTATCAGGAAATCACTCAAATTGATTTAAATCTCTAATTTCCTGATTTGGTGGAAATTTGGTCTTTAAATGTCATTGGGTGATTTGTTTAACCTAATCACACTCAAAATCTCTCCACCATCTGCCGTTTCCTCTTCTTCCTCTGCGTTTCTTGTCTTTTGTTTTTGTGTTTTGTAGCAAGCTTCATCGCAACAATGGTGAAAACCAGAGGAGCTGTAACCCCCAAGAAGAAACGCGGGTCCTCATCTGCCGTGAAGACCACTCCGATGAAGAAGAAATCGAACCAACCTGGTTCGACATCCGAGTTGGCCGGAAAAATGCAAGCAGAGGCCTCGAAGCCTCCTTCTCCGCCTCCTGCATTGATGGCGCCATTGGTTGAGCCCGAGCCAGAGGTTGAAACGGCTCCAATCCCACAAACAGAGCCGTCAGTTCTTGAGACATCACAAGCCGAAACCGATGATGTCGAAGCTTCAGAAAAAACGGCTACCGGTGATGAAGAAGAAGGTGGTGAATCCGGTCAATCCGAGTCTGATGAGCCACCTCAGACTCCCGTTGCAACAAAAGCTGTTGAAGCCCCAAAGTCTGGGCCCTCGAAATCTAAAGTTCACAAACCTGTTGTGAACCCAATTCTAGCAGTTTCGCCATCTGTTGCAACGAAAGTTGTTGAAGCCTCAAAGGCCGTGTCCTCAAAATCAAAAGGTCACAAACCTGTTGTAACTCCAATCTCAGCAGTCTCATCATCTGTTGCAACGAAATCTCCAAAGAAAAAGGCTACTGTCTCAAAAGTCGTTACAACAAAGGATGCTTCCTCTGAATCCTCCATTCCAGAAGATGTTGCAACAACAAAAATTGCAGATCCTGCACCTGTTGCAACGAAAGGCAAAAAGATAACTAAAACTTCGGATTCCAAATCGAAGAAGGCGCTGACATCTGTTGCAACATTCCCTGAATCAATTTCTGCTACTTCTGTCAAAGAAGTCTCTGCTTCTCCAACTGTTGCACCAACTCCAAAGAAGAGTGCAACAACATCAGAAACTGAAGAAGAACCGTCTATGATACCTGAAGAAGAACTCTCTGACATACCTGAGGAGAATATACCTGAAGACCAAGATGAAGAAGATTCTCCAGAAGCTGTTGCAACAGAAACAGCAACCGGGTATGACATATCTCTTGCACACTCTTCTGTATTTTACACTTCTGAAAATGAAGAATACATGGAGGAATATGAGAGAAGAGGATTTATAGATGAAAGGAATTTTAACTTGGATTCTTTTAAGCCACTAGGGATTGTGAAAATTTTAAAAGAGAGAAAGTGGTTAAAAACTGTTTCCAATGTTGAGGGTTATGTTCTTAGAATCATACAAGAATTTTATTGCAATATTTGTGAGGAGATGGCTGACCCTGAGAGTCCGTTTTATCACAAAATTTTTCTTCGAGGGCATATCTATGATTTTAATTATCAAGTTATTGCTGATTATCTTGATATACTGTTGTTGCAACTGATGAGTATGAGAAAGAATATGAAGTTGATAAGATAGCTTCTGAACTTTTGGGAGATCTCATTAATTGGCCTTCTCATTCGAGTACCCTTAAGTCAACTGATTTGACTTATAAGTACTCTGGCCTGCACAAGATGGCAATTCACAACTGGTGGCCAACCGCTCATCTGCCTACAGTGACAAGGAACTTTGTCTGTTTTCTGTTTGATATAGGCACAGGAATTGATGTCAATCTGCCTCAGATAATTTTTCAAGCCATTTTTGATCTTCGTTGTGGAAGGAAAAAGACACAGAGGCTGATTTTTCCTAATCTGATTTTTGGGATTCTTCAAAAACAACATCCTTTACAGCTGCCCACTGAATTTCTTTCTCCAAGACTCCAATCAGTCAATTATCGTCTGAAGGAAAAAGAAGTGATTGAACCTGTTGCAACTCCATTACCCTCCAAATCCGTCAAAACGAAGACTGCTGGTAAAAAATCTGTTGCAACGACTTCAACACCCGTTGCAACAGCCTCTTCATCTCCTCCACAGGTTGCTGGTTCTACAGATTTGGCAGCATTGAAAGCTGATCAAGCTCAACAGCGTGATAGAATGGAAGCCATGGAGAAAGTGCAGCTTGAGATCTTGGCCAAACTGACTGTACTTGCAGGATCTTCCGTGGCAGCTACTCCTCTAACTAGCTCTTCTCAGCCTGTTGCCCCCGTTTCTCCTGCTGTTGCAACAGATCCTGACCAGCCACAGCCGAAGAAATACAAGAGGAGCTTATCTTGATTTGATCATTGCAGGATTTGGACAATGAACATTTTTCTTTTCTGAATTGCTTTTAGTCTCTGGTGTTTTCAAGTTTACTTTGATTATGTTGGGTGTGTTTCCTAAGACTTTATTGACAAAAAGGGGGAGATATCAAAACTGTTTGATTGTGTTCATTGGTTATGTTTTTTTTTTTTTTTTTCAGGGAGAGATTTATGTCTTATGCTTTTCCTTAATTCTCATTTTTTTTGGTATATGATTGTGTTTGATAGGGGGAGAGCATTTTTGGATATGTTTTTTGGAAATTAATCATGTGGTTTTCCAGGTGTTTTTGAACTTGAGTTATGTTTCAGTTTTGTGATTGATTTTGCCAAGTAGATGCCAAAGGGGGAGATTGTTAGGTCCAAGGCATTGACAAGTGTTGGCAAACAATTGGCAAAAATAATAAACTCAAGTTGTTGTGAGAAAAATAACAAGTTGTTGCAACAGGTCTGCTGATGTTGTAAAACACTTGTTGCAACAGATTTGCAGGATTGCTCGCAACGAATTTACACAGGCCGAAAATCCAATTTTGGAAACTTTTTGTTCTTGCATCTTTTGGCCTAATTTTCCTTATTAAATGTTTCTAGAAGGTTAATAGGGATTATTGCTGATGGAATTTCGTGACTAAGCTATGCGTAATTGATTGAGATATTTTATCTCATTTTCCCTTGATTAAGTTTCTATTTTTAGATTGATTCTTGCTCTTTATTACCTCAAATCTTGGATAATGATTTTTTATAGGTGTATAAGCAGAATCAAGATATTATTTCGTCCATTATGGTGCAGAATATGTCCTCATTAATTTAATATAATTAATTTGATGAGCTGTCAAGATTTTTAGGCAGAATCTGTTGCAACAGATTGTGCTGTTTATGGAAAGTTCTCCTATTTGATTTTGATTGACTCCAATTAATTGTGAAATCAATCCTTGCCTTTAAGGAAAGTTTTTGCAGGAAAATAAGAGTGATTTTAGCTGATTAAGATGAACCAAAATCGTGGAGAACTTCTCTCTATGCACCTGGACACTTTTCAGGGATGATTCATAAAAGCTGTTGCAACAGATTTCAGACTGTCCAAATAAGGAATGACAACAGATTTCGTGGCAAATCATTTCCTTCTTATTTTTCAGCCTTTTCACACCAAGGGAGCACGAAAAATGGGGCTGGAAATTCATCTATAAAAGCTCACCAAGTCCAAGAGATTTGTATGTACTTCATTAGAGAGAAAATACTCTTTGAGTGAGCTTTTATGTAAGGCATAGAGTTTGTTCTATTGCCATTGTATGACTTAGGGAACCTTAGGTTTTCTAGGTACTTTGTTTGAGTGCATCTTGTTCTTCGGGAGGAAGAACAACACGTCTTCAGGAGAAGGTAGAACCGGATCAGTGAAGGGAGTTCACGTGTGAAGGATCAACAAGACGAGGGGACTCGCTAAACAAGATTGGTGGAGTTGTTACAACACGTTGCGGCAATTGAAAAGAGGGAGTCTTTTATTGCGTTAGTCAATTGGTGTTTGTAATCTTGATACTTTACTAATTTGTTTAATCTCTGGGCGTGGCCCCGTGGAGTAGGAGAGGTCCGAACTACGTTAAAAACGTCTTATGTTCATCTCTTTACTTTTTATGTTCTATTGCAACATATGCACTCGTTGTTGCAACGTATTTTATCCGCATGTTACAACATAATTAATTAATTATTAATTTAATCAATTAATTAATTATTTGGTAATATCTAAGAAAACAGATCTTTCAATTGGTGATATCCAATATTTAACGATGAGTTGTCAGGTTGGTTCTTACTACTATGTGGCTTGGGAGACTAACAAACTGGCCCATATATTGGCAAAATTTTGTTTTAGATATGACTTTGATGTTCTTCCTTTGTGAGTATTTTGAATTGTTTTGCCCATTTTGTAGCTAATGATCTTATTTAAATAAAGTTTAGTCTTCTCTTCAAAAAAAGAAAAAAGAAAAAGAAAAAGAAATTATAAAAATTATACATGTGTTTCTCTTCAAATAACTAAAAGTGAGTAAATCATATCTTTCACTCTATCTATTCATAGTAGAATTAACAAGTACTTTAATTAGTCAAATATTTTCTCTTTTTAGATTTTTCCAAAAGATCTAAGCCAATAAGGATTAGGTCATGCACTTGTGCTTAAATGTCTTCATTTTTACTATGTTCTTTTGAAAATAAAATTATTTCATATACTTTTTAGTTTAGTTTGAGTTATGCTGATATTTGGTTTATATTTTATTGTACAAAGTCAAGAAAAAATGAACTGGAGTGCAATCGGGTCAAAAAAGGTGAAAGAGGCATCAAAAGGAGGTAAATGGGCATAACCTGTGGCAAAGCAGTACCACCAAGCAATTGACCAGGCATAGGGGTGTCAAAGCTGTGCCACCCCTACTACCTAGTTGTGCCACTATGCCAGCTTCTCTTGAGCAGTTGCGCATCATCTCATCCAACACTTGATTTTAACAACCAAGATCACTTCTTTTGACAATCCAATGGTGGAAATTTGTCCTAACCTTATGTATGCAAGAGCAACCTTCAAGAAAACCTAAAAAATAGAGTGGAGGCAAACATTCCTAGAGAGATTGGAGCTTACATCATTTTCTTTTTAGAAAAGAACTCCAAGGTTACCAAGAAAATACCAAAACATTTCTTGTAGTTTTCATCTTTATTTTTAGTTTTGATTTCAACTTTTGAGAGAGAATATTCATAATAGAAGCAAGAGAGCAATTCATTGGAGTGCATTTTATACATCACAGAAGAATTTCAACTCTCAATTTGGAGGAGCATCAATCAAATTTGTTTCATTCTCAAACTCTTCTCCTTTATTAATCTTGTTTATTCTTCAATGGCTGGCTTGGGTTATGTTTTCTACTTCTACTATGAGCTAAATATCTATTTTCTAGAATTGATATATAAACTAACCTTGTAATTTTGTGCTTATTTATCTCTCTTTTTGATATCTAATTGTCTATATTGATTGGTTGCTCTATCTTATACTTAATGCTTCTAGTTGTTTGATCACCGATTAGTTGATTCTTGGAAACATATGATGGAATGGAAACGAAGTTATGTGTTTAACTTTAGATAGAGTGACAGACATCTAGGTGAGATAGGAATATCCTTATCCAGTGTGTGTAATCAATTTGGAGTATTTGTACTTAATGATTCCATTTAAGATTAACCCTCATAGTAATATAGTGAGTTGGATTAAATAGAAATATTTGATTGACGATATAAGAAACTTGTCAACAATTTAGCACACTTAGTTAATGATTAATTAGTTAAATTAATTAGAGAAAAAGAGAGATAAATGACACAAATGAGGAGTTAGGTAACTAGTAATCTATTACAATAATGCAAATAGACAACAGTTAAAAAGGTATTCTTTACAATTTAACATTGGTTCAAAAAGCAGCGTCTATTCAGGCTCCTTTAAATCTATGTTCAAATAGATATCGGTTTTTAACTAGCGTTAAAAGTTGATATTTAACGCCGGTTCTCAAATAACCAGCATTAAATGGGTAATCAATAAAAAGGAAACAATGTGTTCCTCCTAGGATTCGAACACGGAAGCTCCAAGTCCAATCCATCCGGGTGTTGCTTCTTAGCCGCAATTCTTCTTTTATTATAATTATGATATCAATTATATTTATTAGTTATTTAAAGTGCCAAAATGGCGTCATTGTAATAAAAATATTATTAAAAATAAAAAACACACAACAAAACACAAAGTAAATCATCATAACATATTATTTTATCCTTAAATTAACAAAACAAAATAAAAAAATCCATAATATTATTAAATAGATGTCGGTTCCCTAAGAAACAACATTAAATGTCAACTTTTAACGCCGGTTCTTAGAAAAACGACGTTAAATAGTAGATAACGCTGGTTGCTTAAAAAAGCAGCGTCTTTTTAAATTTGGCACTGTCTTCTATTTCGGTTTTTCTAGTTCTTCCTTTTGAATTTGAATCTACTTCACTTGTATTTTATTTTTTACTTTTAATTTATTAGTTTACTTAATTATCTTGCTTACTTTAATCTGTTTGGATAAAATTAGAATTGAACTAATTTTAGTACTTAGTTTAGATATAGTATTCAATCTTCATGGGATGATAACTCAACTTTCACTTTATTAGTTGTGGACATACGATATTGTGCACTTACAATATAGGTGTTTGATATAGGACTGAATAGTAGACAAGTTAAACGGAGTGTCAAAGTTCAATAAAAATTGGGCTTCTTACAAAAAACCAGGCCCAAGATCTAAAAAATTGAAAAATCCCAAATGGGCAGAACTTTTTGAAAAACTGCGGATTTTTTTAGAAATTTATCAATTTTTAAGAGTTTATTTAGAAAAATAACACTTTTCAAAAATAGTTAGAAAATGTCTTTTTTTTTTCAAAATTGGTATTTTTCAAAGTACTCGAGGTAACTAATCGAGTTACTTGGGATAATCAATCGACTTACTTTAGATAACTAGACTTGTTACCTCAAGTAACATCTCTAATTACCTCAAATACCTTATTAATTTTTAAAAAGTGATATTTTTCTATATATTTCTAAAATTGATATTTTTCTAGGTAAACTCGGGATTTTTCAAAGGGCCTTATAGCAGAATGACTGAATTTTGTATCCAATTTAAGTAATTATCCATTTTTCAAATGATGTAGCAAAATATCTAGTATATACATTTATACGCCGAGTGTAAAATATTATATACTAAGTATAAAAATTTATACGTAACTACCAAATGTAAAAATATATATATTTGGACATTTAGCTATAAAACTTTAAAAATGGACATTTACTTAATCAAATTTAAAATATTGGTCATCCATCTAAATTTCTCTTTTTTAAAAAATAAAAATTTTGAAATTTTACCATATAAAATCAAAATTTCCCATAAAAATCAGTACATATAATCTTTTTTTTTTTTTTCCTTTTTGCATTTCTTTAAACAAACAATATAGTAGTCTACAGTACAACCCTCAAATGTATTTGTAGTCTAGCCCGATCCAATGGTCGTTATTAAATTTTAATTTAACTAGTATGTAGAAAAATAAATATATTACTAACTTGTGTCATGAAGCACCTAATCTAATCCCTTAAAAAAAAAAAAAAGCAAACAAAAATAAAGAACACACAGAAAATTCACACGGGTGTTTTTGTGGCTATTGACGATGTCATATTAGACAATGAAGATGAAGATATAAGACTTCACATCAAAGGAAGAGAAGAGAGCTCAGAATATCTATAATCAGTTTCGTGTCCTATAGAAAGAGAAAAAATCCCTTGCTTCAAGGGTACTTATTGTCAAATTAAGGATGCAGGTCCCACTGAACTGTGATGTATCCACAGCCTTTGATAAGTCTCTACCGTTATAATCAACTTAATGGGTTGTACCATTGCCTAGTTTAATGGGATAAAAAAAAAAAACCTTGAATTATGGTATTTTTGCAACTTTAAAGATATGTGTAAAATTATACCTTTATATTAAGAATTCTAAGAACTTTTATTATCCATTCATAAAGTGACCAATTTTTTTATATTTATTAAACACCGAATCTGAATTGAGATTAGCATATTTTTGTTAAAAGTACTTAAACCCTATTGAAAATGCCTTAAAATAATAGAATAAATTGGTCAAATTCAATTCAGAGAGTACAAATTTTTTTAAATTCTTAATGTGGATATATAATTTTCTAGTCTCCAAAAGAGAGGGTTAAAGATGTATAAAGACCATAGTTGATGATTATTTTTGCAGTTATCCCTTATTTTGATAGCGTTTAATATTCATTTATCCCTACCATTTACATACATTTTATTATCATGGATATAAAGCATAGAAAGTGGCAAATTACAATAAAATCTCGATAAATGAATGTTCGATAAGTTAATAACCTCATTTAAATAATAAAATCTTCTGATCCCAACTCACGTCAATATATTAAATTAATAACCTTGCTAAATGCATAAGATTTCAAATCCTTTAGAGCGCATAGAAAATATAAATTAATAATTGATCAAATATATAAAACAAATAACACATAAAATCCATAATATTAAGGACCATTATTCTTGACAACTTCTATTTTCTCAATTTAAAAGTCTTTTCTAATATATGCATATAAAGTTGTTAATTTTTTCTTTGTATTTACTTCATCCTTAATTGTTTTTGCAGAGCATGCACCACATTTATCACATTTTGTTTTTTAATTTTACGTTGTAGCAAGTGGGTTATGATTTGTCTAAAACAATAAACACATACTGCATTTTACATTTTTTTTTAACACATCCATTTGACTTTTACGTAAATATTTCCATATTAATAAAATAAATAATACTTTGTGTATAATATTATTTGAATAAAAGTCCGTTTAATTGTATAAATATGTATCCATGTGATTACGATTTATATTCATATAAGACAAGGATATAAGTTATTTACAAATAATAAATTATGATTCACAACAAGATAAATAAAGTTAGGTACTTCATTTATGCTGTAGCAGACTTTGGAAAAATTTGACTTGTCTTGGTCAATTAAAGTCAGTTAGTGTAATAGAACGTATATTATAGTGGATTATAAATGAAAGTCATTTGACGAATATCAATAGAAAATAATTAATTTCATAGGTCATAATTAGTTTTACTCTTAATTTTGAGTTGGTTTTGATTATATATTCTCAAGTATGACCTTATTTGAATTACAAATGATTGAGACCAATCGAGGTTAACATTATCTATCATTTGGTTAAATGTATATGTTGAATTATATGATTACAGTTGACAATATATAATTTAGTGAAATAACAACTCTTAGTAGATTTCGATATTTGATCATAAGTCTTAGGCTTATACGTGTCAACACCGATATATATGGTCCGTAAGATATTGACCAATGATTATTAGAGAAATCAGTTAGAATCAAGAAACATATGATAATTTTTTATGATTGATGTTATAAAATGGAGTAATTAGCAAAGAACTATATATTGTGCCATGGGATGTTACTCTAAAAATAGTCATGGATAGTTGGAATGCGTTTTAGTCTCCTTAGTAGAAGAGATTTTAAAATTTAGTAATTAACAAGTCCGTTAATTATATAGATACAACTATATATATCCTATAAAATCCCAAACTAGTTTGGGTCAATAGTTACACTATTGTTACTGGATTTGACTGATTTAAGTAATACAAAAATTGAGTTGACTGTAAAAGGTTTAACACACTTGGCAGTAATTTGGCCTAGGCATGTGGCATAGATGATGTGCATATCTTTCAGTAACTACTACATAAAACTGACAAATATGAACAAAAAGGAATTCAGTCTTTGGAACATATTAGTTTCTAGAAAAAGAAAAAGATTGATAGTAATTCTTATTATTGACTTGGTTCAATGAACTTGGACATATTCGATAGCTATTCCAATCAGGTATAGTTGTTCCAATTATATTTAATTGGATGTAAATAAATCAAAGAAAAATTAACAAAGTAATATTTGATTGATTGCGAAAACAAAAAGGAGACTAAGCGTAGTAAAATATTTCAACAAGTGAGAACGAGTAACAAGAATTCTCAGAAAAGGGAATTCACTAATACTCGCTGAAATTGATCATTGAAAGAAAAGCCACACATGCCTACATTCATAGTGATTATGGCGTATGGTAGCTCTTAGTGCTTACTTGTTTGTCTCTTATTTTTTTTTCCTATATAAAGAGACTTTAGATATGTTACCTCCTCCAATTCCACACACGTACGTAAGGATATTTGTATAAATATTCTGTGAAATCGGGAGACGCTACTCAACTTAGAACTGATAAAATAGGAGAAAATTTAAAACTTTTTAAATTTCTGGAAGAAAAAGAAAAACTCCACTCATAATTATACATACTTTAATGTATACGTATATACATACTCACAAAGTGGGCCTCTCATAAAATATACATAATATACATACTCAAAATAGATACAAAATCTTCTATCAGCAAACCACAGCGTCAAAATGCTCATATACACAAGCCGCGGTCAGAAAGTAGACGCTCCTCCTCCAATCTCAAATATCGACAATACCCTCTGCAATGTAAGAATATAAGTGAGTATAAAACTCAGTAAGTAACGTATGTATATACAGAGTGCACATGACAGAGAATAGATAATTATATGATTGGGATCCCTGTGTATATTGTATTGCCTGATAAGACCGTGAATCGCATACTAAGCCACTCAGAGAACATATAACGTATCACGAGCTATATGGAAGTCTCGTGCCCTAGAGAATCCCCTCTATGTACAGCAGAGGTCCATCCCATACCGTCGTCAGAATATTCTCGAAGGAACCATATTATCCCTGAAAGGACCAGAATATTCCCGAAGGAACCAGAGTGCCCCCGAAGGAACCATATCATATATTTAGGCACTGATTCACCACACCCTATTCACCAATACTCGTCAGGCAATATAAATACACTTCGTGTTCATGTCTCATGCAAAACTGAATAACAGATACATATTCACAAATTCCATATCCACATATTTCACAAATTTACGAAAACAAAGAATTTCTTACATTGCAGGTGTGACGTTACTTACCTCGTTTTCGAGCTTTTCAACTTGTTATTGTAAAATGCACTTGGCTCAAGGTATAGTTGACATGTTCCTAAATTTAATCATTGACGCATTCTTTTGGTTACAAACCATGAAATGCTAAAAAAATCATTATCTCAATCATGGAAAAATATAATTAAGCAAGACTCATATTCAAGCACATAAGGGATTGAAAACTCAGTAAATAGGCTAATCCTAATTTAATAACACAAGACTTGACACATACACTTATTTTACTACTTAATTACTTCTAATTCCTTCTTGGTATAAGTATATAAAAAGAATCCTATAATAACAATAACAAAAAATGCAACAAGCCATTTTAACAGTCATTAAATACATATGGGCATAGTCACATTTAAAATCACAAATCACTAATAGCAAGGTTTCAATAAAATGGTCGGATCACAAGGTATTTATTACTACTATTATTATTATTATTATTATTATTACTACTACTACTTTAATAAGCATAGTTGAATAAATGTTATAAATCAAACACCTGTATGAAAACACATATACTACTCAATATCAATAGGCCTAAATCCGATTAATGAATACACTTATATAACAACTATTACTCAGTTGATGTTAGAATAAAAGAAACTGAGCTTATAGTTGTATGGTAAGAAAAATGTAACAGATCAATTATACAAATAAAGCTAAAGACTTATTACTATGACTGTCTCTCTTTTTCAATATATATAGCAGAAACTACTACAGTATCTTAAGGCTAACACTCAAAATTTAAAATCAAAGACAAAAGGAAAAAAAAAAATTATAATTCAATCAATTAGACATAGAGATAATAGATATTAGCAATATATCAGTTTGTTATTCACGGTTTTAATATAAAATACACATGATATAAGTAAATCTAAAGCACATGCATATACTTATGCTTGTTAAAAGAAAATTTCTAATTACATATCAAAAAGTGTGCAGACAAGATAGATAATCACCCAAGACTTGGATATAACAAGTTTACCTTTTGACTCCTTACAAAACTATATATGTGAGCACTAACTTCATCCTGATATGGCCCTTTCTTCGTTTTTTTTTCTTTTAATAGGAAGGAACGACTAGAGAAGAAAGAAAATGATCCTCGTAACTTCGATTGAAAGCAATACAACTTTCTTTAATGTAAATTTGCCGACTTGACACAGTCGGCTTCTTTGTCTTTTTTTTTTTTTTTAATAATCAAACAGTATAAAATAATAATTTAAGTATCAATTAAATATATTAAATAATTTATTATGGGACAACATAAAATTACAATTAAAAAAATATATATAAAACCACGAAGTGGAGTAAGCAAGTAAACCAAAATAGTTCAACTAAACAACTTGATAGCACTAATTGTGGTGCTTACTTACATTACTATATACAAACATTTTTTTTTTTTAAAGGGAAGAATATATGTACGAATATAAGATGTCAAACAAACTAGCAATTATGATTTAACATATACTAAGTATCTTTTAAACACTTTTGAACTAAAACGTTCCCAAGCATGTATAAAATCAACAATTTGACCAAATAACAATTAATTAAGATAAAACATCAGAATTATAGTTAATTCTAGTACACGTCAACTAGTACCAAGGAGTCTATCTTGAGCATTTCACTGTGAAATTGTCTTAAAATGTAATAAGGATTAATAATCATAATAATTCAAAATCAAAACTTAAAATAGCATGTAGACATGACAATGATATATAAAAATAATAATGCTATGTAATCATGTTATTATTGGCTCTTAGTTATGTGAGGAATTTGGGTGTCAATAGGAAATTCGAGATATCACAAGATACCTCTGAATATAGTGATAGAAATTACAAAGAAATTCTATTAGTTTTTCAAGAGAGAAATTATCAAGCATAAGTGAATAGTCAATATTCTGTTTGTTGATTTCCTTAGAGAATTAAATGCAGTCACTCTTGATCTTTTCATGTATAGCATTAAGAGACCACATTATTGTATGACTATACAAGAATAGTTCAGAACATTATTAAGGGTGGAGTCATACACCTGTTATTCAGGATTCTATAAGAGATATGATATTGATACGTGATTCTACTATGTTGTAATTAGATTTCTTCATACCTCTATTTATGTTTTCTACTGAGTTTTGTTTTATTGAAAAACAGTTCGTAGATTTTTCACGAAAAATTAAATTTCAAAAATACCAACGGCCATTTTTTCATAATCTTCCAATAGTTAGATATTGTGGGACCTATAATGTTTGTGACGTAGATCGAGCCCACATGTAATAAAGCCTGTGAAAGTTATTCCATAAAACTGAGTCATTTTCTTTTGTTGTGGTGTATACATGAAGTTTCGTAGCTATGGTTCATTGTATTTTCTTTAAAAAAGAAAAACAAATTCCAATGTCCCATAGAACAACAACAAGAGACAATGACACAAAATACTCATCCTCAACGGCCTTGACATAGATTCTAGGAAAGGCCCTGTTTGTATAGATCAAAATAGAGCTGGTAATTCGGGCCGGCCCGTTGCCCGGACTGAGCTCGGCCCGACCCCCAAAGTTGGGCTAGAATTAGAAATCTCGTCATGGTCTGTTCATTTTTTTCCCCTTGTTTAGGGCCTATTCTGGGCCCTTGTTGGAAAAGCTGAGCACATTCCAGAGTAAGCCGGCCATTTCGAATAGAGTTTCATTTTTTGTTTTTGATGGGTTGGTCTGACTCACCCATTTTGCCACCTCTAGATTAATGTTAACTAAGATAACTCTAGCAAAGTGCCTATAATCACCTTCAAGATTCACTTTATCTATTTTTATTTGCGGGTGGGGAGTACCAACCCCTGCAATCGATCTATTTTTATTTTCTTAGGTATTCCCATCCAGATCCATACGTTACATATGCACACAAAACAAGTTTCTACTACTAACTATTACTAATAATAAAAAATAGTAATAAGAAAAAACATACCTGAATGTGAATGTGGTAGCAATCTCTCTCGTCACAAACATGAAGAGTTGAAGCACTTAGAAGGCTCATGCCTTCATCTTCAATCTTTTGCAATAGGTTTGAGAAAACATTTTCTCCGTCTCTTCCTCTGCAAATTTGTAAGATCAGCTCACCTTTTTGAACCTCATTCGCCGAAACTGTGAGAGAGACAACTTCTGAATGCGTACTCTTTTCTTTGACAAGTGATTGCATGTTTTCAACAACTGATAGCATATTATTTTTCTTGAAAATCAGTTGTTCTATTTCGTTCTCTAACTCTGGAATGTATTCGAGGACTTTATCGACTATTATTGGAGCATTCCATCTCTTCTGTAAAATTTAGCCGAAAAACTATAATCAGTACATATATTAAATTAATCTTGAATTCATTTTCTTTTTTGTTGACAAATATGTCAAAGCAATATAGCAAAGAGTGATCATAGTATGCAAACTGTAACAGCCCAAGAACCCCGCTATCAGATATTGTCCGCTTTGCCACTTGGGACAAACCACCCTCCGCAGCTCACGGTTTTCAAAACGCGTCTGATAGGGAAAGGTATCCACACTCTTATAAAGAGTGCTTCGTTCCCTTTTCCAGCCGATGTGGGATTTCACAGTATCAGAGCTGGTTCCCGAGTCGATGGCCAACGGGGACGCTAGACCCTTAAGGGGGGGATTGTAAAATCCCACATCGGCTGGAAAGGGGAACAAAGCACTCTTTATAAGAGTGTGGATACCTTTCCCTATCAGACGCGTTTTGAAAACCGTGAGCTGCGGAGGGCGGTTTGTCCCAAGTGGCAAAACGGACAATATCTGATAGCGGGGTTCTTGGGCTATTACACAAACTATCTAAACAAAGACTAACCATGATGAATTAGAAATTAATAGTAAAACGATCAAGTTAACTTGTTTCAACAAATGAGATGAAGGTAACATCAGAGAATATTGGTAATAGACTACAATGTTTAATGTGCCCTAAAATTCAAGAATACCATACAACATTATGGTTGATATATTTCTTGACACTCTTGACAGGTGACCTTGTTTAATTAGATTTCGTACTAATCTATGCTCTGAAAGTCAAATCTCATATGTAAAACTACATTAACTTGAAAAGTTTCATGTAATTAAAAGCTTATAAGTTGATATAGAACCTCACTAGATAGTATTGTTCTAAGTTAAGTGCCTTGAACAAATCACAAAACATGAAAAACCAAAGAAGATCTTGACATGCATTATTTGATCTTTGATGGTTTAGATACGGGTAGCATTGAACCAAGGGCACGGTAACAGGCATTGAGATTCATCCTTCGTACTCTCTCCTTTGCATTATGGTCTTGTTTCTTGGAAAGAATTGACCCTTTTCTACATTCGTTTCCGTTGTCTTCTTTGTTGACTACTTCAAGCTTTTTTTTTTTTTTCCCCCGGTACTGCTCGAATTAGTTGCTATGAAGTTTTCTTGTCCCACAAACATGTTTGAATCCAATGTTCCAGATGTAACGGTAGTGTTATAAGATATTTTGCCTTCTTGTTCAATAAACATGTTTGGGTTAAACGTGTTTGGGTTATCAGAACAAGGTTCAAGAAAAGTGGAAAAGCTACTTTCTTGATGGTGATGAATGGATGAGTTTTCTAGTAACATTCCATTGTCAATCAAGGTAGACGATTCTTCCAAGACTGAATTCGTTCCCTGGTCAAGATAAGAGCTAAAACCCGACTCTCTACAAGGATCAATCCCATTCTCTAACAACCATAAATCATCAAAAGCTTCTAGGCCAGCAGCAAAGGGCAAAGTATCATCTACAAAGACAAGAGTTTTAGTTAGTATAATACCATATATAAGAGGCTAGCTTTAGATATTCTTTGTGATCATTTTTTATTGCTCATTAGAAAAGTGATCATATACATATTAGATATTTTGGCCATAATTCTTTCATTCAATTACGATAAAATAAGTATCAAGAAATATTTGTGCACTGCACAAAATAAATGTGTATTTATATATGTACATATATGTATATTTATTTGTTTACACATTTCAGTAAATGATAGTGAGATGTTTCAAAATTGATGCTACAAAATCTTCAACATGGACCGTAGGAAGAGAAAAATATGATGTTTCCTAAAATGGAAGACTAAGAATGTTAAAAAAATGTACTATTTCTCATATCCTAATTAGACACAAGATCTATTGGTGGCCAAATGAACATCGCGAACTAAAAAGTTACATAAGCACTAAAATAATTTGTTACTATAACAGTCCATTTCATAATGTGTAAATCCTCGAAATCTTAAGAGGAAGGTGTGAATTGTCAAATGAACGAACTATCTGTTTACGGACAAATTTTTCTTAAAAAAAATAAATTAAATAAGAATAAAAAAAGCCAGCGTAATTAAGTTAATTTATCCTATATATGTACATATATGTAATTAAGACATCTAATATTCATGAACTCTTATATCTTTATGTGCTTAAATTATTTTTCTCTGTATTTTTAATTTTCCAAAAAAATACCAAATCATGAAACCCTACTTTTGTGAGAAAACCTAGAATGAAAACCTGATATTTAACCAGATTGGAAAATTAACATATTCCAATCGGAGTATTGCTTTTTAATATGAGAGAGAAAGAGAGAGAGAGAGATGATATCTATCTAGGTTAAGAAGGGATCAGGAATTGAATGGATACCTCCCATCGTCAAACTGCTTCCTTAAGGGCAAGTAGTTGTAGGGAAATTAAAGAGACGGAAAGCCTAAGCGCTTTTATATATATAAGTCAAAATTGATGTATAGGCTCCTTAGGAGACTTATTTTAATTATCTAATGAGGATTCTGCACATATGTAGACTTATAGACGTTAAGAATGCACTTACACACAAAAGTCAACTTATCGAAAATTGGAAAAAGGAAAAAAAAAAAAAAAAAAACAGAGATAAAAAAAAAGAAAAAGAAAAAACCAACAACAACAACAACTGCCATGGTGCATAGGAACACATATGGAAAAACATATAAGTCATAATAGGCTATTTATTAGCACCTTTATGACTTGATTTCTCTTACTGTACTTAATTTATGTTCATTTCTCATATGTTTGGGCATGCAGTATAAAAGTGTGCTCTCTCCATATCTTTCTACATATATATAACACATTTATGTGGAAAATGTTCAAAGGAAGTAAAAGAATTTCCTTACTATTTAATTAATGGATTTCGCTTCCTTCGATTCACTTAGCGGAGAGACCAAGAAAAAGAGTGTGAAGAAGCAAAGACCAAATATACAAATATATTGTTAGCGATCACTTCACCGCCGGCCTTACAATGTAGTCTACCAGCTGGAGGTTGTGCTCATATAATTTCAATTAGAAATATAAAGGTGTATTGTAGACTTGTAGTACAACACATACAAAAACAATGCAGGTACGTACGCATACTGCATATTAAATGGAAGAAGTACTAGCTAGCTAGCTTTTCCATTTGTAGTACTCTACCACATGTAAGCGCAATTCCCGCGCGTGAAGAATCTTTCCAAGTGTTGTGTTGTATAGGAGTTCAATAAATAATTATTTAAGGATCATTAGTAAGAAAACCGGGAAGCACATGTTCGTGCCAGCTTAGCTATGTTTTATTATTGTTATTAACATTTGCTTTTGACATAATCCGAAATAAATTATGAAGCTTACAAAAAAGCCCTAAACAAAATATTAACCCTTATACCAAATTATTCAGACAGTTTTAATCATAACATACAAATTGGAGAAAATCTGAACTTAAAACAGAAAGTTATTGTCACGACTGGAAATACAAAACCGTAACTTTTAATAAATTTTTAATTAAAATAGTAATAAACTGTAATTTTTCAAAATTTCATAAAATCAAGTACTTAAATATATAAATTTTAAAATCAGGAAACCTTTCAATCGTTTTAATTTCTGAAGAAAAATATTCACTTAAAGTTTAGTGGAATTTTGATCATTTTATTTATAAACTTTTATTAAATCATAAATTTTTAGAAAACGTGAGTTTAATTTGAAACTTCAGGTCCAATGTCCAAAATAATATAAATAAAATCAGTTGTTGTTCTAAATACTTATTTTAGTAACAAAACCATCTTCATACATCCATTTAGTAATTAAACTATACTTAGCTAAATATTTGAATGAAGAAAGGAAATCAACAGAATATAAACATCCACGAGAAAATAAAAATAGGATTGCAAGCATAAGCTAAGCAACTTGTCTAACCATCGAGGCCACTACCGTAAATACATAAATACCTGAAAGTGGGAGGAAGTAGGGGGGTGAGCACGTGAATGCTCAGTAGAGACTCAATTGCAGGTTTTTAACTAGAATAAAATACTTACTTTTATGGTCCTGCATGGTTAGTAGATTATTCAAATAGTTTCCAAAAATCCAATGAAAAATATTGTCCAAAGGTTTAAATCTTCCAAACTATTGTAAAACATCATCTCAAATCAAAATCATATTCCAAAGGTTCAAATATTCCAAACCATTGTAAAACATAGTCTCAAAACAAAATCATTGTCCAAAGGTTCAAATATTCCAAACTATTATAAAACTTCATATCAAATCCAATATATTTATTCAAGTCAAGTATATAACAGGTAATGCAATCAATGATATGTCCAAGCCACCAAAGACTGGTGACCATAAGTATACAATATAGTGTGAGTCACTCAAATAGGTAATCGTACATGTGTACTGTATCCAAGTCATCTGAGTTAGTAACCTTGAGTATGATATGTAGTCTGAGTATCCTAGATACGATATTGTAAGTCCGAGTTCCTTGAAAGGGTACCGTAAGTCTGAGTACCCAGTAGGAGTACCATAAGTCCATCAGCCGTGTAGGTGCAATGAATGCATGCAATATTATATGGATGACAGGAATAAGAGTATGTACCATTTTCTATAAAATCATAATACAGACTATACAGTATTTTTAATCAACCAAGTTCAGTTCTCAAAACCGAATTCTCATTCAATTCGGATTTTATAAAAATTTCGGCAGCATTCACAAAAACCAATAAAATCCAGTTCCCATAGAGAAGAGTTCAAATTAAGATATTTGGCACGCCAACAAGTGTAACATACTTTCTAGGTAGTTTAAATATCAAATCATATTAAAATAGATATAAATCACATTTTTACCAAATATTTCACAAAATTCCATATTTATTCAAAGGCTTTTTATTACAAAAACCTCCTGAACTTAGAACAATTTAGTAGAATTAATCTTAAACTCAATTTTTTAGAGCAAAACTCCCTGAACTCGTAACAATTTAGTAAAATTAACTTCGAACTCAATTTCTTAGAGAAAAAACTCCCTGAAGTCCCCTAATATTAGTTTTGTTAACCAAAAAAAAGGTATTTTTATTAGTTTTTTTTTTTTACCGTTAAGTTCTTATTCTCTTCTTTGTGGCTTTTAGGACCTTATTACTATATTTTTAGTTCATATTAATCTCTTTTAATCTTTTCTATCCAAAATTACTTTCAATTATCATTTGTCCAAAAAGTGGTCATCTTAGCATGGACAAAATTGGAAACAAAGGAAAATTATTATTTAAAAAAATAAAAAAATAGTTGGGATTATTGTTTTCGTTTAACACAGAAGTAAGAAATTAGAAAATTTTATTAGATTCTAATATAGATCTATTTTCATCTAAGTATCCATATACCTCTAAGTATCCATATACCTCTCTTTTAGATATATGAATACTTAGACGAAAGTAGATCCATATTGGAACCTAGTAAAATTTTTTAATTTCTGACCTCCGTTTTGAATAAAAACGATAACCCTAATTCTTTTTTTATCTTTTTAAATAATAATTTCTCTTTATTTCTAATTTTATTTCTGCTGAGATAAGTACCTTTTGGGCAGGTGATAGTTAACTACAGTTTTAGATAGAAAAGGTTAAAAGAGATTAATGTGAAATAAAAATATAAGAATGAAGATCTAAAAGCCACAAATAACAGAATAAGAACTTAATAGTGAAAAAAAAAAGAGAAAGAAACTAACCAGAACACCTTTTTTTTTCCTAACGAAACTAATATTAGGAGACTTCGGGGGTTGTTGCTCTGAAAAATTGAGAACAAGGTTAATTTTACCTAATTGTTCTAAGTTCAGAGAGTTTTGCTTTAAAAATTTGAGTTTAGGGTTAATTTTACTTAATTGTTCCGAGTTCAAGAGGTTTTTGTAATAAAAAGCCTTATTCAAAATTAAATCAATTTAGAATCATGTAATCGACTCACTACCTCAATCGAGTGACTAGATAGTGCTACAGTACTACATCATTTAGCAGTCGTTTGGAGGGTCGGAGGTCGTTTTCAAACTCTTGATCGTCCGCTTGAAATGTCGTTTTTCCAACTGTAGTATCTCGAATTTTCTAATAACACCCAATTCCTTATATAAATTAAGAGCCAATAATAATGTGATTACATAGCATTTTCAATTTATATTAGTGTCATGTTTGCATACTACTTTAAGTTTTGATTTTAAAATGATTATTACGGGGATCCCAATCATATGATTATCTGTTCTCTATCATGTGCACTCCGCATCTGCATACGTTATTTACTGAGTTTTATACTCACCTATATTCTTATATTGCAGAGGGTATTATTGATATTTGAGATTGGAAGAGGAGCGCCAACTTTCTAACTATGGCTTACATATATGAGAATTTTGACGCTGTGGTTTTTTGACAGAGGATTTTGTACCTATTTTTGAGTTTGTGTATATTATGTATACTTGTATGAGAGGCCCACTATATGTATATGTATATACATGTACATTATACTATGCGTAATTATGAGTGGAATTTTTATTTTATTTCTAGAAAGTCTAAAAAAGTTTAATTTTCCCTTGTTTTATTAGTTCTAAGTTGAGTAACGTCTCCCGATTGAACTAAATATTTATAGAAATATCCTTATGTACGAGTATGTAGAATTGGGGGATGTTACACCAACAGAGTCTCGAATGGAGAAACAGACATCACCACTGAATTCTTAGCATCCAAATTAGCTAGGTTAGACATATAGCTTGACCAATTCGGGCTCGGACCAAAATCCCCCTGTGGCACGCAAAACGAGACAAAATTCGAGCAGTCGGATTTCATTTTATGTGTTGGCCACTAAACATAATCAGTATATATCAAATTTTATGTTTTCACGAGTACATCACATATATAAGGTTTATTTTACGACCTAACAGTCGGATTAAAAAATCACAATAAAAAACTAAATAGCTCAAAACTAGTTAAAATAGCAAAATTCAATATGGGTAATATTGGGTCAAGATATATATACCATAGTGTTTCTCTCATCAAGAGGAATCCGAGAAGCCTAAGATTGGGGCTTGAGACCACTGGAATTGGCGTCGGAGCTCGAAACACTCCCGCGGCGTTTTTCGACTTTCGCCAGCGATGGGAGGCTCGGGCAGCTCTACAACTCTGGTGAGCTTCTGCGCAGAGGACGACGAGCAAGTTTCGGGTGGCTGTAATGGTCGTCGAGGGCAGGAGACGCTCAGGTAGGCGACGGCCATGGGTTACAGGTGTCGTCGGCTGAAGAGAGGAAGGAGAGAGAGAGTGAGCTGAAAGCTTCAGCTTGGCCACATGGCAAATAATAAATGTGCATCAGAATTTGCAAATAAACCCTTTGTCTGAGAATTCTATCAGTTAAGTCCCTTAAAGTTGCAATTTAGTCCCTAATTCTTGAAAAGTTTTGCACTTAAGTCCAATTTCGAATTTTTTTTATTTTTTTTTAAATTTTCATTTTCAAGTGGTCAAATGACCAATTTACCCTTAAAAACTTTGGGATTTCACAGTTATATTCAAAATAACATGTATATCGATATAGTGACTAATTGTGATCTATTTTCTGCGACAAAATCAAATATCGTTATCGATTAGTAATCATTGCCGACTAAGTTTGAGTAGAGAAATTCCTCAGGCCTATAATCATGTGCGACCATGTTCGAGGTTGTGTTCATGATCTGGAGTGAGTGGCAGAGTTTGAGCATTCGTGAGATCGAGGGCTCAAAAGTTCGTGATCAAATAGATGCTCATGACGCCAGCCAGGCGAAGACAGGAGATCTTCCTCCAAGACCACCTAAAGAGAATACTCGAGCTGATCGGCGAGCTGGAGTGACCAGGTCGAAAGCCACATGCAACGTGTTCGAGAGAGCTGGCCGAGCAGCATGAGATATTGATCGAGAGCGAGGACGCGATCTTCATGATCGCTTGAACCAGCAAAGAACGAGCACCTTGTGGACTGGGACCAGTAGGAGTTTGACTACTTCAGTCCCAGTCAACGACCAACTCGCGCAAGAGGTAGCTCGCATGTGAAATGAGCTTAACCGCCTGACTGCTCGAGAGAAGTACCAGGTGAAAGGAGACTACTCGCCTTTTACACCAAAGATCCAGAATGCTCCTCTACCCGATAGTTTCAAGATACTAACCATCGCTGCCTACGAGGGAAAGATAGATCCTCGGGACCACCTAGACTCGTTTAATGATCTTATGGATCTGAATCGAGTACAACTCTTAGTCCGATGCCGATGTTTTGCCTTTACGCTCGCCAAAGGGGCTAAAAAGTGGTTCAAAAACCAGCCAGAGGGATCGATAACCTCATGGCAACAGTTTTCCCAAGACTTTGTTTGCCAGTTCTAGGCCTCCAGAGCCTACGCCACCCCCTGCTTGGCACTAGCCAATGTCAAATAAGGTGAGAACCAAAGTCTCTGCTCTTATCTGAAATGGTTCAACGAAGAAGCTGCCAAAGCGATGAAGGCACCAGAGGGGGGGTCTCTTGATGGCTCTGGCAGGAGGCATCCGTCCCCAGATACCTCTCTGGAGGAATCTCTTAAAAGTCCATTGCACTGATATGGAGGATTTCTACCAGAGGGTAGAAAAATACATGCCTATTGTGAATGCACAAGATTCAAAGACCATTCGAATGGTGACGAGTCTAACAAGAAGAAGAGAAAATACGATAGTGAGCAAGCCACATCTTCTTCAGAGAAGAAGCCTCATACAGAGGAACAAAGGTACCCACACTCTCTTAAGTTCACCTACTATAGCGAGCTCACTGATAGTAGGGAGAACGTTCTGATGGCCACCGAGGACAGGGTCCCCTACAAGCGACCTCCTCTTATTAAGGGGAAAAGTGCAAGAAAAGACCAGAACAAATACTACTGGTTCCACCGAGATAACGGTCATGATATTAATAACTATTACAACCTGAAAGACGAGATTGAAGAGTTGATCCAGCGGGGATATCTCAGGAGGTACCAACGAAGGAGAGACTATGATCGAAGAGAGGACGGTGACGGGCGAGCAGTTTCTCTAGCCTGCGATAACCTGATTCGAGGTGAAATCTGGACTATCTTTGGAGGACCTCACATTGCTGGAAGTTTAGCTCGCACAACTCGAGAAGCTCCAAGGTCAGACGTCCTTTGCCTCGAAGATCGTCCGACAAAGAGCTTTTGAAGAGAGAATGAGCCAATCACTTTCATAGAGGAGGATGCTCGTGATGTGCACTATCCTCATAACGACCCACTGGTCGTTACTCTTCAGATCAACAACATGCTCGTCCACTGAACTCTGATCGATGATGGAAGCTCGGTGGACATTCTATACTTAAGCGCTCTCAAGAAAATGGGCTTGGGTGTACAACACTTGAAGCCAACTACAGCCAAGCTTTACGGCTTCACTGGTGACATCATCCTACCCATAGGTGTAATTCAGCTCGCACTCAATGTGGGAGTGCGACCTTGGCAGATAACAGTTATGACCGATTTAGTCGTGGTGGATTGTCCAACGGCCTATAATGCAGTCCTTGGAAGACCGTCCCTTTGAGAACTGAAGGCTATCACCTCGATCCACCACCTAGCGATGAAGTTCCCAGCTCTAGAAGGAGTTGGAGTTCTACAAGGCGAGCAGCAAGAAGCTCGCAAATGCTACAACCAGTCAATCAGGATTACTAAGAAAAAGGCCTAGACGTGCGAGCTGTAGATCGCGAGTCCGTGGCCAAATCGATCAGAACTTGGATCCCCGTGTGATCAATGAGGATAAGAAGACTGGATTTGTAGAAGAGCTTACTTAATAAAGTCGTCCTGGATAGATTCCATCTGTCCGTACTTAAAGGATGACGAGTTGCCCACTGGAGAATAGGAAGCCAGATGCGATGATGAGCTGCGTCGATGAGGTTTCTCAGTCCCACCACATTACGTGGTAACCGCGTCATTAGCCTGGTATTACTACCATATCGAGGTAGAGGTTCAATTACCTGATTTTATATCTATTTTGAATTTTAATTGCATTAAAATTGATTTATGAAAAATCGTGATTTTACGATTATTCAAGAAATCGTTAGAAATTATTGGATTACATTGGGATTGGACTATTGAATTTTTATACATATTTTTACAGTGTGATTATGGGGTAAACAGCGATGTGCTGCCCATAAATCCCAAAATAATACCAAGTTAGATTTTTAAAGCATGGTTTGAATATTGGATACATGGTTGTTGTAAACTGTTACATGTTGTATATACCATAGGATCACACACTTGAGTTTCATTATAGCATCGCGTTATTTTAGATCGCTCGCGAGTTACCGTAGTGCTAGATGAGAGATCTAGGCCCCTACACAGGTTTTTGCTGATATGTCTAAAGACAGTGTTAGGATGCTAGGTACCTCTGCTATAGAGGTATTACAGGGCTGTGATAGGAGGATGAGAACTCATTTATTTATCTGCTGATGTATGATATGTACAATGATGTAGTTTTAGATTTGATTTTGAATATGTAATTATACTGGATACCAATGAGTAATAACCATACAGGTTTGTGAAATTGCATCCATTCAAAAAGTAATTGAATTCCTACTAAGCATGTGAATACTCACCCCTTATTTTTCTCCTCTCAGGTAATGCTCGGTATGATTTTGGAGACTCGGGAGTAGAGTAGTGAGGAACTAGTTTCCATACTGGAAATTGGTAACTATGTAAAATATTTTTATTTATTTGTCTTGTCTTGTTTTAAATACTAAAATAAGTATAACAATCTACGTCTGGTAGTGATTGATAACCGGTAATCACACTAAACTAGAGACTGTTAATAGTGATGCTTGGTTTGTTTTAATAAAGTTCATTAACAATTTACGTCTAATAGTGATCACAAAACTGTGGGAATTTTAATTTAAAAATTATTTTATAAATTTTCTAAAAACAACTTTTGAATTTCTACTTGTGAAATTTCCTTTATTCCACTGGCCCGGGGTTTGGGTCGTGACATATAAAGTAAGCATAACTCTTAATAATGGAAATACGTTTTTATTTTTTATTAAAAAAAAATTGTTACATAAAGGAACTACTCCGAAACCTATTTTTCGTACATAATGTTTTTTGAGGAACTACTTATCTACATAATTAAATTAATGAAATAGAATTAAAAAAAAGTTTATGCAAAAAAAAAAAAAAAGAAAATGAAAAAGAAAAATTTGATTTAGCAGGTAAAACAAAGGTTATCAACTATGTTAAATAATAATAACTTTCTATAAATATAAAAGCGCTAAATATAATAGATTTTTTTGACAATAACTTAAATAATTATAGTCCTTTAATCAAAATCAGACGATTCAAATTAGAGTAGTAAATATTGCAACACTCATTGAAAAATTACCCCTATATATATATAAGGGATAATGTCATTTTTATACCTCGTATTTTGACACTTTGTTCAATTTGTACCTTATAGTTTCGTTCAATTTGTATTTTGACACGTTCTTTTTTGTACCTTCTAAGGGTCAATGCTGATAATAACTAAAGCAGAAGGTATAAATTGAACAAAGTGTCAAAATACAAAGTATAAAAGTGATTTTATCCCTATAAACAAATGTTTAACCTGTGACACAAAATTGGATGCAAAAATTATTTTTCGATTGTATTCGGCTTCTGTTAAGGGAATAAACAATATATGCACAATGGTATTGATGTAAGAAACCAGTAAAAATATAATGCACCAAACATTACATTATATAAATCGTATAAAGTGCAAAATATGCTATTATATCTTTTAGAGGTGCCAAATTATGTTATTTCCCATCGAAATACTCGACATTGAGGGGGAAAAAATGAAAAAAGAAAGAAATCACTTGTTCTTAAGGCTCATTTCTCAAGTTTTGACTACCCTAACAAATATAGTAATAGAATTGTTCTTTCAAGTTTGTCACAAAAATGAAGGGATAGAACACAACTGTACGTTAAACAATCAACGAAAATCTGATTCAGTTAATATACATAGATAAATAATGTTCCACTCATTAATAGTTCTTCATTTGAAATTCTGGAACAAAAAGAGATTTCTGTCAAAATTGATTGACAGAAAATGAGATTTATATTAACTAACTCAACCAAGAAATCATCCTTTCTTTTAGTACCGTAGAGTAGTCACTTCCATTCATATTCGAACTTGAACTTGAGCTTTCATTCATCTGTATCCAAAACGACTGCTTAATAATATAAACCTTAATTAATTAGTTTGAGATTAATGAAAATATCATTCATAAGCTCAGAATTTCTTCTTGTAGTGGATAATCATGTAATAGTAGTTATGATCACAAATGTTTATAATACATGTTGCTTTGTAATTCTGAGATGTACAGTTCCTAAACTATATCTAAATGTGTATGACAATAAGCTTCATATGCTGTTTTCTAAACTGAAAAGGACAGTAATTAACTAGTTATTCGTATATAGTTGATTAATGTGCAAGATAACGTTACTATATTAACTGTTTTCAGCAACTGTATTATATATGCTGTAGTTTGTTAGCTCTAATACATGGGACCGATTCCCAATGGTAATTTTCATTTTTCTGAAAAATAAAGGGTCGATGAATAATTCATGTGAACATGATATATACAGGCCAAAATATTAGCTAAGTACATCCCAATTGATTATCTTCAGGTGGCAAACTAAGTATCAATAATACGTTAATTAAACATGCTGGACCATGTATTTCCCTCATGAAAAGCTAAATGTGTGGACCATAATTAAGTTTATACACACTGGGAAAAAGATGAAGTCCAAGTGCACGGGCAAATATTTACATTGAGATTTAATTGTATATATTGGTAAGTATATTCACCAATCCGTTTTAATTCACGAACTACGAAAGGGAATTAGTATTTCTCTCATGGAATAAGGAATGCTTGGAGGTCAAAAGGTTTGGGTATGAGAGTTGGTGGCCGTCAATTCGATCCTGTCGTCTTCTTGTCTACTTTGGACTTTTATGAACAATATTGCTTTTGCTTTTTCACTTTCTTAAATTGCATCATTTGAAATCTATTGCATTGTCATTATGTTAATTTGGGATGTAGGCAACTTTTTGTCATATATATATATATATATGTGATAGTGTTTTTCCTCAAATTTTGGATATAATGTTGAGATTCTTCGGGTTATATGGATATGCTTGTTGGTGTCACTCTAAAGATGGTTAATACTACTGGCAAAGGAGCAATTGAAATCTTTGACCTAAATCAGCTTTGCGTATATTGGGGTAAATGAGTTTTTTCTCATATGATATCTTTGACTTTTAAAGAAAATTTTAGCCCTTATTACTAATATTCTAGATAGATAATAAAATTTCCCTTAGTGAAATGCTCATGCTAATCAATACCAATTTCACCCCCGTACCTAATTATTGTCATGGGCCCTTCAAGTTGTGGTGCCATTTTCGGTAGAAGTTGGAGTTTTGTCAAGGGATGCTTTTCACCTCATGGTGTTGTTTTTGCGTTTTAAGTGAGATTGTTGTGGGTTATGCTTATCTTTTGCTTGCTTGTTAGAGTCAGGAATTATAGGTTGTGGATTGAAGGTAGAATCTTTCTTCTCAATTCTAGATGTACTAGCTTTGGTGAAAGTTTCATAATCAATGTTTCAACTCTTAGATTAACACTATTGTTAAGATAGAGATTATTGTGTCTCACATTATAGAGAGCTTCTCGTTCTCATGCATTTAATTATAGGGAGCTTAACCTGGTTGTTGATTGTCTCCTTTGTCACGGTTACAATTTCTAGCTGCACTTGATGTTCTACAGTACCAAACATTCTTAATATTTTTATCATTAGGACATGTCCTGAATATAAGACTCAAGATGCTTGAATGTAGAACTAAAAATGAGAATTTGAATGTAGAACCACTGATGAAGAAAAAGCATACCTGAATATGAATGTTGTAGCACTCCCTCTCATCACAAACACGAAGAGTCGACGCACTCACGATGCATATGCCTTCTTCTTCAATATTTTTCAATAACCTTGAAAAAATATTCTTTCCATCTCTTTGCCGGCATATTTGTAAGATCAACTCTCCCTTTTTAACTTCATTCACAGAGATTGTTAGAGAGTTCAACTCTGAATTTATGCTCTTTTTGTTGATAACTGATGCCATATTTTCAAGAGCAGATTGCATATTTTTCTTCTTGAGGGTAAGTTGTTCTATTTCGTTCTCTAGCTCTGGAATGAAATGGAGAACTTTATCGACTATTACCGGAGCTGTCCATCTCTTCTGTAAAATTTAACAGAATATTACAAGATAATCTTTCAATGCATTTTTTTGGGCAAATATTTCAATGAATGATACAATAGCTAGCTAAATAGTGATCACAAAGATGAAAATTCCAACTCTATACATATAGTCCCATAGGTGCATAGGTGAACATTTGGGCATTGGTGACCCCATCAAAAAGCAAGGAGCTAGGCATATTTCTCAGTACTCTTACACTTACCTAAAATACTTTCCGTTTTCTAAAATCTGTTTTTTTGCCCGTGTAATATTTTACTTGAGCGTGTAACCTTATGTGCTGTGGGGCACTAGTGCCCCATTTTTGAAATAAGTATTGTAACCTACGCCTATATATATAGATATATACATTGCACTTCGGTGCTTTCCATAGATGAAAGGTGATAGTCAATATCTTTGATCATAACTAAAAGCTGATAAAAGTTGATAGTCAAATCTACCATCCATTCAAGTCTGATAAAACATCAACAACAGTAAATACAACTATTGTTTATTTTATTAAAAAAAATTAACAAAACAGAAAAATGGGTCAATAGCAGCAACTCATGTCGTCGCAATCGACTAATCTATTGCGATGACAATAATGTCGTCAGAGTAGATGTTGTATAGTTGTAGTTATCATTTCTTGTAATTTAATTTCATGATCTGTATTTACATTTTTTGGTGGATATATAGTCTACTACTTTATTGATCATGAAGGTTCTCACGAATATTGCTCAAAGCTTGTAAGTAAACTACTTCTGATTTGAATATATATATACATATATAACTGTGGCATTCTGCCTAAACTTTTTAATATCTATAGCCTAGTACTATTTAAAACATACATCTCAAACTAATTGTAAACTGAAAAATGACAATGCATGACTTGATCACCTTTGATGGTCGTGAATTAGGCGGCAGCAATGAACCAAGGGCAAGATAAGACTCACTCAGCTTCATCCTTCTTTGTCTCTCCTTGGCATTATGGTCTTGTTTCTTGACATAGGACTCTTCTTCAACCTCGGATTGAACTGTCAGTTTCTTATCCGTTTTCTCCAAATGCTTGGACTTTATTGATTTTCTCTCCTTTGCTAGCTTAGAGCTAAATACTTTTCCGGCGCTGAAATTATCAGTTGTGAAATTCTGTTGGTCAACAATTGAGTTTGAGTACTCCATCCGAGAAGTACAAATGTTTTGACATAAGTTGCTTTCTTGTTCACCAGACATGTTTGCATTCTTTGAATCTTCATGAAGAAGGGTTGAAAAGCAGCTATCTTGGTGAAAATTATAAGCGTTTGAGGTGTTTTCTTGTAGTAATCCATTGTCAATGCTTAGTGGTTCGGCTAAATCTGAAACTCCTTGCTCAAGATAAGGGTCTAAATTCAGCTCGTTACAAGCATTAATCTGATTCTCTAGCAGCCATAACTCATCAAAAGCTTCTAGGATAGAGTCAGAACAAATATTATCTATGAAAAAGGCAGGGATGGATTAGTTTAACCACAATAAGACTCAGTAATTACAAGAAGAAATTGAGTAATTACATGTATATGTTTATATGAAATATTAACAGTCCCAAAAGAAATTACAATATCTAACAATGAAAAGATAACTAGATCATGTGTTTCTAATGCAATAAACTAATCAATTATTCAGAGCAAAATATTAATTTTAAAGATGAGCATTGCCAGCAAGCCCTAAAATAGTAGAACATAATCTACAAACACCCCAATATTAGCAATGTTTGCATTGCCAAAACTGTTTAATCTGGTAAAACTAGAAGTATTCCGACTAAGTTGGCACTTAATTATAGCTTTTCCATCCCCAACTCATCAACTCCAATAAATCAGCAATACCAGGTGAAATGAAGAAAATAAAATAAAAGACAGTTGACAATTATATCTATATATATATGTAATAAAATGAGTGTCTAAGTTATATCTATATACAATGTAATATGTGTGTGCGTATGTAAGAAATATAAATTCAAAGTACGTATAAGTGTTCTTGTTTTAAGGCGATAATTCAAACATGAAATTAACGTTATTTATTCAAATGCCTATGTGAAAATTGTGGTATTTAATCACATATATTTAGAGAAAGAAAATTTGATATATAGCTACGTTTCTCTTTCATAATTTAAAAAAAAAAAAGCCAAAAGCAAAATAGAGTACAAAAAATAAACAAAACAGACACAAAATAGTTCATATAGCCTGGCTACGTTAATTAGATTTATTTATCATTTTATTATTATTCTACCAGGCCATGCTTAGATGTTGTTAATTAAACAAAGCAGTCGGGGAAGACTATTAGGGTGCTAACCTAATAGGATGCTTAATCATAGTTTCTCATGATATTCCTCTTTCGGGTTTGGTTTTTGTTTTTCTTAAAAAAGAAAATTGTTATCATGAACCCTATACATAACTTTCAGAAAAGATCATGTATATATGTTTGTGTGCCTTTTTTTTTCCCCAGATTTGGTTTCTATTTTTCTTTCCCAGATTTGGTTTCTATTTTTCCTTTTTTTCTTTAAAAAAAAGTTTTTATCATCAACCCAATACATAACTTTCAGAAAAGATTACATATATATGTTTTTGTGCTTTTTTCTTTTCTTTTCTTTTTTCCTTACAGAGAGAGAAGGAAAAAGTATTAAGATATTATACTACGAATACATCTCAACTAGATAGCACCCACATACAAAATAATCCCTTACTCCTCTAAACCAATAACACTATTAAAAAACGAAAAAGAGTTGATGAAAGCAGCTAATTATATCTGTGTGCTTGTGTAAATAAACATATATATATATAATGGGCCATAACATATATGTATGCATATTATTTATATTTTAGTTCTCGTGGCAATTCCATCACAACTTAACCTAATTTTAATGAGAAAGTCTCTTAGAAAGCAAAAAAGGTCGCATATATAGCCTAGCTATAGCTTGATATCTAAACCCTGTACATACATATCAGAATAGATCATATATGTGTGGGTGGGTGTTATATATATAGATACATATATACATAGAGTTATACATACTCTTATTTTGTTTTTTATGTATATGTACTTTTGTTGTTTTACTCTCAACTGGTAATTCTATCATGAAATTAACCCAATCTTAAAAAGATTGAAACCTATCCGAAAAACTTGATTTAATAGTATATGTATGCGTATATTTCTAGAGAGATCATCGGATATCTAGCTAGGTTAATAAAATACCAAAAAGAAAAAAAAAGATTAATTGGTACCTCCCATCATTAAGCTGCTCCCTTAAACGCAAGAAGTTAGTTAAGAGAAAGAGTTAGACAGAAGCATAAGATTTATACTTGCATAAAGATAAGTCAAAATCTAATGATCTAAGCTGCTTATTATAACGTAGACATACCAATTAGGCGATGATCAAATATATGTATACTTACATGGAGACTTTTATTTTTCTTCAGAGATAATGAATAATATTGCACTACATCTAAAAGTCAACCAATAAAATATGGATATTGAAGAGCCTAGCTAGGCACTTCGATCGGCTATTTTGCGCAAGAATTGGCACCAATTGTTAAATAAAATAAAGCTAATTAATATGCAATTAGCCCCATTCTCTACTTGCCATTACCTTCAAATGACAATGCTACACGTATTACATTATATATATATGCCATTTTTTTCCTACTATTTTTCATTAACTCCTATACATTCGCAAATTTATGCTATACATCTAATGTGAAAGTACACCAAATATTGAAAGAAAATAAAAGTGAAGAATATTTTTTTGTTTTTTTTGGCATTAAAATAAAAGTGAATAACTTACAGAAAAATGGTG
This sequence comes from Trema orientale, assembly GCA_002914845.1. Taxonomy (NCBI): domain Eukaryota; kingdom Viridiplantae; phylum Streptophyta; class Magnoliopsida; order Rosales; family Cannabaceae; genus Trema; species Trema orientale. The sequence continues at coordinate 216,596 of JXTC01000066.1, forward strand.
ATGGCTTCGTTGAATCTGATCAATTTGAAAACCAAGAAGAGAGATGCAGAAGGAACAACTGGGCTTGGATATTAATAATTATTCGTGGGGAATAAGTTTCTTGTTCCTAGTACAACTAGCATTCCACAAGTTTCAAAAGTTTGTATTAATATGATTTGAATCAAAAAAAAAAAAAAAAATACCTAGATTCTTGTAGTACAGCATTCTAGGCATGCAAGTACATTGCCAAATGGGAGAAGTACAAGCCTTCTACACTAGAGTAGTTTTAATTTACGTCTTTCCAAGGATTATAATTAATTTCAAGGATCACTAGCAATAGCGGGGCACGCGCACGTTTCCCACTTATCGCCACTTATATAAATTATGAGCCTGGATATCACCTATATAAAGATGTAGTTACATACACTTTTCTTTTTTTTTTTTTTTTTTGACGGCATGCCTCTGTTTAAAGTTGAATTGGCAGTATTGCTCTTCACTTTAATTTATGACGCAACAAAAAGTAAAAGAGATAATTAGGCTATTACCAATAAAATATAAAAAAATTACAAATATACAGTGAAAGGAAATATCAAGTTTCTATACCACGGTAGCAAATCTGTAATTAAAATATCTTTTTAAAAGGATTTGGTTTAAATAGTTACAACAATATTTACCTATGGATGGTTACAATAGTTTAAGCCGTTAGATTTATATCCTACAGTGGTTGGCCAAAAAAATTTAATGCTATCACTATTTTTTTTAATATCTATTCATGGTCACAAAAAAATTAAAACTATTGAGAAGTCTTCCTTTTTTAAAATTAACTTATATTTTGTACAGAGATTAAACTTAAAAGTTAATTTAGTTTAATGACTTGTACGTTTTATTCTCTATTTTATTTCATGTGTTTGAATCTCACTAGCCTTTTTTTATTTTTTTTTCCTTCTTTAATTTTCTTTTTACTTTTTTTTTCTTTTATGTTTTTTTTTTCCTCTCTTAAGGATAATGAGCTATATACTTTTTTTCTCTTTTCTTTCTTATTTATTTATTTGTAATTTTTCCTTTTTTTTTTTCCCTCTCTTTCAATTTTTTTTTTCTTTTCAAAATATTTTTCTTTTTTAGTTTATTTTTTTACTAGTTATTAGTAATACTAATTTGAAGGATTAGTTACTAGTTACTAGTTTCTAGTTTCTAAATTGACTAGTTATTGATAAGGAATAACTAATATTGTAATTAGTAACAAATAACTATTCTTACAATTAGTAATTCATAATCAAATTGGTAATTTATAATCGATAACGAAATTGGTTGATGATAAATTAGAAACTATTAACTATAATGAATCAGTAATAAAAAAAAATTCCAGTAACTAGAGAATAGTTACTATTAACTATTAAAATTTACGATTACCAGTTACTTGGAAATTGCTTACCGATTATCGGTTATTTGGTTACTACTCACCGATTACCAACAACCAGTTTGGTAACTAGTAACCAATTTGATTTCTAGTTACTAATTCTAAAAATAGTTATTGTTTGCAAATTATAAAGTTAGTTATTGGTTACTAGTTACTAGTTACTAGTTACCATTACTAATTACCAGTCTTGTAACTAGCAATCCATTTGGAAACCAATAACCAAATTTGTCACTGGTGCTAGTAAGTAGTAATAAATTACACTAATGTTATAACAGGTAATATGCCACCAATTTGGAAACTAGTAACTAAACTAGTTACCAATAATATGGGAAACTAGTGACCAATAATTAATTTTATCAATAGAAATAAATTGATAATTAAACCAAAGAAACTAGTAATCAGATTAGTTACTTATTACTAATTTGGAATTGAGTAACCAGATTGGTTACTAGTGACCAAATTAGATATTAATAACCACTTACTAGTAAGCATATTGGTAAGTGGTAACTAGATTGGTTACCAGTAACCAGTAAGTACGTCAGTAACTGGTAACCACCACTTACCAGTCTTATAACATGGAATCAATTTGGTAATTAGTAACTAATCACTAATCTTATAATTAGTAACCAACCACTAGTTTGGAACGAGAAACCAAATTAGTTACCATTAACTAGGTCGGTAACTGGTAACCAGTAACCAATTTATTAGCTGTAACAAGAATTATATTTAGTAAACAGAAACTAGTTACCAGTAATTTTATAACCAATAAACAGAGAAACTAGTAATTAGTTACTAGTGACTTTAGTTACTAGTATCAAATTGGTAATCGGAAATTAACTAGAATAACCAATAACAAAATTGGTTTTGCACAAAACCAGTCTTATAAGTAGATACCAATCTTGAAAACCAGTAACTTATACTAGCCACTAGTAACATAAGTAGTTACAATAATTTACGAAATACTTATTATATGCTGAGATGGTTGATTACCTATGATAACCTAAAAAATTACGACTGTAATTTATTGGATTCTCTTTTTCTATAATGGTAATAATAATAAATTCCATAAACATTCAAATAAAAAATAGTTATTTTAAATAGTAAAATTATTAACAAAAAAAAGAATTAAACAAAAATTTTAAAAAATATTTTTCTCGTTCTTTACAAATTAAAGAGAAAAATGGTTTTAATGTTCCTAAGGAAAGAAAAAAGTTCTTTTGTCGCTAAGATGGAATAAAAAAGAGCTAGTGCTTTTTTTTTTTTTAAATTGAATAAAAGTGTTAAAAAAATGGAACCTTAAAAAAAAAGTGTGACCAAGTTCAAACCATGCACATGGATAGAATTGCCAAAAGTTCAAAGTTCAAACCATGCACAGGACTAGCACAAGCGTTCATAAATTATTAAAAACTTTTCATATATATAAATGCGTTTTCACTCAAAAGAAACATATAAATGTGTGAAATGAGAAAAAAAAGGGAAATGAGATTCGAACCATGCTCTCAAATAAAAAGTAATGGCACTTGCCACTGGTTTAATGCAAATTATATGTGCATTTTAATATATACATGAGTTTAAAATAGTTGGTTTTAATTATTTTACCACCACGATTTTTACTCCTAATATTTTTGAAAATACCAACTAGATGCGGTATGGAAACTAATTCTGTTACAGTACTGTATTTATGTTATTGTTTTCAATTTTCAAAGGTAATACACAAAAAACCATCAAGTAAATCACTGAGTTGCATTTTATAAATATTTGTAATAAACAAAAAATAAACCATTTAGGTTACATTTAGATTATTGTGTTAACTGCAAAAAAATATCTTTAGTATGGCCCTTTTGCAATTTTAACTCTATTTTTTGGCTTTTGCAAAATTATATTCCTATATTCAAATTTCTGCGAATTTATACCTTTTGCATATAAATTGACTAATAAATTTCTCACTAAATACGAAATTTGAACTGAGAATATCTTATTTCTGTTGACTAACACAAAAAGAAAAATCTATTGAATATAACTTAAATAGTTAGCACAAATCACCTAATTTATACACAGAATGTATAAATTTGCAGAGATTTGAAATGCGAAAGTATAATTTTGTAAGAACAGTATTAAAATTGCAGAAATGGCATACTTCAAAGTATTGTTTTGCAGTTATCCTTAGATTATTTACCATGAACAAAAGTTAAACCACTGGTTATATATTCAGAGTTATTATCTGTTATGTGCCATCCATGTAATTAATACACAATGTAATCCGTGTCAAAAACGTGTATACAATACACAGAATAATAAATAGGCCGTGTGGTATGTTAGGAAAGAAAATGGATAGATGAGTGAAGGCATTGGTGAGCCATACACTACAAATAGGAACCTTATTCTTCATAGTTTCATATCCCAAAGAAGTGAGAAATACCAAGCATAGTGAGAATAAAATAGAGAGATTTTATTCTTGAGAGTTAGAGAAAAGTACAGTTTTTCTCTTAGGTGTATTCAGGGTCTGGGTGTGAGAAACAAATGTTGAATGTTAGTAAACACTTTTAATGCTCCTTTTATTTCGACAGTAACCACGTAAATATAATGTGAGAAGAGAGTATTGGGTGTGAGAAGAGTGTGTTAGCCAAAATGGTGAACCACGTAAATTTATACGTCTTGTGTTTATTTTATTTCGATGTTTATTTACGCTTTATTTTTTCGCTTCCGCATTATATTGTGTATATTGGGGAGGTTATTCTGTAACAACTGGTACCAGAGCTAAGGTTTAATTTAGTGAGAGCGATGGCCGGAGGTAAATGTTCAAGACATAGAATTGACAAGTTTGATGGTACAGAGTTCTCGTACTAGAGATTACAGATCAATGATTATCTGTATAGCAAAAAATTATATCAGCTTCTGTCAGGGAAGAAACCAGAGAAGATGGAGGATGACGACTGGGAATTCCTTGATCGACTGGTGTTAGGCATAATCCAATTAATGCTAACAAAGAACGTTACTCATAATATGGCAGAGGTGAATATCACAGCAGAGATGATGAGCATCTTGTCAAACATATATCAAAAACCGTCGTTACGCTATAATGCATATACGTAAAATAACTGCAAGTGCACGGGTCATATACAAGTAATAAAGTGATAAGAGAGTTATCGATCCCGCGAGGAATTGGGTATTAAATTATTATTAAGTACCGAAATTATCGTGACCTAACTTTATCTAGGCAATCAAACTAAATGAATTTATAAGTTAAAAAAAATATAAATATAAATATAAATATAAAAATAATATATGGAAACTTTATGCATAAATATACTAGGGGATTGAATTCACTTAACTATCAACTATGTCTTTTGATCACTAATTGCATTCTAATTAATTATTCATAGTTTATAAGCTAAGAACCCGAAGATATTTCTACTCCCTCTCTTGAGTGCTGAGTCAAATTATTCCTAAATTCTAATTTTGATATCTCTATTCTAAACCTAGAAATTAAGAATTCATTATGTTCAATGGTTCTTTGATCATGACTTCAAAGGAATTATAGGTTCTCTCAAACTCTACAAAATCCTTGGTTATACAATCCTATAGCTGTTTCTAAAATTCCCTCTCTCAAGTGTCAAATTCTAAAAACCAATTCATCCAACTAATAGCTGATTAGTTGAGAAGTATTAAGTATGGAATAACATAAATAAATTCAAGAACAACATTAAAGAACGTATTGGAAATCAATATATAGAATTAAAGTTTAAGTTACATCATACCCCAAGCATATAACAAGTAATTCAGTATAAGAGAACCCAACACTAATCTCAATAAGAATTTCATATATCCAAACATATTCAATAATCAAGCATAATACAAAATTCAAATAAGACTAGGGTGAGCAAGAGGATGAGGAAAACTTTTTTGTGGAGGTAGAACTTCAAGCCTTCAATCTCTTCAGGCTACTCTCTCAAGCATCCTCTCCAAGATTTTTGCTCCAAACTCCTTCTTCTCTAAGATTTTTGAGATCTCTTTATTGTGTTTTCTTTCAAACTCTCCACACATAGAATAGTGGCTTAAGGATGTATTTAAGAGGCTTCAAGGTGACCTAGGCTGGGTAGAATGTCAACTATTTGATCAGATAGCATTAAGGGTTCAGATTGACTTTAAAAACTCGCTGAAAACACACTTTAGGATGCTGGGTAGTGCCGCGGTGCTTCTTGGTAAGCGTCGCGGTGTTCCAACCTCTGGAAGTCTGATTTTCAGGCAGCGCTACAGCACTACTATTCAAGCACTACGGTGCTCTTGGTTCTGGAACTTAGTATGATAGCTTTTCTTCCCAGGGGCGATGTTTCTTCGTTTTAGCTCTGTTTTGCTGGATATTCATTGCGTTGCGTTCGTTGAAATACCCATATTTGGTACCAATTTATCTTGATTCTTATTTATTCATAAAAACTATAAAAATAAAGCAAAAGTACATCAAACCAACATAAATGCTTGAGAACTTACAATTATTTGAGCTGAATGATACTTGACTTGTGAGTAAATTAATCACTCATCAAATACCCCCAAACTCGAATATTTTGTTGTCCTCAAGCAAAACAAAGCAAGAAAAAGAAAAGCAAAACACAGATCAAGTACTAATGATATAAACGACAAAGTGTGAGCTTCGTATCAAATAAAAAAAAAATGTGTAAGTATCTCTAAAGCCACAAAATATTCCAAGCTCAAAAGAAATGCAAACATTGATATTATCTAGATTTTTAACCTCAAGCATCACTTTAACTCCATTCAAGTCTCTTAATGTGTAAGTGTGAGCAAAATCAATATTACTTAACAAAATGAACTTAAGATAGACTTATGTATTTCAGTAGGTAATGCAAGATCTCTATATAATACAATTTGGAATTACTATATGCTCATTTTTCATGTCGCTCTCCAGTAATATATGTTAGTATGTTATCAAAGATCAAAAGGTCTTTCATTAAGTTTGTAATGTCGGCTTAGGCAAAGGTAAAATAATTTTAGAAAAATTTGAGGTTCAAATCACCCTTAAACACATTAATCTAAGACTTTTGTAGAGTTATTCCTTAGTACACCAAATAGCACTCTCACACTTCTTTTCAACTAAATTTCTCTTCTATCAACACTCCATCAAACACTTATTTATAATTTTTTTTTTCATTTTTTTAATCGAAAGATAAGAAATAAGACAAAAGAATGAAAATCAAAAACCTCTCCTACAAAAATCAACATTATCCTTAATGTTGAAAAATAAAATAGAGGGTAAGGACATAAATTTTTCACCAAATTATTCCATTCTTTTTTTTTCTTCATAATACCACCATTTCTCCTAACATGAATATAACACAAATTAACTCTTTAAAACAATTAATATGCTTAAAAGATAAAGGTTGGTGGTCATTATTTTGGTTTGGCTAAAATATTGTAGAAAACAAAAGGTACAAATAGGCTCAAAGTGGATGTTTTAGAATGACAATGTATCAAGATTGGCTTAAAAGGCTCAAACGGTCCAAAGATGGCCTAAATCATTTCTCTAATGACACCTAAGATAGAATTTCGTCTTAAGCTTCACTCAAATGGGTTCTAGAGTTTAGTAGATGTCAATGCCTATCTAATTCACACAAGTATTCTCCAAAAGCTCAAAGAGTCAAGTGATCATAATTATTGTGCTTTTTAATGTAGAATCAAGAATGAGGTTCAATTAATCCAAGTCAAGCATAAAGAACATTTAGTGACTAAACTCATCATCAATAACGAGTTATCTCATCTCAATAAAACTCATGACTTATTCAAACAATCAAAAGAAAAACAAAAGCGAATAAAAGATTTGCCAAAAGAAACCAACTCATAAGAAGAAAAATCACAACTACCAACATACAAGTAAAGCTATACCCAATAAATGATTGATCAATAAGCGCTCTCATCCCTAAACTCAACATTGGCAATATTCTCAAAATTTAAATATTCAATATAAGTACAAGGAAAAAGAACACGTACTGAGGAGGCAAGACATTCTCGCCTCCTATTAAGGTTGGCAAGGGTGGTATTTCGGATAAGGTGACTCTAACTTGGATAGTATAGGACTCCTCTCCATAAGTTGCATCTTTAGTCTTATTCATGCACAATTTGGTAAAGCTCATCAAATAGCAGCTTCCGCCCATAGTATGTGCCATACAGCACAACAAATGGGTCTTATTTTTGAATGTTTTTAAGCTTGACGATATATGGAAGTGATCGGCTCGTATGCTCAGCTTGATTTAGCACTTATATATATTTGGTAGGCTTGAATGAACGGTGCTAGCAGTGGTGGAGGAGGTTTTGGCCACATAGGATTATCATAGAAGCGATCTTTAATTAATGGTGTGGCATGATGATTTGGATCTCAAAGGACAAAGATTCACAAGTATTATCTTGTGATTCCTCCTCCTTGATCTACTCTTGATTCTCTTACTCAGTTGAGTCGTCATTATCAAACAAACCAAAGATCCTTCTGCTTATGCTCGACTTCTCATGGTGGCTTTTATCAATTTTTATAATTTGTGCATGTATCATAGCCATCGTTCTTCTCATGGCTTTAAGGGAGTTATATAGAGACTCAATTTGTAAGTTAAGAATAGTCTCCCTTCTCTCCCACTCCTCATGGCAAAGTTTTGTCTGCTCCAAAAATTGTGCAAAAAGATACTCAAGGTTGGGAGAAGGCTCTGCTTGGTGATGTTGAGTATCACACCATGGCGCCGAAGTATTAGAGTTATCTCCCAAACCGAGGTGGCTTGGTAGATATCTCCAACTCCGATAGTTAAAGTCGACCATGTCTTCTAACAACCAATAAGCTTCATTCCCGGATAATTGGTGGATAGCGGTGCTACCATTTCTTCTTTCTACCCACATTCTTATTTCGGGCCGAAGGTTGTTGATTTAAAAAGTAGTGGACAAATGCATTCCCAACAAAATCAGTGCATTATATATACGAAATATATTACATGACAAATTTTTTTATCTTATATAATAACACTCTGCTTTGTGAAGATGGCTTAAGATCTAGTAGGTTCAAATTTGTATCCAGTGGGTATATCCAAATCAACTTTAATGTAACAACTATTGTTCTTTATTTTACATTAAAATCCAACAATGGAAAGCCAATATGAGATGAATAAAAAAAATTAACAAATATTTTGGTTTTACATATTTCTGAAATTTTGTGTTTGATACACCAGAGATAAACCATGATTCGGGCTTAGTGTGAGCAACTCCTTGTATCTCCATCATGCACAATAAAATGGCTCTGAGTTTTGTTGAGTAAATCACAAAAGGACTTGTTGATCTAACATCTCCAAGAACCCCACAAAACAAATATTTAAAAATAAAAATTAAAAGAATGAAAATAAATACCTAAACTAAAATCAAGGTACTTACTCCCGATATCAACAACAATCTAAAACACCAATTCCTCGGTAACGGCACCAAAAACTTGTTACGCTATAGTATATATATGTAAAATAACCGAAAGTGTACAGGTCATATAGAAGTAATAAAGTGATAAGAGAATTGTCAATCCCACGAGGAATTGAGTGTTAAATTATCATTAAATATCGAAATTATCATAACCTAACTTTATATAGGCAACCAAACTAAATGAATTAATAAGTTAAAAAAAATACAAATATAAATATAAATACAAAAATAATATATAGAAACTCTATGCACAAATGTATTAGGGGATTAAATTCACTTAACTATCAACTACATTTTTTGATCACCAATTACATTCTAATCAATAACTCCTAGTTTATAAGCCAAGAACTCGAAGATATTTCTACTCTCTCTCTCGAGTGCTGGGTGAAATCATTCCTAAATTCTAGTTCCAATATCTCTATTCCAAACCTAGAAATAAAGAATTCATTATGTTCAATGGTTCTTTGATCATGACTTCAAAGGAATTATATTGTTCTCTAAAACTCTACAAAATCCTAGGTTATACTATCCTATGGTTATTTCGAAAATTCCCTCTCTCAAGTGTCAAATTCTAGAAACCAACTCATCCAATTAACAGCTAATTAGTTGAGAAGCATTCAGCATAGAATAGCATAAATAAATTCAAGAACAATATCAAAGAACATATTAGAAATCAAGATATGGAATTAAAGTTTAATTTACATTATACCCCAAGTATATAACAATTAATTCAATATAGAAGAATCCAACACTCACATCAGGAAAATGGGTAGTGTCACGGCGCTCCTTGATAAGCGCTGCGGTGTTTTAGCCTCTGGAAGTCTGATTTCCAGACAGTGCCGTGGCACTATTATTCTAGCATGGCGACACTCTCAGTTTTGGAACTTAGCATGACAACTTTTTTTTCCCGGGGCGATGTTTCTTCATTTTAGCTCTGGTTTGCTTGATTTTCATTTCGTTGCGTTCGTTGAAATACCCATAGTTGGCATCATTTTATCTTAATTCTTATTTATTCATAAGAACTATAAAAACAAAGTAAAAGCACATCAAACTAATGTAAATACTTGAGAAATTACAATTATTTGAGCTGAATGATACTTGATTTGTGAGTGAATTAATCACTCACCAACCATCGACAAACAATAAGGTACATTTAGTGAAGAAGTTGTTTTATTTAAAGATGAGAGAAGATGCTTCAGTTGTAATACACATCAAGGAGTTCAACACGGTCGTTTCTCAGTTGACGCCCATTGAAATTAATTTCGACGATGAAGTTCGGGCTCTAATTCTTCTAGTATCTCTACCAAACAGTTGGGAACCAACAAGGGCCGCAGTTGGCAATTCTGTAGGTAAGGGAAAGCTGCAATTCAATGATATTAGAGACCGAATTTTGGCAAAAGAAGTTCATAGGATTGATTCAGGTAAAGGCGCATCATCGAGTTCTGTCCTAAATCTCAAGAAAAGGGGCAGGAGTGGCGAGAAGAATTCTAATCGGGGTCATGGTAAGTCTAAGTTAAGGAATGGCAGTGACAAGTCTAGATCTAGAGGACGATTGGAATACTAGAATTATGGCAAGACTGGCAATGCAAGAAGAATTTCAAAGTACCAAGGAGAGATGACAACAGAAACAATGGTGCCAATGCTGCGACTGAAGAGGTCTAAGATGCTCTATTATCTATTGATAATTCTATTGACTCTTGGGTCTTATACTCTGGAGCTTCATTTTTACCACTAAACACCATGATGTATTGGAGATTTATGTCGCTGGTAATTACAATCTAGCCGATGGAGAACCTTTAGATATTGTTGGTATAGGAGATATTCATTTGAAGATGTCAAACGAGTCAGAGTAGAAAATTCAGAAAGTGAGGCATGTATCAAAGTTGATGTGGAATCTTATATCAGTGGGGCAACTTGATGACGACAGGCATAATATGATCTTTTCTTGTGGCTCATGAAAGGTCAGCAAAGGAGTCATGGTTGTTTGACTGGTTTAAATTAATGAAGTCTTCTCCCTACTGTAGGAGTGTCAAAGTAATAAATTACTGGACAAGACCGATGTCAATCTACAGGAAGGTTAGTGAATAATACAAAAACATAAAATATACATTACAAGAATAAAACTGATGGGAGAAAATATATTGTAGGATGATTATAATAGTATGAAACAAAGTGACAGAAAAATAATAATATGAAGTTGCAAAATTAAACACTTGCTAAGATTAGGGGATCCACTCTTGGGTACATCAAATATGTATAATCTAAGCTCTTTTATCACTCAATTAGAATCCACACACAACGAAGGTTCCAATCGGAGAATTTATCATTAAAGGTCCATTATTAGTTATTCATATGATTAGATTAGTTTTCTTAATTACTTTCTTTGATAACGCCAATACTTGCAAATGTGGTCAAGCATTCATGGTGCCACCTTATATCCACAACAAATTCACAATCTTTTCCTAGCATAACCGATACAAATAAAATTAAGTATTTGTTGTGCCAAAGGTTGACTGTAATGAATCAAAGCCCACTACTTAACAAGGAGGGTATTAAGATTAATTAAGAAAATTAAGTATAACACATGTATAACAGTGATTAAAGGATATAAACAGTGTGGTCCATCTAGAGTTTAGATTATACTTATTTTTTCCTCAAGTGATTTACTCTTTCACCTTAGCAATATGCAAGATTAAGTGAACATGATGAAGAAGAACAACACGTATGAACACAATATGAGCATAGCTTTAAACAGAAAATTCTTATTATTTTTAAGTCAAAGCAAGATTATAATAACACGAATAACAAGAGAAGAACAAAAGAGAATGATCTTGATCTCAAACCAAGATGCCTCATAAGCCTAGCTTAAGCTACTATTTATAGGAAAACTTGGAGATGCGTCCAAATTTGTAGGCTAAGGATAAGTGTAAGGTGGCACTTTGTTTTGACAGATTCAGTCTCTCTCAAAGATGCATCTGGAAGTCAATGAGTTTGGACGAACAATCATGGCAGTATTTCTTGACTTGGAGTAAAAATGGTAAAGATAGATTCTACTGAGTCAAAACTGGTTGTTAATCTTATCATCTGGAAAAATCCGATATTTTCACCCAGATTTCGGCTTCTTTGGAATTTTTTCAAAGAACCAATCATCTAGATCTTTTTGTGTACGTATCCATAGCATCATGAATCACTCAATTTGGGATTGTATTGAGGCTAGAATGGGCCAAATATTTAAGTGTATTGGCTGAATATGAATGCAGTCCAATTTGTAATGTCGTCCATTTAAGACCCATCTCAAAATAATCTTGGTAGATTTTATGAATTGAGTTTAGTTAGGCACTGAGTCCATAATCTATGGGTTTAAAAATTGGATCAATCTCCTAAATGGTTTAGGATCATTTTACGAAACCTGCACAGAAACAAATATTTGGCACAAATTAGGAATAACTCTTGCTTTTATGCCTATGTCTACAAAAGTACTTTAATTTAGGGAATTTAATGAAACTATACATGTATAATTATGATATAATCTCATAATAAATGTATATAATTAGACGTTCATCACACCCCTCAACTAGCTTATTACTAGTCCCTAGTAATTAAAGCATTATCACTTAGAAATGATTAACAAAATTTCCTTCCAAAGTAATCACCACCTTTTCTCTCTTTGATTTATCTGAATAAACAAACTCTTAATTTTTAATGTATCATATATTCTGAAGTCAAAATATTAGTAAACCTTTCTTTTAGTGCTCATGTAACAACACATAATCATGGGGTTGGATTGAAGAATGTAAAATAAGTTCTAATATTTCACTGAGGCTAGCTTGTTTGAGTATAGGGCAATTCATTTTTTTTTTTCCGAAAAAAAAAACAGAATACTATGAACAATACATCCTTAACCATGTAGTGAGCTTTAGGCTAATGACTCCCAAACCAGTTGGCCTCAGGGCATTGGGTGTTGAGACACCCCTACGAGCTTAATAACTCGAGTTGCAGATGCTTTTATTAAATAAGATAATCATAGATAGCGCAATATCTAGTTTCTTTAAGCTTTCTCCTTAACCCTTGTAACGAGCTTTGGGCTAATGAATCCCAAGCCAGTTGGCCTTAATGTACTAAGTATTTAGACACCCCTTCGGGTTTAATTGCTCGAGTTAAGAAGGCTACAAAACCAAACTTGTCTACGATTTCTTTTTTTATAATATGTACCCCTTTTTAATTATACTCCTTCTCTTAGATGCTACCTTTGCTAAAATAGAAGAACTCGAGTATCGTAGCAGTTCAATTTGCAACCCATAATCATATGTCAAAGTGTGTGTGTGCTAAGGATGGTTATGAATACTTGCTATTTAAGTATATGAACATAATTTAAGAGCTTATAAATTTGAATAATTCAAAAAGAAATGCACGATGAAACAATGTTAGGAAATTTAAAAATTAAGACTAAATATTACATATCTATTATGATGCATTTCAAGAGTAAACTTACTCCTTACTCTGCCATCCACAACCTAGTGACTTTGTCAAATGGTTTTAATAACAATCTTTTTTTTTCTCTTTTCTTATTTATTTTTTGTTTTCTTTTAATTTCGTTTTAGTTTTTTTTTTTGTGTCAACTATCCCTTTCCCCCTTTCCCCCAACTAGAATCAGACATTGTCTCCAATGTCCTAAGTTAAATAGGAAAAGTATAGAAGACATCACCTGAAATAGGAACTACTGAAAAAAAGAACCTGAATATACATAAATATAGAAAATAAAATGCTGTAAGTAAAACCATGAGATGAGAAAGTCTTATAGACTGTGAGACAAATCCAATCTAGCCTTTTTTCGACGTTCCTTGGTTGAACAATCTGACTGAGTTATGGCTCGATTAACTTCTAGGACATAGATTTGCAGTTGATCAATCAATTGCTTAAAAGTTGTAGCAGAGATGAAGATTCGTCTTGAAGAGTCTGAAATAAACTTCTGTTCTATAGCATAATCTATAATGGACAACAAGTGATTAAAGAAACCATTAACATTTAATTGCCTATGGGTTTTTGATGGATTTTCAGCTGGGCCTAAGAAATAATTTGAAAAATTTCTTCTAATGTTCCAATGCCCCCTGGTAAAGCAATAAAACTGTCGGAATGATCATGCATTTTTTGTATTCATTCATACATTATTGATACTTTCAGTTCTTTCCCAACTGTTTTTCCGGTGATGTTCCCTTCAGTCAAAGTTTTGGAATGATTTCGAAAACTTGGCTTCCTCCAACAAATGCAGTTGTTGATATATACCCTATTAACTCAAGGCTACCTCATCCATAAACTAAATGGATTTTCCTTTCAGATAATACCTTACTAAGGTGATTTGCTACTTCTAGGAACTCTTTATCCTTCCCTGGACTGGATCCACAAAATACATAAATGTTCGTGATTTTATGAGATGAGGATCTAGCCATTTTAACACTCTTCTTGACCTTATAAATGAGTTTGAGCTGAATGAAAATGGAGAAAAGAAGTGATGTATTTATAGAGATAAGAAAAGTAAGGCAATGAAGCACTTACGGGGGTAGGCCGGCTGTTGTCAGAAAAAAGTTTGAAATTTTTTAACAAATTGACAAAATGACAAAGCATACATATGTACAGGTAGTTGTGATTGTGACTCAAATCTTTCTCTAGTTTTACATCCAATAACGACTTAAATGCCCTTAATAGGTCGGAGATTGGCTTCCTATCCCATTTTCTTATAAATTGACAAACATGGTCTTTTAAATTCAGATTTCCAAGATTATATAGCTCATACTCTTGTCGAAATCTGGGCCAAAATTTGTGTATTACAAGATATACATCTCCACTAGGATGCGTCTCAAGGGTCCATAGGAGATCATCCAATGACCCTTACTTATGCTATCCTTAATGAAGTTTATTTTATCTTCACGATTTGTGGACACCATTCCTAAAGAGCGGCATTTTGTATTACAAGTCCATCGTACACATTTATGACAAACTTTCATTATTTTAGCATGACGCTTTCTTACAAATGAGCTTTTACCATGACCAGTCATGTATGAAATAAATGAATCTAAAAACTCACCTGATAATCGTACCTTTACTTCGATAATTGAACAGACATCTTTATGAATTCCCTTATACATTAGTAACCTTAATCTTTCACACCTATCACAGTAAATTTTTTAGTTGAGCATTTTGAGGGAGAGAGGGAAAATATTTTTACCATTATAAAAGAGTGACATCAATTTTGAAGAAAAGAAATTAAAAGAAAGAGGAGAGAAGTGAAAAGTTGTGGTGAACCTTGATGAGAACTTGAAACTTTATACATAATTTTTTTTCCTTTTCTACTTATTTATTTTCATTTTTTTTGTTCAATTATTGTAGAAAATTGAAGAAACAGACTTGAAGGTCACAAAGTACCATTATCCGTCACTTAACCAGGAATGTAACGAAAAAACAAACAAACATACTGAAAACAACCTGCAAAAACAAAAACAAAGTTAAAAAACAGTGAATTAAGTATTTACAACATATTTATGATTCCTCATAATATGGATCATTGAGGTAAAGGACTTTCTCTTGAAGAATTTGATTGTCAAGAAATGGTTTGAGTCTTTGTCCATTAACAAATTACCATTTTTGGGATTTTCAACATCAATGATACGATAAGGATACACATATCTTACGATGAAAGGTCCACTCTACTTTGATCTCAATTTTTTGGGAAATATATGAAGTTAAGAATCATAGAGCAAGACCTTTTGACCAACAACAAATATTTTTCTTGAAATTACATCATTTTTGCATTCTCATATGCATCATTTCTCAATTCTTCAAGCTCATTTATTTGCAATTTTTCAACTTACAAGCGTCACCGAGATTTGAGTTGAAAGTTTTAATAGCCAAAAAAGCTTTGTGTTCAAGTTCCACAGGCAAATGACAAGGTTTTCCATAATCTATCATATAGGATGACATACCAAGTAAGGTTTTGAAAGCAGTTTGATAAGTCCAAAGCGCATCACTAAGTCTCAAAGACCAATCTTTATGATTTGGGTTAACTATTTTCTCCAAAATTTGTTTAATCTCCCTATTTGCAAGTTCTACTTGTCTATTTGTCTGAGGGTAATAAAGGATAGTAACTTTGTGTATGATTCTATATTTCTTTATTAATGACTCAAATGACTTATTACAAAAATATGTTCCCCCATCACTTATCATGGCTCGAGGAATTCCAAATCGACTCAAAATGTTTTTTTTCAAAAATTTGATCACTGTTTTATGATCATTGTTTCTACTTGGAATTGCCCCTATCCATTTTGACACATAATCAACAGCTACTAGAATGTACACAAAACTAAATGATAGTAAAAAAGGTCCCATAAAGTTTATATCCCAATAGTCAAATATTTCAATCACCAAAATAGGACTTAAAGGTATCATGTGACGTTTTGAAATTGACCCTAACTTTAGATAATTTTCACATGATTTGCAAAAGGCACAGGTATCTTTGAACAAAGTTGGCCAATAAAATCTACACTGCAAGAATTTTGTTGTAACCCCCTAGGAATCCCTAGGTTTGCAACCTTAATAGAATTATTATTAGACTTAATGTCGAATTTTAATAAGCTTACTTTCACAATGCTTGGAAATTTGTGTGTAGTATGATTATAATGTTAAATTTTATTACGTGAGAAAACCATAATTATTCATTGTTTTAACTTGGAAATTCTAAGTTAGTTTTCCTTAATATTAAATTAATTCTACAAAGAAAATAATATGTACATCAATATGACTTAGGCCACCTAAATAAGAATATGATATATTTATGTCACATTAGAAATTGTTACACCTTATAACCCAAAGTTAATGATTGCATCAAAATAGTACCATGACAAAATTTAAATGGCTAGGATTTAAGTATACAAAGAATTAAGTATACAAATCAATCTAAAGGTGGAAAATAAGCTGTAGAAAAAGATGAAGACTAGTGAGTTTTTATCTTAGGGAGGTGATAACTTTAAATTAGTGGAATAGAAAAGGTAAGGAAAAAAAAGGAATAAAGTTAGTGGATAATTCTAAAAAAAGAAAATATAGACAAAACTAATTCATAGCTTTTGTCTCTAAAATAATTCAAAAGGTAGGAAAAGGAAAGTGATAACGGAAATTTTTTTTTGGAAATTAGTGGCCATAATTCAAAGAGGAAGACATAGATAAAACTAATTGGTAGCTTTTGTCTCCAAAATAATTCAAAAGGTAAGAAAAAGAATAATATAGTATAGATTTTCTTTGGGAGTTAGTAGTATTAGATTCCAAATAATTGAAAAAGAGGAGAGATTAGAGAAAGAAAATAAAGGTAGTGGATGAGTGAATAATTAAAAGATGAGATAGACAAAGAAAATAGTAAAAATAAATAAAAGTAACACATTGTAGTAAGATGCCTTCCATCTTTGCACTATAAATAGACCCTTCATTTGGCAATTGGAAATCCATACTCAACCTTTCAATTACTTAGCCAAAACTATCTTAATTTTTCCATCATCCTTTCTCTAAAAGAAAACTAAAAGAAAAACTCTTTCTACCTCACTTTCTTCCAAACTCACAAGAGCTATAATATATTACCTATTATCCTTGCTTTTCCTATAAAGACTCTAGAATTTAAGAATTGTAATCAAAAGAAGAGAGCACCTAGTTTTGTGGCGGAGACGTAAGGAAGAATAAGGAAAGATCTTTGGAAGGTAGGTTACATAAACACATTTAAGTTTATTAAGACTTTTAGCTCCAAAATTATGAGAAGTCTAATTTTAGCATTTTGACTTCTAGTAAAATATTGATAATTGGAGAAGTTTCCAAACCCTCCAAGAAAGAAGATACAAGCTTGGAAGGTAAATATTCCCTCGCCTTGCTTGTTATGTGTTCAAATTGCAAAGGAATAAATATGTAATAACATATTTGATCTATTTTAGATGTTATATAATTTATTTTTTTGCCAAAGTTTATTTTGTTGATTTTTTAAGCCTTTAAATATGAATACTTCACGATAATAAAGGCTAAAAGTAATAACAATAATAATAATAATAATAGTAAAATAAAATCACAATGACTAAACTCAAAGGTGGAAGATTTTTAGATGAAAGACCCTAAAATAAAATATACATGAAAATGAACCAAGCTTAATGATTTAGACTTAGATTCTCAAGAATAGATTTTTACCCATTAAAAATATTTTCTAAAAATTAAAAATATTTGCTCAAAATTTGAAGGGACTAAAATGTCAAAATTTTGAGTATTTTGGGTCAAAAGTATAATTTTGAAAAATATGGTTCAAATCTGTGAGAAAGTTATTTAGCCAGTTTTAAAACTATATTAAAGTGTAAAAATAAATAATGGAAGAATCTTTAACAAAAAGATAAGCTATAACTCAAAGTTTACCCTTAGAGGGCATAAATGTTAGCAATCTTAAAATTATGGACAAAAATATAAATTATAAAACTTGAAATTTTGGGTTAGAGATTTGGTACAAGAATAAATAGAAAACTTTATTTTAGATCTCTAATTGGGATGAGAAAAGATTTACTTAAGTTTAAAACATGAAATCAATAATAGGAAATAAAAGATATATACCCCTAATTGCACCCAAGTTAGTTATAGGCCTAAGAAGAGTGAAAAATGCCTAATACTATATCTTACCCAAAGTATGATTTTAGATTTAAAATATGTATAGCCGTTAGTATGTTTGGCCCACTTATCATATTAAGACCCATGACTACGAATAAAGTAATTAATCAAAAATAATTCAAAGTAATTGATGAAGAGCAAAATAACTAAGGAAACTTAACAGATTAAGGATGATATTAATCAAATCTACAACCAAAATATTGATAGACTAGAAAGATCACCGTGATAAGGGTTAAAGAAAATTAAATCCCATCCATCTAAGTTGAAGGAATAAATTAGTCAAAGAACATAACACGACATTATTTTTCAAATATGAAGTTTTATATTTGATCAAGACTGAGTCTTAGTTGTCTTAAGCCCACTAAATAATTGGGAAGTTTAGAAAAAAAAAATTATAAGTCCACTTTATATTACTCTAACAATTAGAGTATGTATACGTCAGGGTAAAACTCTAACCTAACGTGCGTAATTAATAAGTGGAACTAGGACAATCACATTACGAGATAAGTACAATATCACCTACGACATGGATGGTTTTGAAAATATTTCATGTTTGCAGTATGATATGTTTGAGATTATTTCATGTGATATCTTACCTTTATTATTATGTGGACTATGCATAATATGAAAAATGCTTATAAAGATACATCTCCTATGCTATTAAAATGATGTATGCTTACTTTACAATGTTATTATGTTAAAATACTCTAAGTATGCTTTAACAAAGGAAATACTATGATAGCGGAATATAAAGCATGGATTTGTTGTTGAAGCATACCCACTCATATTAAAAGAAGACTAATTAAGATAAGAATTTAAAGGTATCATACCAACCTCCACCAGGTGAGGATATCCGAGGAAAAATATGACCGACCTCCCCTAGGCGAGGATTCCCGAGGAAAAGTATGTTAAGTTTATAATCGTGGGTGTTTTTAGTTGGGTCGCTCCTCTGGTTCCCCATTTGATAGTGCGCACTCGATACATATACCAGGGCCCATAAGAAAGATAAAAGACGTTATGACAAAGAATGAGATAAAATAATGATATAATATCTTATAATAAAGCATAAAGTAATGATTTCATAAAATAGCATAATCGGACTTTCATAAAAGATTATTGTTTATAAATAAAATATTTTGTGAGAACTACATTGTACTTGCTGAGCGAAAGCTCACTTTGTATGAGTATGCATGTTGTAGGTACCAAAGCAAAAAAACCTTTAATTTGATTGATAGGTTAGCTGGAATCGAGGCGGGGATGAATGTGAGGCACAGGCAATGGATTACCACCATTAAATTATTTCTGCATAAGTTCTTATTATGAGACAAATGATTTTATTTATGATATTATTTAAAAATATATTTATAACTCGGCATTGTATTTTACAATGCATGATTTTATTAAGTTTAACTTGAAAATATATTTTGATTAAATAGAGTTTAAACGAACGTTTTTCAATATGAAAAGATCTAAAAGTAAAAATGTTTTGATTTGAATAAAATCAAAACTCAAGGGGTTCTATCAAAAAGATCTAAACTGTCTAAGGAGAGCTTGGGACTTAAGTGGTCCATATGTGACTCCCCTTCTTACCTGGGAGCTCTTTATAGTGGCGCATTATTTAAATCACCCCAAGTAATAAATTTATAAACAAATTTAAACAATGATTACTTAACCGTCCTCAGAAATTTTACTTGTTTTCAAAATTATCAAATTAAGTAAATGGTTAGCTATGAATATCAATCTCTTAAAAAGAAAAAAAAAATATATTTAAAAAAAAATTGTCATGGATTTTCAGCATCTAAGTTTCTCTTTTTAAATAAATAAGCTAAGAAGGTAAGTATTTAATGGTCTAAAAAGTCAGATCGTTACATTTGCAGTTGTCTTTTTTAACGAAAAGTGACCTTCATATACTTTGGTATAACAAAAGTTTATGATACTACTTACTTCATTATCAGGTATGCATCTTCGAAATATTTGATCAGGATAGTACTTGAATAGATAAGGGTCATCCCAATAAAAGTTCTTTACTTCACTCAAAAACTTACTTTTGTCTTGACTACTCCATTCAGATGGCATAGCTCCTATTACAAGAAAGTTGACAATGTTAGCAAACTAAGGTATTGAAGTGGTAGAAAATAAAGATTCATCAGGAAAATAATTATTGATAGGTATGATCCCAAAAGATGACTCTGTTGTTAGCCTTGACAAGTGGTCAGCGACAACATTTTCGGTGCCTTTCTCATCCTTGATTGTGATATCAAACTTCCGAAGCAATAAGATCTAGCATATCAATCTTGGCTTGGAATCTTTTTTAGAGAGAAGACATTTCAATGTTGCATGATCACTAAAGACAATTACTAGTGAGCCAATATGATAAGATCGAAAATTTTCCAACGCAAATACTAATGCAAGTAATTCTTTTTCAGTGGTTGAATAATTTATTTGAGCAGTATTTAAAGTCTTACTTGCATAGTAAATCACATATGGCTGACTATCTTTTTTTTGTCCCAAAATAGCACCAACAACATAGTCACTAGCATCACAAATTATTTCAAAAGGAGGAGACTAATCAGGTGGTTGAATGATAGGAGTAGAGGTAAGTAATTTTTTAAGCTTTACAAATACTTCTTCACATTCTTTAGTCCATTTAAAAACATTGTCTTTAGATAAAAAGTTACATAATGGTTTAGATATTATATTGAAATCTTTGATAAACTTCCTATAAAAACCATGTTCTAAGAATGATCTAACATGTCTTACACATTTTGGTGTAGGTAAGTTGGAAATTAATTCAATTTTTTACTTGTCTATCTCAATTCCTTTTGATGAAATAATGTGGCTAAGAACAATCCCATTTGTTACCATGAAATGACATTTTTCTCAATTAAGTACAAGATTCTTTTCTTCAAACCTTTTCAAGACTTTATCCAAGTTCATTAGGCAATCATCAAAATAATCACTAAAAATAGAGAAATCATCTATAAAAATTTCAAGAAAATGTTCAACCACGACATTAAATATGCTAAGCATGCATCTTTGAAATGTGGCTGGTGCATTACATAATTCAAAAGGCATCCTACGATAAGCAAATGTATCAAATGGACATATAAAAGTGGTTTTCTCTTGATCTTCAAATGCAATTTCAATTTGATTGTACCCTGAATATGTTGGAATAATGTCCTATAAAGTAGTTTATTATTTTGACATTATAAATAATATTTATCGGATTAATTGTTATCTATTTGTTATTAATAAATCCCATGTTATGAATTTCTATTTCATTTATATCTCATGGATATACATGTGATGTCTATGTTTATCTTATGTAAATATCTAAAAGAATCTGAGACATATAATGAGTAATAAAGAATTATTCGTACGATGAGTTCATATGTGGAAGACATTATATTCTTTATTTTATTATGTCTAAATTAAATTATTTGCATTTTGCATATTGAAGATGGAATACTTTACTATGCCATAGGATATAGTGTTGTCTATTTGATTAATAAAGTCTCCAATTATCAAAGTGAGTCTTCAGACAGAAACACTAGTATGTTATAAGAAAGTTATAACAACATTGAACAGGACCGAGTGAATTAGAATTTGAGGTTAAGTTTTGTAACTCAAATTTCTAATTTCACTAATCTAGCAGTATTGTAGAGAATCTTAATCCTAGTGATTAACGAACTTACTTTCATGTGTTTTGTCTTTTTGAGTTACAAAAGCACTAGTTTCGATTAATAGTTCGAACTCCGGTATCTTGGAAGATAAGGTATATGAAATGTGTAGAACGTTATTCATGATGGATGCCATGCATATAATGTCATTTTGAGTTTTTTCAAGTACTTGGATAATATAAAACAGGGCTCTGATATTCATTATGTGAATTTGACTGTATTGGTATTAGCATATACAAACATTATAGTCAACTATTATCCATTACATGAAAAATAGCAACTCAAAGGTAAATATGTACTAGAAGGGTAATACAGTAGTTTCACCCTACTAGTATGGCATTTCAGTGGAGGTACGTCTATAGGTATAGTATATGTTAAATGAATCGAACTAATTATTTGATAATAAGCTTCACAGAAAATAGATGATATTTAGTCTAGGAGTTCAATATTAGGCCTATAGTGGTGTGCCCCAATATTAATGGATAAGGCCCAATCATAATTATAAGTTAATTATGATTGTGGGTATATAATCTATTAGAGCTTGGGCTTTATAGATCTATCTGGTCCCCTGTCTAGCTGAAATTAAAGCCAAACAATTATTTGCTTATCAGTTGAGCCCAATAAGTCCAATAAGCCCAATAGGGTTTACTAATCTCTCTATTGTTAAGAGAAAAGTTCTCTAGTTGATAGTTATATGTGTTACATGTGAAACACCCTTGAAAAATGAGTGTCACATGAAAAACAGAGAGAGAAAAAGCAACGAAAATTTGGCCAACCCAAAGGAATCACTATCCTTGGTGTTTCGGCTATCCTAGAGAAATCAATTCGAGGAGATTGTCTTCTTATTCTTCTACGGATCTCTTTGTTGGGAATCAAGAAGGTGACCACCCACCGGATTAATCAAATAGCTTTCGGGAATAGACGGGAAGACAAGAAGATTGTGGAGTGAATCAAGAGTTAATTTGTGTTAGATCATGATCTGAAATGTTTTGTAAAAAGAAAAATATTAAATGACCAATTCCGCTGCGTTTCTAGATTTTACAAAACTCTGGTGTTCTTAAAAATGATTTTACGAAAATATTTTCCAGAATTTTATTCCAATGAATACCAACAATTCGTATTAGAGTCAGGTTTTATTATTGACCTAGCATATTTTACTCCAATTTATTCTCTTGTTGATTGATGTTTATGATTTCGAAAAAGTTTGATTATGTTTGGTCTTGTTCATGTTATGATTATGCTCTAGTTTCTATGAAGTCAATAGATTCAATGAGTTTGAATGATTATTTGATTAGATGTTGCTACGAGGTGATGATCATGTTTGTTTTTTATTTTAGTTTCTGGCACGTTCTTGATTTCTATGTATTCATGTTTTATGTTCTTGATAAAACTATGCATAGAAATGTTTTAATCTTTAATTGTTTTTAAGTTTTTATGAAAAACTGTTCTTCAATTAAAAAAAAAATGAAATGATGGAGCGGTGCACGGCTTGGAGCGGTGCATGGCTTGGACCAGTGCACAGCTTGGAGCCGTGTGCATTGCCCGCGTGAGCCCCATGAGTGTGACCCATATACTGGGCCGCACGGGCACATCCCCACACATGGCTATGCAGGTGAGGCACCCTGGCCACGTGGATGTGATCCGCGCATGGCCTGCGGGTGGCCACCCCACACACGCTGCGCGGGCACGACCCTGCTGGCTGCACGGATATGATCTGCGCATGGCCAGTGGGGGGCCTCCTGCACGCTGGCTACGCGAGTGGCCTCCCCGTGCCTTGGCCGCTCGGGGTGCCACCTCGGAGTTGTCCCGAGCGAGGTCGCGTAGCATTATGTGAGCCCATTGGCGCCTGGCAGTTGTCCCGAGCTTGGCCGCGTAACATCCCGGGGCTGCCGTTCACGTATCAGCCTCTCGTTCTGTCCGTCGGATTGTCCCGATACATTTTGAATTGATGGCCATAATTTTAATTATTTTCATTTTAAAAATTAATTTAATTTATCTATAGTTTTATGAAAACTGATAAATTCAAATTTAAATTCAAATTTTAAATCCTTATTAAATTTGAATTGATAGGATATTTTAATTTGAATTATGGATGCGATTAATATCCGTAATATCTTATTTATTATTTGAATAATTAGAGATATTTTAAAATGAAATTTTTAAAATTAGATATTATGAGATAATACCTTTTAGTTTTTAAAATTCAAATTTTGAATAGATATTTTGAAAAATTAGATTTATTTTAATTCAAATTAGTTATCTATTTTGAATTTTAAATTTGTTTCAGTTCAAATTAAAGATATTGTAGGAGATTTTATTTGTAAAATCTTCTATCTTCTAAATTTTGAATTTTGTGAAGATTTGAAATTTAAATTTAAATCAGAATATCTTTTCAAATTTGAATTTATGGTTGGTAGATATGTAGTGAGATTAGATATTGATTTGAATTTTGAATTCAAATCTAAAAGATAAGATAATTGGAGATATTTAAGGAAGTTTAATTCAAATTACGATTACAAAAGTTGAAATTTAAATTTGAGATATTAAAGGAGATTTAATTAGTTAAATATTTTGTTTAAAATGATTAGATTTTGTGAAAATCTTATTTAATTTAAATTTTAAATATTTTTTTCCATGTTTAAATATTTAGCATTATCTTATCAGTTAGAATTATTTAAATGTTAAATAATTTTAAATTACTAGAAATTAATAAATCATTAACAATTAATTAATTATCTGCTTACTTGATATTATTAGGACAATGTTGCATGCATGCCTAATAATTAAGTATTATTACATGATCTTTAGTAATATGTCTTATAGAAAATAAGAGTTACTCTCATACAAATACGAACATGTTTGCATAATTGATTTTAGGTTACTAAGCTAGTTAGATTACTGGGTAAAATCTATAAATCCCTAATTATAAAATATTGAGTGGGAGAAGGTATGTGATACCTATGGTCTCCATTATTAGTTCATTATGTATTAGGATGAGTCTTGCCTCAGAATCTTGTTGAGCTCTCGTAGGAGGGTTTTTCGTCCGAGTAATACTAGAAATGAGCTTCTTAGGATAAGGTACTAGATAGACTATATGAAGTTGATCGCTTGTAGGAGATAGTCTTATCTAGAAAGCTTAATTATCAAAACAATGGCTAAACACTCAACTCGAAATATTAAAATCCTCTATTAGGAGTTCTTATTAATCGATTAGAGGACCAAAGAGAATGGTAATTAAAAATGCCGAATAATAATTATCTGTTTATTTACTGATTGAAATTGTTTCAGTTTGACTTGTTGACTGCATGACCCCCCCATAAGAGGCTTGTAATCAGTTGTAGGTCATGTTGAGAAATTAAGCTTTCAATCTTACTCACTATTATTTTGAAGATAACAAACATTTAATTTAGTACTAATGATTTAACTTGAGTGTGTAGTGAAATAGCTTTAAAAGTTTCAACTCAAGTTGATCAAGAAATCAAGCTTGAAGATGGACGCATATTGGACTTAGTTGAATCAAGCTTGAAGATGGATTACTGAAAAGAGTTTGAAGAAAAAGATTAAGAATACAAGACTTAGACTAGCAAAAGTTAATTACTTAGTTCTTATATTTGAATACTTGTTTACATATAATATGATCTTAATAGCTCAAATTTTTATAAAAATAAGAAAATTTCAAACCAATATAATCAAACTAGTTTATCTCCAATTAAAGTTTGAAATTTATTTTACACAAGCTTTTAGATTGATTTATGAATTTTTATTAGTATCCAT
Source organism: Trema orientale (assembly GCA_002914845.1). NCBI lineage: Eukaryota > Viridiplantae > Streptophyta > Magnoliopsida > Rosales > Cannabaceae > Trema > Trema orientale. The sequence goes on from JXTC01000066.1 coordinate 242,576, forward strand.
ATTTCATAAAAATCAATTTAAGAAGTCCCAATTTTGAAAAGAATCGAAAAAGACTTGAAATAAAATTAAAACAAGCTTGCTGGTATTTTCGGCAGACCGATTCCTGGTTTTCGGTCTACTGATTCTCTGTTGAATTTTAACAGTATTTTAAATTCGACCATTAGAACCTTAATTTCAACGGCTAGTATTTTCGGTCGACCGAAAATACACTTTCAGGCTACCGAAAATGATAGAATGTTTGTCAAACGGTCTAAATCGGCTAGTTCTTATTCAAGTCTATAAATAGAAGATTTTCTAAGACTTGAAACAACTTTTGAACATTCTTATATTGCTCATATCATACATTTAAGTTGTTCAAATTAATTTTTGTGATCTAAACTTTCAAATCCACTTTTTCAGATAAATCACTTGAGCCAAACTAGATCATATCTTGTGTTTATATCTATTCTCTCTAAGCTTACCTTTTATCAAATACTTTCATTAGAGAAAAATTCTAGTTGAGAGATTCAACAAAAACAAAATTATAATTATGAGTTGAGGTTGCCACCAGAGTCTAAACAACCCAATTTAGATGAGGTTGCCAAAGTCTAATTAACCCGAGTGTAGGTGAGGTTATCATCAAAGTCTAAACAACTCGTGAGTTGGTGAGATTGGCACCATTGTCTAAACAATCCGTGTAAGTGAGGTTGTCACTAGAGTCAAGACTATTGTAAAGGCATAGTTGAGCCTAAAAAGAATTCACTCTATTTGTAAAAGGGTCGGTCAAGCCCACAATCTTGATCCGAATAGTGGAAAGCTCATAGCAGGTTGCCAAGAGCTGGGGACATAGGCAAACCGTTGTGTTTGTCAAACCTCGTAAAAACTGAGTTTGTATTTTCTCTATCCCTACACTCTTTACTTTATTGCAAACTATTTAATTATTTGTTTGATATTTATTGTGCATAATTGACTTGGTATTATCATTATATATTTGGTATTATTGTTCATTTAGCCTCAAAGTTTCAAAATTATGGTCTATGATTTTACGTAGTCTAAAAGTTTAATAAAAAGTTTTAAACCCAATTCACCCCCCTTCGTAGGTAGTCAATCTTGGGCTAACAATTGGTATCAGAGCTTGGTGCTCAAATTTAAAAGACGTAACCATCTTGAGATGGCATACCCAAACAACTTTCAAAATCGTTCAAATGACGGGTTTTCAACCAGACTACCATTTTTCAATAAAATCGAGGGGCTTATAGAAATATGACTAAATTTTGGGCCTAATTTCAGTAAATGTCCCTTTGTCAAAAGTTATAGCAAAATGTCCGGTATATATGCATATATACCAAGTGTAAAATTTTATATGCCAAGTATAAAAAATTATATACCCAGTGCATTTCAGAACAGTAACTAAAATTGGTAGATATGTGTATCTACCAAGTGTAAAAATATATCTACCTGGACATTTAGCTATAAAATTTTAAAAGTGGACATCTACTTAATCAAATTTAAAATTTTGGTCATCCACCTAAATTTCTCTGGAAAAGTAGGATGCTTACATATTTACAGTCTTTAGATTTTGATTTATGGTATATTATTAGTAAAGGTCCATTTGTTTTTAAGAAAAAGGTTGGTGATAAATTTGTTGATAAAGAAATTGATAAATATGATATAAATAATAAAATTGCTTTTTCAAAGAACTGTAGAGCTATGCATATTTTGATTTGTGGTATAGATAGAATTATATTCAATAATATTGAAGAAGCTACAAATACTCATGAAATGTAGAATATGCTTCAAGTTTCATATCAAGACACAAATTCTATGAAAGAGACGAAAATCAATATTCTTACTTGCCAATATGAATTATTCCAGATGCATAAAGATGAGACTATTGCTTAAATATTTACTAGATTCACTATTATTAATTCTCTTAATGCTCCTGGGAAATTATTTTCTAACATAGATTTGGTGAACAAAGTGTTTAGGAGTCTTCCTAGAGCATATAGAAGTAAAGTAGTGGCAATTCAAGAAGCAAAAGATATCACCAAACTTTCTCTAGAAGAACTCATGGGTTCATTCATGACACATGAGATTTTGATGAAAGAAAGTAATGAAAAAGTTCAAGATGACAATATGTGTTTCATGGCAATTGAGGATGAGGTAAAATTGCTTGACTCTAATGATGATTTTCTTGATGATAGTGATGCTAGTAGTGATTTTGATAATGAAAGTGAGGAAGAGGAGTTATCATACAATAAGTTACTTGATAATTTTAATGAATTACATGATAACTACAAATTGCTTGTTTTGAAAAATAGTGCTCTTAAGAAGAAATTATCTATTTTATCAAAAGAACTTGAGAAATTTTCAAAAAGAAACTTGAGAAATTTTCAAAAAGAAAGGAACTTATTTTGACTTGTGATATATGTGTATATTTGAAAAATAAAAATGCTTCCTTAAAAGAAAAAGTTTTGGATTTAACCAATATTATCCACAAGTTCACCAATGGAAAGAAAAATTTTGATTTAATGCTTGGTGAACAAAGATGTATTTTTAACAAAGGAGGTATATGATACAAACCTTTCATATAACAAAAGTATCTCAAAGATTATTTTGTCAAAGCAACATCTAGTAATGACTCAAAGTATGTATGCAATTATTGTAACCAAAATGGTCATACTATTTTTTCTTCCTCTATTAAGAAAAATACATATTTCAGTGTCAAACAAAAATGGGTACTAAAGAATTCAAAAACTAACTCCCAAAGATCCAAAGTTAAGTGGGTACCAAAAATCCAAATTTGAATCTTTATTGTAGGTATAAGCAAGAAAGTGGTTACTCCAAAAACAAAACTAATGACTTCAGCAAGCTCTCAATTTTCACAAAGAAAGGGTGGTGGATATTTTATTTTTAGAGACAATACAAAAAGCAAGATCATTGTCATAAGTAATATCGGTAATAATTTTTTACCTATCATTGAGAATGTCTTGCCAGAAACATAATATGCTTAATATTTATCAATTATATGATTAGGTTATTGAGTCTTTCTTTTATTCTTTCAAATGCTCAATTTGAAATTTTGAACAAATGAGATAATATCTTTTGATAAAAAAAAATACGATTGTGAAAAATTTCAAGTCAAGATAATGTTTTGTTTTAAAAGAAATTTTTTATTAATTATGGTATATAAGATTTGGACATACTTGTATGGCTACAATTTCAAAACTTTACTAAAGGAATCTTGTTATAGTTTACCTAGTCTAATTTTTGGAAATGACAAGATTTGTAAAGCATGTCATTTTGGTAAATAATTTTTTTTTTTTAAAATATTATGTTCTTGAGGTAGTTGATAATTTTTTAAAAGAATTTACATAATTTTCTTTATCGGTTTCAAAATAGCCTTGACCATGTCAAATGCAAATATTTTACTAAAATATTTTTAGGCCAAAGTTGTCAATACTATTTGTGATGTTTTAAATCAGGTCTTGATTAAACTTAGTTTGAATAAAATACCATTATGAGTTTTTGAAATGATTAAAAACCCAATATTGGTTATTTTAGAGTCTTTAGATGCAAATACTTTTTTTTTTATAGTAAAGATAACTTGAAAATATTGACTCAAAATCCAATGTTAGTATTTTTCTTGGATATTCTACTGCTAGTAAAGCTTATAGAGTTTTCAATAAAAGAATATTGGTAGTAGAAGAATCTATGCATGTCATTTTATGTGTCTAACACTCTCTTTGAGGAGAGAAAAGCATAGATGATATTGTTGTAGGTTTGGTATTAAGCTTGAATGATTGAAGCTTAACGAAAAATTAAAAGATGATAATTAAGTCCAATCTCAACACAAAGAAGATGAAAAGCTTTAGGAAGGATGAAATCCTCATCAACTAGTCAAAGTATATTATCTTAAAATTATTTGCTCAAGCACCTAAAGCCTATGAAGACACCAAAACAAAAAAAAAAATACTATGGTTGATTATGATGAATTTTTTTGAGTTGTTTTGTTTATTATATTTGTTTTGCATTCCATATTCTTTAAAATTAATGATTTTTCAATGTCTTAGTCGATGGTTTAATTGTTTTGCTCATTTTCCAAACAAAACTTTTCAAAATAATGCAAAACAGACATTTTTGGCAGACCGAAAGTTACACTGGTCTACTGAAAAAGTGGCCTAGAAATTAAAGATTTTCTGCCATTTTTGGCAGACCGAAAGGCTATTTCCGGTCTACCGAAAACTCGTAGTAGGCCGTGTATTTAAGTTCTTTCAGTGATTTTTCAAATCATTCTCTCTTATTTCTTCGGGTCTTATTTAATTTTTTATTTACGAGCTTAGTTTTGACTAGTATATTAATTACTCATATGTGATTTAAATAGATTGTACAATGCATATTACTTAAATTCTTATATTTGGACAAATGCTTGATAGTTTTTATATGACAATTACTATGTATAATTAATTAAATTATTTTTTCTATATTGGTAATACATTTGAACTCAAAATGACATGTTGTTTAAATTCAATATTTATATTTTTGTAACTTTATCATTTTGTATATTTGCGCATGATTTTTCATCCTATGACATTTATGAGAATGAATGTTTTGATGGATATCACATATAAGATTCCCATTAACTTTCAAGACTTGAACTAACATTATTTGAGCTTCAATGATAGTTGAGACTACATATAAAGATATGTCCTGAATGTTTCTCTTAGCTTATGGCTTATCTATACTCTCCATTATTTGGCATTGATGTATCTTATATATGATTGATCTTTTCTTACTTTGGTTATTGACATTATGATCATGATTCATTTATCGAGGGAGACTATATTTATGATTTTCTTGTACTAGATTGATCATATATCTTTTGAATACATCATTGTTTATATGCTCTCTATAGTTTGATGAAATTGAAGAAAGAAAAATTATTTCACTATTGTACTTGAATGATTTAAATTTATCCTATACTTTGTGATGACTATACTTAGAGAAAAATATTTTCAACAAGTAAAATATTAAGATTTAGAACTTTCATGATCTTGATTTAATGAAACTTCTCTATTTTGAATATGCTATATTTGTCATAATTATTATCAATAGAGGGAGTTTTGCCAAAAATTAAAAAAAATGCTCTTGTTTTCACTTTGGCATCATATTGTTGTTCAATCTTTTGTTTGACATTGTTATTCTTTTTTGAAGTTTATTCAATTCTTGATTCCTCCATATCTCCTTATTGCATAACTTGTCTCACTATTTTTCACATGGGAGAAAATTATTTGTGTATTCTCTTTCATACACCCTTGTCATGGATTCAATTGTAGAGAGTAATATATTGAATTAATAATACGGGGAGAAACTTATTTCAAAAGGATAGATTAATTTTTATGTGACATCTTGTTTGAAATTTGTTTTTATCTTTTAATAATATCAAAAAGAGGAGAATAATAATGATTTATGAATATGAGGATAAAAAGATTTATTCATGAGTGTACATATTTTAAGGGGGAGAACTTTATTTAGCACATATTTTTTAATTTTCTCATAATATGTTTATGATGTTTAATTGAGTTAAAAAGGGGGAACAAGTTCTTTTTACTTTATAAAGCATATTTTGAGATGGAGCTTAAAATATGGTAAGGATTAAGGTAAACATGTCAAATTTCATATTTTCATATCCTTATTGTATATTTTCTTTTATCTCATAAATCAATGTTTGTTATCATCAAAAAGAGGGAGATTGTTGAGAAATTAAGGTTTCAATCTTACTCATTCTTATTTTGAAGATAACAAACATTTAATTTAGTACTAATGATTTAACTTCAGTGTATAGTAAAATAGCTTTAAAAGTTCTAACTCAAGTTGATCAAGGAATCAAGCTTAAAGATGGATCCATATTGGACTTAGTAGAATCAAGCTTGAAGATAGATTACGGATTAGAGCTTGAAGACAAAGATCAAGAATATAAGACTTAGACTAGCAAAGGTTAATTACTTAGTTCTTGTATTTGAATACTTGTTTACATATAATATGATCTTAATGGCTCAAATTTTTATAAAAATAAGAAAATATCAAACGAATGCCATCAAACTAGTTTATCTCCAATTAAGTTCGAAATTTATTTTACACAAGCTTTTAAATTAATTTATGAATTTCTATAGTATCCATATTCATAAAAATCTATTTAAGAAGTCACAATTTTGAAAAGAATCAAAAAAGACTTGAAATAAAATCAAAACATGCTCTCTGGTATTTTCGGCAGACCAATTCTTGGTTTTTGGTCTACCGATTCTTTGCTGAATTTTAATAATTTTTTAAATTTGACCGTTAGAACTGTACTTTTAGCGACCAGTATTTTTGGTCGACCAAAAACACACTTTCGGTCTACCGAAAATGATATAATGTCTATCAAACGGTCTAAAACGGCTAGTTTTCATTCAAGCATATAAATAGAAGCTTTTCTAAGACCTGAAATAACTTTTGAACATCCTTACATTGCTTATATCATATATTCAAGTTGTTCAAATTAATTTTTGTGATCCAAACTTTCAGATCCACTTTTTCACAAAAATCACTTGAACTAAACTAGATCATATCTTGTGTTTATATCTATTCTCTCTAAACTTACCTTGTATCAAATACTTTCATCAGAGAGAGATTCTAGTTGAGAAATTCGACAAAAATAAAATTGTAATTGTGAGGTAAGATTGCCACCGGAGTCTAAACAACCAAATTTAGGTGAGGTTGCCACTGGAGTCTAAGCAATCTGAGTGTAGGTAAGGTTGTCACCAGAGTCTAAACAATCTATGAGTTGGTGAGATTGGTACCAATGTCTAAATATTCTGTGTAGGTGAGGTTGTCACCGGAGTCAAAACAATCCGTGATTAGACGTGATAGAGCCAGAGTCAAGACTATTATAATTACGTGGGTGAGCCTAAAACGAATTCACTCCATTTGTAAAAGAGTCGGTCAAGCCCACAATCTTGATCTGAATAGTGGAAAGCTCACAACAAGTTGCCAAGAGCTAGGGACATAGGCAAATCATCGTGTTTGTCGAACCTTGTAAAAACTGAGTTTGTATTTTCTTTATCTCTATATTGTTTACTTTATTACAAACTATTTGATTATTTATCTGATATTTATTGTACTTAATTGACTTGGATTTGTTGTTATATATTTGGTACTATTGTTCATTTAGCCTCAAAGTTTCAAAATAATGGTCTATGGTTTTATATAGTCTAAAAGTTTCATAAAAAGTTTTAAAACCCAATTCACCCCCCTTCTTGGGTAGTCAATCTTGGGTTAACAGGTCAAATTACCATGAATATAAATGATAGTCTTAGGGATACTTCACTTGTATATTGTATGTTTAATATGCTACATGATGTTTGCTTATACATAATATTTATTTGTTTTCAGTAGATATGATACTTAATATTTTATCCATTTTACTTACACAAAACAAGCTAGACAGTGAAAACTATGTAGAATAGAAATATAACCTAGACATACTGCTTACTGCTAATAAATGCAAGTAGGTTCTCACCACTCCATGTCCTGCTCAACCACCTGTGGAATCTACCAACGATGAAAGAAACTTATATGATAAGTAGAAGTAATCTGATGAGATGGCTAAATACTATATACTTGGCTCAATGAGCAATATATTGCAAATACAACATCGTGGGATGGATACTACTACTGACACGATGCTAAGTGTTGACGAAATATTTGCCAGTCTCAGTCATCATGCTAGAAATGAGACTACATGTGCATTCATGAATTTTCATCAAAAGAAGGGTACTCCAGTTCGAGAACATATGATGAAAGTCATCGCATAATTTAATAAACTGGAAATCCTTAGAGTTGAAATTGATTGTGACCCTTAAATTGACATGGTTTTGAACATGTTGTCGGACACATTTAATCAATTTAAGATTGATCATGAGATTCTTCAGAAAGACTATACTCTTACTGGCTTGATGAAAGATCTGCAAATTACAGAGAATATTTTTAAGAAGAATAAGTTAGGATCTACTGAGGATAATGTAGCGCAAGCTAGTTCTTCCAAACCTAAGTCGAAAGGTAAAGGTAAAGGAAAGAAAAGGATTCCTGCTTCTCTAGCTCCAAAGAAAAAGAAGACCAAGAAGGATGCCAAACCAAAGAGAAAATATTTTCACTGCAGTGAGGATGGGCATTGGAAGAGAAACTGTAAAATTTACCTAGCCCTTAAGAAGGAAAAGAACAATGGCAAGGACAAACAAGGTAATGACAATTTATTGTTCATTGAGGCTTGTCATGTGATTGATTCTATCGATTCTTAGATCGTAGATTCGGGAGCCACTTACCATATTTGTAATACTTTGTAGGGGTTTAAGAAAACTAGAAAGTTCGCTACCGAAGAGTTCACATTGCAGTTGGGAGATGGCTCAATAGTTGAAGCTCGTGCAATGGAAGATGTTATTTTGAATTTTGATGATTTTAGAGTTTTAGAAATAAAGAATTGTTATTATATTCCACTATTTAAATGGAATTTGATTTCTGTTTCTTATTTGATAAGACAAGATTATTCTGTTCATTTTGACAATAAAGTATCTATTAGAAAGAATAAAAGTCTTATTTGCACTAGTTCTCATAGGAATAATCTTTTCTTTATTCAACCTAAGAGTATCTCATTACACAATCTTGAAAATGATTCTGAACATGTAGAACCTAAACATAAGAAAATAAAAGTGAGTACTAATAATGAAACTTATCTCTGGCATTTAAGACTCGGTCACATTAACCTAAATAGAATTCAAAAGTTAGTTAATAATGGACCTCTAAGTTCGTTAGAAGTCAAATCATTACTAACTTGTGAATCTTGTCTGGAAGATAAATTGACTAAAAGACCATTTACTGGAAAAGGTCTTAGAGTTCAAGAATGTCTTGAATTAGTACATACTGATGTCTGTGGGCCCATGAATATTCAAGTTCGAGGAGGTTTTGAATACTTTATTTCGTTTTCGGATGACTATTCTAGATTTGGTTATGTTTACCTAATGCAACGCAAATTAGATTCTTTTGAAAAGTTCAGAGAATTCAAAGTGGAAACTGGAAAGTAGTTAGGAAAGAATATAAAGACCCTTCGATCTGATCAAGGTGGTGAATACCTCTCTAGGGAATTCTTCGAATTTCTCACAGACAATAGGATCCGATCCTAACTCACAGCACCTGGTATGCCTCAACTAAATAGTGTTGCTGAAAGAATAAATATGACACTTTTGGATATAGTTATGTCGATGCTTAGTTATTCACAATTACCTGCATCATTTTGGGGTTATGTCTTAGAAGCTACTATGTACCTGCTAAATTGAGTTCCTTCTAAGTCAGTACCTAAGATACCATTCAAATTATGGAAAGGATGTAAACCTAGTTTTGAGTCATATCCATATTTGGGGTTGTCCAGCATATGTGCTGAAAGCAAAAACGACTAAGTTGGAATCACGATCTGAATTGTGTCTATTCGTAGGTTACCCAAAAGGAACAAGAGGATATTATTTCTATAGTACTGAAGAAAAAAAAGTGTTTGTGAGTACAAATACTACTTTCTTAGAAGAAAACTATATGAAAGATTTCAAGCCCAAAAGTAAGTTAGTTCTTGAAAAAATAACTGATGTTGTTATCAGCCAATCTTTAGAAGATAAGATAGAGAAAGTACTTAGGAAAGATAAATCACTTGAAACTCAACACATATCGGATCCTCGTCATAGCGGGAGAATTATAAGACAACCTGAAAGATACTTAAGAATAGGAGAGTCTTGTGACCAAGAATCTGATCCTTATATCTACAATGAGGCAATGGAAGATGTTGATAAAGATCTCTGACAAAAGGTAATAGAATCCAAAATAGAGTCCATGTACTCTAATAAAGTCTGGGTACATGTAGATCTACCTGAAGGGATAAAGCCCATTGGGTATAAATGGGTCTATAAAAGAAAGAGAGGAATAGATGAAAAAGTGGAGGCTTTCAAGGCAAGATTAGTTACAAAGGGTTATACACAGAAGGAAGGTATCGATTATGAAGAAACCTTCTCTCCTGTAACTATGATCAAGTCTGTTCGTATACTCTTATCCATCACTGCATCTCTTGATTATAAGATATGGCAAACGGATATTAAGGTGCATTCCTGAATGGCAATCTTGATGAATGTATCTATATGATACAACCAGAGGAATTTCTTGAAAAGGGTCAAGAAAGAAAAGTTTGTGAACTTAAGAGATCTATTTATGGACTCAAGCAAGCATCTAGATCTTGGAACATAAGATTCGATGAAGCAATTAAGTCTTATGGTTTTGAACAAAACATAGATGAACCTTGTGTCTATAAAAGAGTTCAGATAATAAAGTGATTTTTCTAGTATTATATGTTAATGATATTCTAATCATTAGGAATGATGTTGGATCATTATCATCAGTGAAAGTCTAGTTAGCATAACAATTTGATATGAAAGACTTAGGTGAAGCTTCCTATATTCTCGGAATACAAATTCTACGAGACAGAAAGAACAAATGCATAGCTTTATCATAAGCTTCATACATAGACAAAATACTAGTTAGGTTTGCAATACAAAATTCCAAGAGAGGCATGACACCCTTTCGCAAAGGAATTACTCTGTCTAATGAGAATTCTCCTAAGACAGAAGAAGAGAAAGAACAGATGAGAAATATTCCTTATGCTTCGGCAGTGGGAAGTCTCATGTATGCGATGCTTTGCATAAGAACATATATTTGTTATGCTGTTGGGATTGTAAGCCGTTACCAATCCAATCCTGGACCAGAACATTGGGGTGCAGTCAAGCATATTATAAATTATCTTCAGAGAACTAGAAATTATATGCTTGTATATTATGGAGAAGATCTAGCACTTATTGGATATATTGATTCAGATTTTCAATCTAATAAAGACTCTAGAAAATCAACCTCTGGTTCAGTCTTTACCCTTGGTGATGGAGCTATTACATAGAGGAGTATCAAGCAATCTTGTGTTACGGATTCAACCATGGAGGCCAAAAATATGGCAGCTTCTGAAGTAGCTAAAGAGGCGATTTGGCTTCGTAATTTTCTTATGGATCTCGAGATAGTACCTAGAGCACAACAACCTATAACACTCTACTGTGATAACAGTGGAGTAGTTGCTAACTCCAGAAAGTCCAGAAGCCACAAGATGGGCAAATACATAGAAAAGAAATATCATGTGCTCAGAGAAATTGTTCAAAGAGGAGACGTGATAGTGAGCAAAATAGCGTCCGCAGAGAATCTTGCTGATTGTTTTACCAAATCTTTAGCTACTAAAGTATTTGAGGACTACCTAGAAGGAATGGGACTACGTGACATGTCACATCTACTTTAAAAGCCAAGTGGGAGATTGTAGGAATAATGTCCTATAAAGGAGTTTATTATTTTGACATTATAAATAATATTTATCGAATTAACTGTTATCTATTTGTTATTAATAAATTCTATGTTATGAATTTCTATTTCATTTATGTCCCATTGATATACATATGATGTCTATTTTTATCTTATGCAAACATCTAAAAAATTCTGAGACATATAATGAGTAATAAAGAATTATTCGTATAATGAGTTCATATGTGGAAGACATTATATTCTTTATTTCATTATGTCTGAATTAAATTGTTCGCATTCTACATATTACAAATAGAATACTTTACTATACCATAGAATGTAGTGTTGTCTATTTGATTAATAAAGTCTCCAATTATTAAAGTGAGTCTTCAGACAGAAATACTAGTGTTTTATAAGAAAGTTATAACAGTATCGAACAGGACTGAGTGAATTAGAATTTGAGGTTAAGTACCGTAACTCAAAATTCTAATTTCACTAATCTAGCACTATTGTAGAAAATCTTAATCTTAGTAATTAACGAACTTACTTTCATATGTTTTATCTTTTTGAGTTACAAAAGAACTAGTTCCGATATATGGTTCAAACTCTGGTATCTTGGAAGATAAGGTATGTGAAATGTGCAGAACGTTTTTCATGATGGACACCATGCATATAATATCACTATGATTTTTTTCAAGTACTTAGATAATATAAACCAGGGTCCCGATATTCATTATGTGAATTTAACTGTGTTGGTATTAGCATATAGAAACACCGTAGTCCACTATTATCTGTTAGATAAAAAATGGTAACTCAAAGGTAAATATGTACTATAGGAGTATTACGGTAATTTCACCCTACTAGTACGACATTGCATTGGGGGTACATCTATAGGTATAGTATATGGTAAATGGATCGAGCTAATTATTTAATAATAAGCTTCACAAAAAATAAATGACATTTAGTCCAAGAGTTCACTATTGGGCCTATAGTGTTGTGCTCCAATATTAATAGACAAGACTCAATCATAATTATAAGTTAATTATGGTTCGAACTCCGGTATTTTGGAAGATAAGGTGTATGAAATGTGTAGAACGTTTTTCATGATGGAAGCTATGGATATAATGTCACTTTGAGTTTTTTCAAGTACTTGGATAATATAAACCAGGGCCCCGATATTCACTATGTGAATTTGACTGTGCTGGTATAAGCAGATACAAACACCGTAGTCAACTATTATCCATTAGATGAAAAATAGCAACTCAAAAATAAGTATGTACTAGAGGGGTAATACAGTTTTTTTACCGTACTAGTGTGGCATTGCACTAGGGGTACATCTGTAGGTATAGTATATACTAAATGGATCGAGCTAATTATTTCATAATAAGCTTCACAGAAAAATAAACGACATTTAATCTAAAAGTTCAATATTGAGCCTATAGTGGTGTGCTCCAATATTAATGGACAAGGCCCAATCATAATTAAGAGTTAATTATGATAGTGGGTATGTGGTCCATTGGAGCTTGGGATTTATGGATTCATCTGGTCCCCTGTCTAGCTCAAATTAAAGCCCAATAGTTATTTGATGATCAGTTGAGCCCAACACGCCCAATAAGCCCATTAGGGTTTACTAATCTCTCTATAATTAAGAGAAAAGTTCTCTAACTACATAGAATAGAGTTACACAGGAAACACCTTTGGAAAAAAGTGTGTCACATGAAAACAGAGAGAGAGAGAGAGAGCAGAGAAAATCAGCCACCACTAGGGATTCTCTGCCCTTGGTGTTTCGGCCATCCCGGAGAAATTGGTTCGAGAAGATTGTCTTCTTGTTCGTCTGTGGATCTCTTTGTTGGGAATCAACAAGATGACCACCTACCGGATCAATCAATCGGCTTTCGAGAATAGACGGGAAGACGAAAAGATTGTGGAGCGAATCCGGGTATTGTTCTTGTCTAAATCAAGAGTTAATTTATGTTAGATCATGATCCGAAAGGTTTTGTAAATAGAAAAATTTTAAACGACTAATTTCACTGCGTTTCTAGATTATACAAAACTATGGTGTTCTTGAAAATTATTTTGCGAAAATATTTTTCGAAAATTTATTCCAGTAAACACCGACAGCCCATTGTTTGTCGTTATAGAACATCTTATACCATCGTCTCAGACAATGGAAAACAATTCTACTGTGAAGAGTTTCGTGAATTTTGCGACAATCTTGATATTAGGAAAAGCTTCTCCGCAGTGGTCCATCCTTAGGCAAATGGGCAGGTCGAAACCGTAAATAAGATCCTCAAACAAAACCTCAAAACCAAATTGGAAAGCCACAAAGGATCGTGGCCTAATATGCTACTTGAAGTTCTATGGGCATACCGAGCAACTGCTCGCACTACAACCAATGAAAGCCCGTTCTCTCTAGCACACGGGTAGGAGGGAATGGTCCCAGTTGAAATAGAGGCTAGCTCACTTTGCAGGTCCACTTATGAATTCGATGCAAATCATGAGCTGATGCATCTCCTACTTGCTTCCTAAAGGTCTAACACACTAGCCATTTAAGAGGAGTAGAATTTTTAAAACCAATTTTGAAAATTTATCCCTGAATCTTCCTCCTCACTTCATGCCAAGCACGTCGTATAACGTGATGTCACTCTATGAATGATATGCAACTATGCAAAACATCCAAAGTTCCGAATAAAACAATGCTACAATAGTATATAATGAGGAACTTCAGAAAATGAGACGCGATGATTGGTAATTACTCACCTCGCATCTCTCTTGTTTATTATTTTCAGAAGCAACCTAACCTATCCTATTAGCTTTTTATCAAATTAAAAGGGGTTTTAAATCGCAAGCGCATAAAGATCGACCTAGCTTATTTATTTAAGCTAACAACAATGCAAAAATTAAATTTGCATAAAAAAAAAACAAGTGCAATAGAAATTTCAATTCATAAAAGAAGCTCGCATAAGAGCAACGTAATTAAATTCAGGACTAAGCCCGCACAAAGAATATGTTACAAATAAAAAGTTGGGACCAGCCCTCATTATCCAAATAAGAAGAAAAGTATTCTGCAAAAAGAAATTAGGCATCGCATCAACCAACTTGCTCCTCCCCAGTAACTGCCTCCTTCCACGAATCAACAAGGCAACCACCTCTAGACCTAAAAACACAAAGTCAGATGTGGGGTGCTCACAATAAATATCGTAAGCAATAACTGAGATGCCCTAGTCCACGACCTTTCCCTCGAGCTCCGGAAGAGTCTTCGTCCGGAACTCATCTACCGCAGCTCGCCTTGCCCTTATAAAGGCATCGGCATGATGGGAGATCATGTCATTGAGCTTCCTCTTCTCCCGGGGTGAGCACGCTCTTTTTGAACTCCAACATCTTGATCCTATCCTCCAGCGAGGCTACCTTGTCCTCGACCTCTTTCTTTTCAGCAGTGTGATCCCTTTGCTGCTTCTTATGTTCAAAACTGAGGTTACTTAAGAGCTTCTGATGATTCTCACTCTCTTTTGTGCTCAAGAGGACCTTGTCATATGCATTTATGGCCGAAGCAGTAGTCTGAAATACAAAAAGTGATTAGTAAAAAAAAATAAAAACATATATACTAGAAAAAGAAAGGTTGGAGATCGCTTACATTAGCAGCATCTTCATAGTGGACTTGAGGGACTGGATTGGCTTCAATAGCTTGATCATCTCCCAGTCCTCGTCGAATTGGAATTTTTCAATGAAAGCCACAGGAAGAGCGACCTACTCAGGGAGCTAGGAAAGCAGATCCCAGACCTCACCGGTTCACTCCACCGGATCCAGTGGGTTCCTCGAGGACTCAGAAGTAGGCTGCTTTTCAACTCGCGTCTTTGCGATCTCTGTGGCCTCTGAGCTCGCTTGGGAAGGAGCAGGTGCTGGCTCGCTCGGGGTCTGATCTAGAACTGCCTTCCTCTTCTTAGCAGGCAAAGGGGCCCGTAGTTGTTTTCAACGAGCCCCTTGCATCTTTGAGCGAGCTGGGGACTTTCGTTTTGAGGAGCCCGCATCTTCCTGGCAAGGCGAGACATGTCTGCATAAAACAACAGGTTAGTTAAACAATTCAACTACGAGCAAAAATAAACAACCACCCGATATAACTTCTGTAGGTGGAGCCTAAGGAGGAGTGGTCAGCTTCTCCTTCTTCAATGCCACAGAAAGAGCTCGCCTGTTTTTGGAACTTGAGGCTACTGTGGAACCTTTTTTCTTTGTCGAGCTCTATACAACTCGTGGTTTATTGGCAGAATCAGGCAGGCTCGCACCCTCTGAGAACAGCCTGCCTGATTCACTTATGAGAATAACCAAACTTAATGAATCTAGTCAATTTATATTAGGAGTAACATATTAGCTTGTCTAGATATTTTCACTTATGTCTTAGAAAGGAGTTTGTGAATACATTTGAATTCTCATGTAAGAGGGGAATTAGGATATTGTGTGTTTAAAAAATAGTTGGAGAATTAGTAAACCTAGATATTTTTCTTATTGTTTGCTTTCATTTATTTCGCATGATAGTGTAGTTTCTTTTATTTTATGTCTTTAAAATCTATATTTCGGTTGTTTGGATAAAGTTAGGATTGACCAATTTTAATACTTAGCTTAGACTTAGTAATCAATCCTCGTGGGTTCGACACTCTTAACTCCTAAATCTATATTACTTGTGACCATGTGCACTTACACGGAAGTGTGTGAGTATAATTTATAGTTGCATATTCCAAGTAATATTTATATGCGAGCTGCGACGATCTAACAACTATTCAGAAATTATGGCACAAAGCGGAAAAAGTACAACCACACTAATCAAGATTGCTACCTAACCTTATCAAGAGTAGATATTTTGGGGAACCCAGTTTTCCTCTAAAATTCCACTTGGTAAGAGGAAAAACAATATGTATAGGGATCGACACAGAAAATATAGTAATAATACTCTCTCTCTCTCTATTGTGGACGTATGCTAAGTTATTCCTAGCTAAATCACTCTAAATTTGGGTGTCTTTTATCTTAATTTATGTCCTTTATACAAATCAGTGTTGTTTTACTATTATTTTCTCCAAAATACGTATCTTGGTTGTTATACCAACTTTTGGTATCAACAATTACACTTTGGATTGTTTATATTTTCTCCTCTTACTTTCTTTTTTGCTTTTGCTGAAATACACAATGTCTATAAAATATTATTATCAAAAAAGGGAAAGTAAACATAAGTTTACTGTAGAAAGCTAGAAAAAAAAAGAGGTAGGGAACAAGATAGACTACAGGGGAAAACAAACCAGTACCATCGATCATCCTAGTGATGCAATTTTTTCCTTCCATTTTATTAATTTATTTTGTTCGGTTTGAATTAAAAATTGAATTATTATAAGCAATTTTAATATTCTTGTGTCTTGTTTTGAAATTTTTATTTTTATTTAAATCACGCCCCTATTAGAATACAATCTTGGGTTCGTCCTGCATATTAATATCTAGTAGACTCCTGATCTAGCTCATCTAATTTCATTAACACAAAGCTTAGTTTGAAAAATTAATTCCAATCTGGGTTTTGCAGATGACCCGTCCATTAGGGTTTAAAAATTGTAGAATTATAATGGGTCATGTTATAGTGCACTATTGGAGACACATAGTTGATCCTAATGAATATATTCTGTAATAGAGAGGAAATAGTGAGGAAATTTGTGTTTAAGGTATAGTGAGATTATTTGTGAGGAAATCTATCATGTATAGTTACCATCAGGTTATACTTACTACCACCAGATTGAATATCTCTAATTTAAAAAATATGAAGATAAATTATGTAATGGTGAGGAAATTTGTGTTTATAGGTAAAATAGACCAAAGTAAGTCTTCCAATAGAATTGTATTACCAAAATAAAATGTGGAATCTTATCAACACGCTAAGATCACCTAATTAAGGAAATATTAGTTATTACATGATTCATTTCTTTTTCTTTGTGAAGGAAACTTCTCATTCATCATTTAAAGAGGAAACATCCTCCTGTACATTGGAACACACATAACACAAGATAGTATGTGTTTCCTATCAATCACTTCCTCCACATCATTGGGAAAAATGCAAAATTAGGATAGTTTAGGTTTCCTATTTAACAATGGAATTCTTATTTTTATCTATATATATTTGTTGTTCGTTCTTGAAATGGTGCTTCTATTTCTTTATGGTGTGATTTTTTTTCGGAATAATAGTTATATGTTGTGTTAGCTAGCTAGCAAGTTATCAATATTGCTCAGGTCCTGTTTGATTGAGCAAAATGGAATAGAAAAGACCCCAATTACTTTGCTTGGCTAGTCTTATCATGATGCAATGGTTATTCCAATGGAATGTCTTGCCTCTTATTTTAGTAAAATTATTATTCTTTTGTTCAACTAGAGGAATGTCTATTCTATTGTATAGTTAATTAGATAGTTTTACTTTTTCCTGATTGCTCTTCTTGAATTTTAAAAGAACACTACCTACTTAACTTTATGTCTCCATCCTCCCTCACTCACTAGTTTCTTCTTTATCCCTCTATCCTTTTTTCACATCACTTTCTCTCTCCTCCCTCTCACACATAACATTCTTCTCTCTATACTTTCTCTCTCATTCCTCTCTAAACATAATCAAGAATGGAGAAGAATTTGAGAATAAACCAAATTGTTGATTGATGCTCCTCCAATTTGAGAGAAGAAATTCCTCAAAGATTGACACAATAAGCTCCAATGAGTTGTTCTTCAAATTCTATAATGAATATCCTCTCTCAAAAATGAAAATCAAAACTAGAAAATAAAAAAAAGAAACTACAATTTTTTTGGGTATTTTCTCTTCTAATGATTTCTCCTTGGAGCTCCCTCTAAAAGGAAAGATGAGCTAACTAAATTTATCTTGGAATATGTGCCTCCACCTCCATAAATAGGGTTTTCTTTAACTTGGCTCTTGCACATTTAAGGATAGATCAAATCTTAACCATTGGATTGTTAAAAATATGATTTGGGCCGTGAAAATCTTTGTCTGGGCATGGGAGGGACTTAGCTGTGCCTAGAAGGGGGCGCAGCTGCACCCCTGGTGCTAATGCAAGGCACATCCTGCACCTTCTACGGGTGCGGCTATAGTCCTGACATTTTTGGAAGGTACATGTTGTGCCTCCTGGGGGCGCAGCTCCGCCCCTGGCTTTGTTTCAGCTCCTCTTCTAATCCATTTTTTGCTTTTTTTTTACAACTTTTCATCACAAATTCACCCAACAATCCATGAATTTGAAACCAAAAGGTAGAGGCCCTGAAATCAATATCATCTTTGCAATCTTCTGGGTTGAACTCAAGCAACACCATGTGACTTCCATCTACAGACCATGGTTGCCTTTCCCATACATAATTCCTACCTGCATCCTCCTTGAAAATGAAAATAAAAATGTTTATCCCCAACAACTTAATCTCAAATTTGAACTTTGAGGGCCAAGCTGATTCAAGAATTGCCTGGACCTTATTGAACTTAATTGGTCTATCAATAAGGATTTTTCCTGCCAGCGTTCGATCTTCGACTCTATTTTTTCTTGATTTCCTATATTAGAGCATTAATCAAACATAAGATAACAGAATTTAAACTAGAAATCAAATGGAGCAAAGTAAAAACAAGCATGATTAAGCATAAGATAACTCCATTTTTATTGAGTTGTCACACCCCAAACTTACGATTTTGTTAGTCCTCAACCAAAAGAAAAACTAAAACACAATGAAATATAAAGAAGAGAAAATTCGCACTACAATTGGTGATTTTCAAAGGATTTCCTCAAAGATCGAATAAAGAACATAACTTATAGAAAAGCATAAACATTGACTAAGTATTGAGAATAATTCAAAAGCATGTCCCATTTAACCTTATGCAAACATGTATGAAGTATAGAATCTCTAAGATACGAATCAAGTGCTATAGGTTTGCTTTTTAAATCCATCTCCACTAATACAAATAAATACAACACCAAGGATCAAAAGGTAATTATCAAGCTTGTAATATGGGCTTACGTGAAGGTAGATTAATTTGGATAAAAGTAGGCTCACATCACCCTTAAGCATATTAGCCTAGGACTTTTATCAAGCTATACTTTCACAATCACACGAACTTCATGTTTCAAGTAATATGCCACTTTTCAATTAACTTTGACTTTCTTTGGTCAAACACATCAAACAACACTTATTCTCTTTTTGTTGAGTTGCACCGCTAAACTTGTTTCTTTCTTTCTTTTATGAACAAGGGCGTACTTATTTATTTTTTCACTTTTTTTTTGAGAATGAACAATAAAATACATAAACATAAAAGCATTCAACATAAGTGAAAATACTGAACTCCTCAACTCCACCCTTCTACCCAAAATGTAGCATAGCTCAAAGTAATACTTAATTCAATCAACATGCTTAAGGGTTAAAGGTTGAAGGATATTATTTTAGGCTAGGCTAGTATGTGTGGTTGACAAATAAATAAATCATGAGGCTTAAAGTCAGTGTACTATATGGACAAGATATGTCAAGGTTATCTAGAAAGGCTCTATTAGTCTAAACAATGCCTAAATCCTCTCGTTGAGGAAATGCAATTTAGGATTTCGTCACAACAGATTATCAAGCAAATTCTAGCACTAGTGAGATTATCAAAATAGCAGTCACATAAGCATTCTTTAGATTCACACACAAATCAAACATCAAGCCATTGTACTCTATTATAGAATTTCATAATCAAAATAGGATTAACACAAGAATTATTCACAAAACTACAGCTAATATCCATATTTGTCCACAACTTATGACAAATTCAATCAAAGTTATCATCATCAGACCATAGGAAATCACCAAGAATGCACAAAATAACCTCAAACACAAACAAACATACAAAAACAAACACAAAAACCAAATAAATAAATAAACACACGAATAAACAAACAAGCAATCTATCAAGGTTTAATCCCTTCCTAAACTTATCATGCTAAAGATATGAAAAAAGAAAAGTTTAGGGATACTCCTCTCGTTGGCATAAAGCCATGAAGCTTGAACTCTTAGAGTTATACTAGACCACTTTGATTGCTCAAAACACGAAAATGATAATAAACTCTTGGGTTACTTCCTAAGAAACGCTTGATTTAGAGTCATCGGCTTGACTTCTTCCTTCTTCACTATGGGAAGTACAAGGTAATAGAGGTACTTTGGCAATCAATTTAACCTCCCTATTAGTGCTTTACTCTTTGCCCATTCATCATAAATATTCTCTTTAAACTCCTATCATCCATCATCTATCGCCACATCTCTATAGGGAAATACCTTGATGATGGTAAATGGCTCCATCTATCTACACTTTGAGTTTTCTAGGAAAAAACCTCGAGCAGGAGTTGTAAAGTAAAACTCGTTGACCGGGCTCAAAGTGGCACCTTACGATCTTTTTGTCATGCCACCTCTTCATTTTTTTCCTTGTAAAGCTTGTCATTGTCGTAAGCTTGTAGATAGAACTCCTCCATCTCATTGAGTTGCAAAAGATGCTTCTCACCAGCGACCGTCAAATCAAGATTCAACTTGCTGATGGCCCAATACGCACTATGCTCCAATTTCACTGGGAGATGACAAGCTTTTCCAAAAACTAGTTGGCATGGAGATATCCCAACTATTGTTTTGTATGAGGTACGATACGCCCAAAGTATAACATTGAACTTCTTGGACCAATCCTTCCTAGAAGGATTCATCGACTTCTCAAGGATCTTATTCACTTCTCAATTGGAAACCTCCAATTGACCACTAGTTTAGGGATGATAGGGAGTGACAATCTTGTGAGTGACTCCATATTTGAAAAAGAGAGTTTCAAAATACTTGTTGCAAAAGTGCATGTGCTCATCACTTATAATAGCTCTAGGAGTGCCAAAACGAGTGAATATATTCTTCTTCAAGAACCCCATCCATGATCACCTTAGAATCACTAGTGGGTAAGGCAACTGCTTCAACCCACATTGAAACATAGTCCACCGCCACAAGTATATATAGATTGTTGTATGAAGTAATAAAAGGGCCCGTGGAATCAATCCCCTAAATATCAAAAATTTCCACCTCAAGAATGTTGTTGAGAGGCATCTTATATCTTTTAGAAAATTTACCACACTTTTGGCACCTATCACATCGTGAGACATAGTAATAAGCATCTTTGAAGAGTGTCGGCCAATATAAACCTAATTAGAGCACCTTAATTGCTGTCCTTCTCCCCCAAAATGCTCTTCATACTCCGAAGAGTGGCAATATTTAAGTATATCTTCAATTTCCTCCTTTGGAACACACTATCTAAGAACATGATTCGCACACCGCTTGAATAAGAAAGGCTCATCCCCTACAAAATAGTTGACATCATGCAAAGTTTTCTTCCTTTGTTGAAAAGAAATATTATGAAGAAGCACATTACTCACAATATAATTAATATAGTCTACGTACCAAGAGAAATCATTGTGCCACACGAAAAGAGTTGCTCATTTAGAAATGGCTCAGTGATGATTGTTACATCTTTTTCTTCCCCATTATTCTCCAATCTAGAAAGGTGATTCGCCATTTGATTTTCTATTTCTTTCTTGTCCCTAATCTTCAAGTCAAATTTTTGCAAGGTGCTTGATGGTGGCATGGTTAGTATACACAATCACCTTTGCACCAATGCGATAAGAGCAGAATTTGTCAAAAGCAAACACAATAGCAGGTAGCTCATTCTCCATGGTAGCATAATTAAGTTGAGCCCTAGTCATAGTCTTGCATTGGCCTAAAACCACATCAACCGCAAAATCACTTGCATCATACTTAAGCTCAAATGGAAGGTTCCAATCCGGTGCAACAATAATGGGATCCAAAAACTAACTTCTCTTTCCATGTGACAAAAGTTTCAAGACATGCATCATCAAAGTAGAAAGGCACATCTTTCTATAAGAGGTTATAAATAGGCTTAGAAATCTTGGAGAAGTCTTTGAGAAACCTTCTATAGAACCTGACATGCCCAAGAAAGCTTCTCACTCCTTTCACGGATGTAGGAACAGGTAGCTTCTCAATAGTCTCAATCTTAGTCCTATCAGCTTCAACTCCTTCTAAGGAAACTATATGCCCAAGAATCACCCTTTTCTTGCACCATAAAGTGGTGGAACATCTCCCAATTTAACACCAAGTTTGTTTCTTTACACCGTTTAAGTATAGGAGTAAGATTATGCAAACAAGAATCAAATTAATCACCAAAAACCAAAAATTCATCCATGATTACCTCAATGAACTTCTCCACAATGTCGAAGAATATAGCCATCATACACCGTTAGAAGATAGCAGGGATGTTGTAAAGCCTAAACAGCATTCTCTAGAAAGCAAAGATCCCATAAGGACAAGTAAAAATAGTCTTCTCTTTGTCTTTGGAAGTTATAGCAATTTGGTTGTACCCATAATAGCCATCAAAGAAGCAATAAAATGCATGTCTGGCCAACCTATCAGGCATTTGATCAATAAAAGGTAATGGGAAGTGATCTTTCAAGGTTGTATTATTGTACTTGCGATAGTCCATACACACTTGCCAATCGATTACCGTTCTTGTTGGGATAAGCTCATTATTTTCATTGGACACCACTGTCATCCCTCTTTTCTTTGAGACACATTGAACCAGACTAACCTATGAACTATCTGAAATAGGATAAATAATTCCCGCATCTAACCACTTAATGATCTCCATTTTAACCACCTCCTTTAAAATAGGATTCAGCCTATGTTGATGCTCAATGCAGAGCATGTAGTCTTTTTCAAATAAAATATTATGTATACAAATTGTAGGATACATCCCCGCTAAAGACCATCCCGATGTCCTTTTATTATCTCTCAATACTCTCAACAATGTTTCTTCTTATTCGTCACCAAAAGAAGATGGAATTATAACCGCTTTAGTACTTGATAAGCATAACAGAGATGGTTGGGTAAGGGCTTGAGCTCCAATATGGGCGATTTTTCAATGAAGTGCTTGGCTTGACTAGATAAAGACACTTCAAATTGAATTCTAGAGCAAGCAAATGGTGGGGATGCTTTCAAATAATTGACACATTCAACAACCTCCTCTCTATCCGCATCATAGGAATTCAAAATAGAATACTCAAGAGGATAGGTTGGAAAATCCCTCAGAAACATATCTTCCACACACTCATCAACTATATCAAATCTATAAGATTCACCTATATCACTTGAAAATTTCATGTGTTTAAAAATATTAAAGGTTGCCTCTTCATCTTAGATTCTCATGGCGAGTTCTCCCTTTTGCATATCAATAAAAGTTCTCCCTATTGCAAATAACAATAAAATCTGCAAGAAAAGTGAACTTTTCTACCTTCACAAGCGCGTCTTCAACAATTCCTCTTGGATGTTTAAGAAACCTATCTGCAAGTTGGAGTGTAACCATATTAGCCTTTACCTCTCTTAAACTAAGTCTTCGGTAAATAGATAAAGACATCAAATTAATACTAGTACCAAATCACATAAGACTCTCCCATAAAATTGCTTACTAATAGTACAAGGAATTGTGAAGCTTTTTGGGTCTTTCAACTTAGGAGGAAGCTTCTTTTGAATGATAGAACTACACACTCTGTCAAAGCCATGGTCTCAAAATCACTCAATCTCCTCTTCCTAGACAAGATATCCTTCATGAATCTTACATAACTAGGGATTTGTTCCAATGCATCTACAAAAAAATATTGATATGAAGCATTTTGAATACCTCAAGAAACTTAGAGTATTGCTTGTCTAGCTTTTGCTTACGAAATCTTTGAGGAAAAGGTAGAGGTAGATTATATGGAATAGGTTTGCTTGAAGAAAGCTCTGGTGGATGCTTTTCTTGGACTTTCTCCTTAATAATCTTCTCATTCTCCCACTTTGCTCCCAAACAACAAGTTCCTAAACACAAGGCTTAATTATAAGAGTAGCCTTTTCAAGATTTTCATTCAACTCTTTCTTGCTTCGAAGAGTAATGGCTTTGCGTTGCTCCTTTCCATCCCTCCTTAGATTCGGCTTCATATCACTAGGCAAAGTGCCTTGAGGATGATTCTGATAGCATTTGCAAGTTGCCTCACTTGCATTTCAAAATTTCTAATGGAAGCCGCTTCATTTTGGAAGAAGACTTCAATCTTGCTCATGAATTGATCGATTTTGCATATGTATTAAGAAAAAATATCTTCCAAGGATGGTTTCTTCTTTTGGATTGGTGGTTGAGATGGAAAGCCCGGTGGATACATTAGCCTAGTATTCGAGGAAGATGAAGGCAATTGGTTGTTGCTCAATGAGAAATTAGGATGATTCTTCCAACCTAAATTGTAGAAGTTTAAGTGTGGATTGTTTTATTGCCTATTGTAGTTGGCAATAAATTGGACCAACTCCAAGCTATTTGGGCACCCTTCCTTAGTATGATTCCCATCATAAATTTCACACAATAGAAATAGGCTTTGAATAGCATACACACCCATAGTATCAAATTTCTTGTTCAAAGCGAATAATCATACAAAAATAATGGTAGTAGCATCAACATCATGCACACTACTAGTCTCTTTAGGTAACATTCTCTCCAATGTTCGTAGATAATTGTGAGTGGCCATTCCTTCTTTCAAATCATATTCCTCATCAATAGATTTTGCTATAAGAGTGCCTCCTGCGGCGACATCAATATGTGTCCTCGTAGAACTTCCCAAACTATTATAGAAAGTTTGAACTTGAAGCTACTTCAGAATCCCATGATGAGTACATCTTCTAAACAAGTCCTTGTACCTCTCCCAACCTTCATAAAGTAACTCAGAATCATAATATACAAACGAGGTAATATCATTCCTCATCTTCGTTATTTTCACCGGTTGGAAAAATTTAGCAAGAAATTTTTGAGCAAGATCTTCTCACATAGTGATAGAGCCTGACGGCAAAGAGCACAACCAACACTTTGCCTTTTCCTATAGTGAGAAAGGAAAGAGCCTTAGCCTAACTGTATTTTGCGTGAACATATCACCTATCTCTAAGAAGTTGATAATATGGGAGTTTGGATCATCATTAGGTGAACCTCTAAATTGAACCAGGGTTTGGATCATTTGGATGATTTTCGGCTTGATTTGAAAGTTGTTAGCTTGCACGGTCGGCCTCTGAATACTAGAGTAGATCATATCCACTAATGGCTCAGAATAACCCCTCAACAACCGTGGTTCACCCCAATTTGGTTGATCTCTATTGTCGTGCCCTTGTTCGGCCATGTTGGCATAACTAGATGAAGCTTCTACCCTCTCTTTATGAAGTCTTCTAAGAGTTCTTTCAGTTTCTGGATCAAGAGGAATAAATTTTAAGTTTCATGATGTTTGCAAGAGTGTCTAAAATTGAAAACAAAAGTTTGAATTAAAATTAGAATCACTTGATATTAATATTAACAAAGATATAGGATATCAATCCCTAGCAATGGTGCCAAAAACTTGTTGAGTGTATGTAGGTGATACTACAAGTTACAAGCATACGACATTGCAACAAGTAATATAGATACGGAAGTAAAAGAGTATCGAACCCACAAGGATTGTAACCACACCTAAGTTAACTACTAAAATTAAAATAATTCTAATTTTATCCAAACAATTAAAATAGGCAAGACAATTAAGTAAACTAAGAATTAAAAATGATAACTAGAAAAGCAAGTGAAAACTGATCAAATTCAATGGAGACATATGCCTAGAATTGCTAGCTACCCAACCCCTTCTATATCCTTTACCTCTATTTTCCTCTAATTAATTTAACTAAACCATTGTTAGCCAGATGTTCTAATTTATTTACAAGCTGTGCCTAGAAGGGGGCATGGCTGCAACCCTGAAGTTTGCTGAGGGAGCGGCTGTGCCTTTGGGGGCACGTCTGCGCCCCTTGCTCTATTTTAACTCCTCTTCTAAGCCCTTTTTTGCCATTTTTACAAATTTTCATCCCAGTTTTGCTCTAATGACCTCTAACTCCATTTTTTCTTGACTTCCTACATTAGAGCATCAATCAAACATAGGATAACACATTTTAAACTAGAAATCAAGTGGAAAATAGCAAAAACGAGTATGATTAAGCATAATATAACTCTATTTTTATGGAGTTATCATTTCTCTCCTCTATTTCTCACACCATTTTCTTTATGTTCTCTCTCTCTCTCTCTCTCTTCTAACACACACACACCCCCTTTTCCTCCTTCCAATTTTCACCTTCCTTTCTTCACTTTCTCTCTTCTACCTTCTTTACATCACTTTTGTCTATGTTTTCTCTCACCCCTTTCAATCACATACTATTGGAAACGTAGCTTTAAATTAAGCTATTATTATTTTGGACACAAAGCCCAATTTGATTTCCTTTTGGTTAGGTCAATGAGACAAAAGACAGGTACTCTAAATGTATAAGGTTCATATAGGCAATTACCTTTCTCTTTTAGTTGGCTCTTTAAAAATATTATGTATATATATATATGAAGGACATGACAATAGTAGTAGTCGTATGTGTGTGACCTTAATGAGTATTAGAGCACCCATTGAAATAGGCAGTCAAACCACTTTGGCGTTAGCTTGCCGCTTGGGTCAGGAGCAACCATGTACTCGATAAGATATACGAATTTGATATCTCTATTTATAATTGTTCTCTCTTAATTTGTGGGAATTTAGTATTAGCAAGCTTTTGGATTTGTTTCTTTATAGCTTGTTTGTTTGTTGTTCCTTTTTATATTGTTATTAAGATTATTAGCAAAGTATTTTCTTTGTGGTCTTGAAACTTATATGAGAGAGAGATTTGGTTATATATGAGATTCGGGTAGTGAGAGAAATTTGTTAGTCTTTTGTATTCTCTTTTTATTATAATGGAATTTCTTTGTTGTCTCTAATGTAGACATAGGCCAAAAGTGGAATCATGATAAATCTTTGTATTGCTTGTGATTTTTGGTTACTTATATTTTGTCGTAATTCCATATAATTTTATTGGCACAACAAGTGGTATCAAAGTTTTAGGTTATTTATTTGATTTTGGGCTTGTTCTCTGTCAAATTATTTTGGATTTTTGGCTTATGCAATGGTGACAATGACAAGATATAAAATTGCAAAATTTGATGGGAATGAATCAAATTATTTTGGATTTTTGGCTTATATGATGATAACAACAACAAGATATAAAATTGCAAAATTTAACAGGAATGTATATTTATGAGCCTGAGTTTGATTGAATTCCTTACTGGTTGGCTAAATTTGAAGCAGCATTTGTACACTTTTCATATTTCATTTTGTTGTTAAGAAAAATTAAACTATTTGACGTTCGTGAGCATTGTGTTTATGGGATGCAGTGTATGGTCACATTTAGTTCCGATGTTTATAGTATTAGGGACACAATGGATTGTATCCATTTTTTCAGGTTCCCCTTATTTGTTTTTAAGTGGTTCTTTTATTTTTAACATTTAATGACGACTATGATAATGGTGTGATTATGTGAGAATCAATTCTGCAAGAAGGATGAGATAGTGAGATACCGCACTATTTGGAAAATACCACAATGGTTCTTGATTGCAGAATGTTTGAATATGACATTTTTGGGGAAAGCTTGTTGCTTGCTTTGTCATGACCCGAACTCTGTGCCAGTGGCAGAATGGGGAAAACATAAATTAAGAAATCCCAATAAATAAATTGTAAATTATTCAAATTGTTTTGAAAACTTATTGGTCACTTCGCGTTCATATAAACCAAACAACTTAAGAAATATTTCCCTATAGTTATGTGATGATCTGCTAAACATAGATTATCAAAATATGGGATAAATAAAATCATTCATGCATCATTTATCTATCTTCTATATATAGGACATAGTTTAATACAAACCATAATTATGTATTTAATGAACTTATACAATTTTAAATCCTAAATTCTTAATACAAGTTCTATAGCTATACTCTACTAACATATATTATGAAGATAGAATAGTTTACTAGACAGCGTCTTACTTACTAATCAGCTTCTTGGTCCGAATCACATTGTACTCCTCATGAAGAGAAAAAGAAGGGGGTGAGCTAATGCTTAATAGGAAAACGATCACAAACTTTTAATAATAAGCAATATATTTACATTTAGAAATTCCTGCATCGTTAGTTTCTTAATCCAAATAGTATGTAAAATATCAATTAACAAATAGATTTAAGAAAAGCCACATTTACCGAAAACAATATCAAACTATAATCAAGATAAAGTACACACCATCCAAGTCTAACACAAGTGCACTAATATTATCATGTAACATATTCTGTAATGCCTAATTTTGACATCCGTGAGTTCTGTGCTATCTAAGTGATGACTGTTAGTTATTCTGAGTGTTCTATTGGAACACTGATTCATCGGCCACATGAATATGATAATGCAATACAACTGTGTGTGACATGAAGTGGATATGTACTTTTCATGATTAAAAAATAAAAGCAACTATGCAGTTATTTTTATTTATTCAAATCAATCTTTAAAATGCTATTTTCAAATACTTGAGATTTCTGAAATAATTTTGGCAGCATAACGGCTATATTTGAAACAATCCCAAATTCAAAACCTGCATAAAAATTCAAATCAAATTTCAACAAATCAAATTTTTCATAATTTTTAAAATCATGAAACTCAAACTTATTCAAATCAATTTATGATAAAAACTAATTTCAAAAGCAAGTGATCTATTCCCTACCTATCTTGAGTAACAATAACTTGATACGAGGGTTCATGATAGTTTCCAAGGGTCATTTGAAGGCCTATCCAACCGAAACATGTAAGTGTTATATATCAAAATTCGTTTCTCAAATCTACTAATCTTGAATTTGATCTCAAAAGTCCGTTTCAATGTCTCTAATTCGAATTGCGTCATTTATTCCAAACTTTTCAAAGTAATTACAATAATATCACTTTTCAGGAAATAATTAGAGGTGTCAATGTGGGCTGGGCTTTGTGGGCCAACCCGTATTCCGAAGATAAAGAACGGTACCAGTCCAACTCAGGCCCACATGGGCCGGCTTGTTACATATAATAGAGGCTGAGCGAGGCCTCAGTCATAGACCCACAGGCCCGGCTCGGCCCATATTTAGTCATTCTATATATAATTTTAAATATATTTCTTGATTAAAATTTTAAAAAATCTTAATTAAATACTTTCATTTATATGCTTTTAATGTTATTTAGTTACTTATTTTTGTTTATTTTCAAATTTGAAAAGAATATGAATGGGTTTTAGGCCTATATTTAATATTTTAAAGCAAAGAATAATAGCGAAATTAGGCCCACGTTGTGGCCTATATTTGGCCTACATAAGCACAGCTCACTTAGGCATGGCCTATTTAGGCCCGCATAAAATGTAGGTTGGGCTTGTGGGCCAAGCCGAGCCCCTTAATAAGAATATGGGCCAGGACGAGCCTAGGCCCGGTACAAAGCCCATATCAGCTTATCAAATATGGGTAGGCCTGACTCAGCCAGGACTACTTTACATCTCTGGAAATAATTTGAAAAATACCGTCTTCAAATCTAAAAAAACGTCCTAAAATCATATCCAACTTCAGATCTATCATTCTCTCTTCCTTATAACTCCATTTATACCAATATAAATTTCAGTAACAACAACTCTTAAACAAATATTTACTAATATACTATTATTTCATTATAAAAACGGCCGGAATTCTGGAAAATGCTCAACGGAGTTAATCTTCGCCGGAAAAAGATCGGAGTTCATCGCTAGGGTTCTTGGGTCATCGTCCTTTGGTGGCGACGTGGTCTAGGTTGGCCAGTTCTTGACGAATCCGAGAGGAAACGGTGAGTTCAAGCGTCGTTTTCGTCGAGTCCCAAAGCTTTCACAACAATTGAAGTTGACGGCGACAAGGAAGATGGCAGTGGTGGTGCTTGGGGAAGTTGAGCTAAGAGAGAACGAGAAGGAAATGGGAGAGTTAAGCGTGAAAGATGAGAAGGGAGGTGGCTGAGTGTGTGATTCTCATGAAGCTTCTAGCTTCACATTTTATTTTTTTTTTCTGGTTAGGACAATTACCTAAATGCCCTTAAAAAATATGGTTTCTTGCATGCTTTCTATTGTTTGTTTGCTAAAAGGCTTTTAGATTGAAGTTATTGAATATGCCTGCTATTTGGTTAGAAGATTTCCATCAACTGCATTTTCTTTGAAAACTTTGTTTGAGGTATGGCGTGGTAATTATGCTACTTTTGATTTGAAATTATTTAGTTATCTTGCATATACTTATGTAAATGATAATATACTTGACTGAATGACAACAATATTCTATGGATTTGAGTTTTGGGTGAACGGTTTTTGGTTGTGGTTTATTGAGCCATTGTCATCAAGATTGTTATATAGCGGAGTTCTTGTATCTAGTGAATTTGCCATCCTATTCGATATAAGGGAGTAAGTAATTGCAAATAAGAATCTCGATGTTTGTAAGTAGGTGGAGCTTCTAAATAAAAATTCTGTCAAAACTTTTGACTCTACTATTGCTCTTGTTGTTAGTAGAGAGAAGGGGTTTGCTTCATTTGTATGATTTTACAGAATTAGTTTCTTTTGTTTTGGCTGCAAATATTATAGTGATCAAGTTGCTTGCCTTTTGGTAGTTTAAGTACTGTTTCGACTTATTTGGTGTTGCGATTTATGATTAGTCCTCTAGAGTTTTCGAGGAGATGGTGAAGGAGTTTCAATATTTTGGACTTGGCTTAATTTTGCGCCAAGGTAGAGATTGTAGGAAATGTGGTTTTAAATTAAGCCATTATTAGTTTGAGCCTGAGGCCCAATTTCATTTCCTTCTGGTTAGGTCAATGAGATAAAGGCAGGTTACTCTAAATGTATTAAGGTTCATATAAGCGGTTATCTTTTTCTTTTAGTCGGCTCTTTAAAAACACTATAAGTGTATATATATATATACGTGACGGAGATGGCAAGAGTAGCAACCTTATGTGGGTGACCTTACTAAGTATTGGAGGGCTCTTTGGAATAGGTAGCCACACCACTTTGGTGTTGGCTTGCGGCTTGTGTTAGGAGTAGCCACGCAGTCGATAAAGTAGCCGCATTTGATATCTCTATTTACAATTTTTCTCTCTTAATTTGTGGAAATTTGGTATTAGCAAGTTCTTGGGTTTGTTTCTTTGTAGCTTGTCTATTTATTGTTCTTTTTTATATTGGTATTAAGATTGTTAGCAAAGCATTTTCTTTGAGGTCTTGAATGCTTATGTGAGAGATTTGGGTATATATGGGACTTGGGTAGTGAGAAAAATTTGTTAGATGTTTGTAATCTCCTTTTATTATAATGGAAACTCTCCGATGTGGATATAGGACGAAAGTTGAACCACGATATATCCTTGTATTGCTTGTAGTTTTTTGTTATTTATACTTTTTGTAAATCCATATAATTTGATGTTTGTCTAATAAGATTGGTACATAATCTATGCTTCTGCTGGCACAACACACACTACTTTCTTTTTCATCCATTTTTCCTTAATCTCTCACACCATATTCTCGCTCCTCTCTTTAATTTCTCTCTCCATCCTTACACATATACAACTTTCTTTCTTCACTCTCTAATTTTTCTCTCATTGCACTCTCACACAACATCTCTCTCCCTCTCTCACACATCACTCTCGCATTGCATTCCCTCTCTTCTTTCTCACACCACTTTCTCTTTCTTCTCACTTATAACACTTTCTCTCTCCTTTCTTTCTCCATCACTTTCACCCTCTTTTCGTCCTTTCACCACTTTCTTTCGACTCATTCTCTCATATCATTTTCTCTATCTGCTTTCTACTTTCTCTCTTTTCTCTCACATACCACTTCTCTTTTTCTTCTCATTTTCACACTATTTTCTCCCTCTTCTTTCCCTCTTGTTACTCTTTATGATATCTCTACTTTCTATCTCATCCTATTCTCTTACCACTTTTTTTCTCCTTTTTATATTCTTTGATCTCTATTTACATTCTCCTTTCTCCTATTATTATTTTCTCTCTGTTATATTTATTTTTCTTTACCTTCATTTTATGTCTTATCATGCTCCTCTATTTTTTTCTCTCTTCCTCCTCTCTCTTACCAATTTCTATCTCTTTTCTTTGTCTTCTTTCTCAACTTTTTCTATACCTAATCAGATATTGAAAAATTATAAGGGTAGTTCTTGTCAAATTTTAATTTATCTCATTCGATTTTATAGTTAATTTAAAACTCTAAACAAACAAGTGTATCAATTCTTTATTCTTTTTTATTATATTCTCATTACTTAGAGGTTATCCGGGTACTTTAGCTTGTAGAGGTAATTTTTCAGACTAATAAAGGGTTTGTAAAGGGTTGTTTCGCTTGTCCTCTCTCCATTTTTTTTACTTGTGAAACAACGCTTTGGACAATAATTCGTGGATCATATTTCACTCGGGATTATTATTGGCTGAACCTTTGGATCGAGTTTAACTCATCTTTTGTTGTGGGTATGATCTTTAGAAGAGACTTTACTATTCTGTGGAAATTAAAACTGTGATGACATCGTTGCTTGCAAAGGTTCTCTCTAATGAAATGGAAATTTCTCATATTTTTGTAAAGGAAATGGTGTTGCATTTGGGATGAGCTCACCTCTTTCGGCTTAAAGTCCACTCAAGATAATTGGTGGCATTTTGCTCCTTTGTTTATTAACAATATTACTTTTATAGACATGTATAGCTTCGGT
The DNA here is from genome assembly GCA_002914845.1 of Trema orientale. Classification (NCBI taxonomy): domain Eukaryota; kingdom Viridiplantae; phylum Streptophyta; class Magnoliopsida; order Rosales; family Cannabaceae; genus Trema; species Trema orientale. Next base: position 275,670 of record JXTC01000066.1, read on the forward strand.
TTCGCTTTCGTTGATGTACTCTTCTTTCTTGCTAGGTTTTTTCTCCTTGGATTTTGCCTAGTCATGTTCTAATGAGGCACAGTATAATAGTTGTCTCTCTTGTGCTTGTGCAGTTGTTTTTCTTGGACCTTTTGTATTTTGTTCTCTTCTTACAAATAAATTTTTCCGATTAGAGTCACTAAGTATGGATTGGCAGTTTTTTATTATTAATCTAGTTGGGATGCTTTAGTTTTTCCTTGCTTTTTCTGTTACTGGTCATTATTCATTAAAAAAAATATATATTAGCATTATCATGACTATTCTGACACCACTGCAACCAAACAAATTTTGAGAGTTTTTGTACAAAACTATGTGAGAACAGCTCCAATTTCAGATTGAACATTATTTACTTTGTTCAATTTTGCACTCTGTCGTGTATAAGCTCTTCTGTAATTTCCCTTATTTGTTCTTTTGAATGTTTACAAGTGATCATGGACATGGAAATTTCATTCAAAATGATCAATCAATATTTCATAAATGACACGCAGACCAATTTTTACAAATATTTATTATAGGTCAATTATGCTCATACATAAGAATCTAATGCGATTATTATTATTATTTTTTTTGAAATGATCTAATGCGATTATTATGTGTAGGTCTTACTATATATGTCAACTGTTATATTGTGATAACCTATAAATTTGAAGGGAAAAATGACCATTACATTAGTTTCGGAAATTAAAATGGTGGGAATTTTAAATATTCAAAATTGGGCTTGAGTGAAAACGTTGAGGAAAATTTGGGGCTAAACCGTAAATTTTAAGGGTGTAAATGAGAGAATTTTTGGGCTAGAGGCCTAAATCAAAATCTGAAGGGGCCTTATACTGGGGGCCACGTGCCCCACTTCCTTTTTTTTTTTCCTTTTCTTTCTTTTCTCTCTCCTCTCTCGCGTCTTGTCCCTCTCACGCCCGACGCTATGAACAGTGGCCACGGGAGCTCCGAACGACAACCTTTTGGCCTATTTTTTGCCTCGCCACCACCACACATGAGGTCACTGGCCTCTAGCACCCTCAGCCAACTTTCGGCACCTAAGGAGCTGTCGAATGTCAGCTTCATCGGAAACGGCCGCGAGCGGGAAACGACTCTCGGTGCCATCTCCGGCCACGTTGGGGCTGCGAGCCCAGGTTCCTAAGCTTCGTCTCGGCATGGGCAGTCACCTGTGGTGAGGTCCATCCCTTGATTTGAAGCTTGGTTGAAAAAATGACGTTTCAAAACAAGTAGTCGAAAGTCTGAAAACAACCCCTGACCCTCCGAATGACCGCCAAACAACAGCGAACGCACTTCTTGGAGTTGTATCGCTGCTTATCGAGGTAGGGGACTAAATTACCTATTTTTCTATATCTTTTTGCATAAATATTTGCTAATGTGACATATTGTGAAAAATGTGAATTTTATTACCTTATATAATTATGTAAATTGTCTGGTGAATTGACTTGGTTATGGACTATTCTGGAATGCTCGTAGATGATTGTGGACTATACTATGTAGTTGTGGATGATTTCATGTAGATCTAAATATTGAGATTATGGGTTTATTTCGGATTTTGTTGGATATAAAAACTGCCTGGTGAAATTGAGATGATACGATTCCTACTGTGTGGTGTGTAGATATATTTCATGCAGGTTTGAATTTTGAGATTTGCCCTAATTGCAGCCGTTATGTTACCAATTTTCCGAGAGCAGAAATGGTATGTATGGTACGATAATTCAAGCATAGTAGTTGTGGTGTGAGTTTAAGGATGACACCAGGGGTACTTGGGTGTCACGAGACACTTAGTTGGTGGTTGGACCCCACTGTTGGTAGAGATTTGATTTATGCAGGACCTTTTAGTTGGAGGGGTGTGCACTCTTTATTGTCGGTGTAAGTCCATAAACCCACATAAAGGTCTAGGATACATGGCCATGTGTATATTTGAGTGATTAAGGCACAAAAATGACATTTTTAGAATGATTATAATTATGTATTTGTGGAAATATTATGCTTAAATTGGTGTTTTATAAAGATATTACA
>JXTC01000066.1:307778-384757 GCA_002914845.1 Trema orientale
AAAAAAAAAAGGGTACAATGGTAACTTTTTGAGATTTTAAAGCATACATAAGCATGCATAGTTTTTACTTACTGAGCTTTAGCTCATTTTAGTCTTGTGATGCAGATGAGGAGGTACATTTTACTATTGACTAGCTGGTTGCCTGGCCTGCCTTTTGTCGCCATGATCATACAGATGTGGACGAGCTTGACCTGTGGGCGACATTTTTATTTTGAGATATTTTGGTGTAATATAAATACTACTGCTGATGGCAAAATAGACTGGTGAAAACCTCTTTTGATTGTACATTTTGTAAAAATACTTTTTGCAAGTAATGCCACGCAGTTGCTTCGTTTAAAAGTTTTAGAAAGTTCAAATTTGCCCACCTTTTCACAAAACTAAAGATATGGTTTAAGAAAGAGTAATACTTCCTAGTTTGGCTGTATACGACAATATGATTAAACTAGGGGGCGTTACAGTATGAGGCCCTCCCTGAGTCTTAGTTGGTATTTAAATCCTACTCTTTTCGTTCTTGCGCAAATTTATTAGCCAGAATCGATGAATTATATTAAGTGGGTGTACGAGGATCCTTTTACTATTGTTCGAGGACTTGGTGTTAAAAATGGGACATTTTGGCTTCTGATGAGCATGTATTTAGTTTTCTTTTAAAGACTAGTTTTAAACAAACGAGTGAAATTAATTTATGGATTGTATATTCATAAGATTAAGAGTTTTATCGACTCAACTTATTTTCACTAAACTAGCTAGACTTTTCTCAAAGACACTGAAGAATAATTAGTGCAAGAAGGTACTTAATATAAAGATGATAACATTTTGATGGTAAAGATGAAAATCCCGAGTGTCTACTTTCCTTAAAAAAAAAGAAAAAAAATCGTTTATTTATAGTCATCTTCAAAATTACTAAAAATCCACAGTCTTTGATTTTCAGTCATGACATGTATGGTGTCAAGATATTTTAGTTAGCTGTCATTTACATTATGACAAAGACTTTATCCTTCAACAAAATTATCAACTAAAACTATCAACTTATCAGGATGAAAAATTCATTAATAGGTTGTGTATTTGATTCTTAAGTTATACATATTATTTAATCAATTTCTCGATTGTTCTTAATTAGTTGATTTTTTGTTAATTTTTTCATAATAGAAGAAGCTATTCTGCTGTCCAGTGAAGGAAAAGAAAATCGTAACTGGATAGAACTGATATCTCCAATAGGTATGTACGCCATTTATCTCAAACCTTGCGAGTTTAAAATAACGCTAAGGATCAATCCCAACTGTTATCCCACTTAATATCCCTATGTTGAACATAAGTTATCACCATTTACTTGGTGATTTTTATTAAACCTTTCTGTGATAAATTATAATTCTTCAATTGACTTCCAATAATTGATCACAAGCCACATAAGATGCTACGAAAAAGGGGATAAGAGTTAAGTTCCCTAGTATTATTCATGAGTTTAATGAATACCTATCATATGAAGAAAAAAGAAAATCGGGTATTCCACTGCAACCAAAATTACATCCAAAGGGAACAAAAGATCAAACTCCCTCACTCAATACAAAGTGTGGCTGCAGCTACGGAAATAAAATGTTGAAAGGAACCCTTCTAGCCAAAATGGTAAAATGTATATCGTGTCCGTAAATTTGTTTCTTAAACAGGTTTTGAAGAATGAATTTTTACAAAAACTATTACATTGTCCTCAACACTCAACCACATGAATGCATTCAAGAAAACACTTACTCAAATGATGATATTAATTGCTCTTTCAATTCTAGTTTTGGACTGTGAGTGTTAGTGGCAGAATTCATGTTCGGTCTGATTTTGTTTATGAATATATGATTGGAAAGACAATGGTAACATTGCAAAATTCAGTCCATCAGTACTTTAAACTGAAAATTAATTGCAACATACTTTGGTTCATTAAGGCATTAACATTCATATATGTTAAATTAAAAGATTTACATATAATGCATATAAAATACCGAACAGCATTCTGTCTCCTAGTTGTCGACTTTGCCAGAAAGGAAAAATTGTCAAATACTTGAGGAACGTCATTGCTTTTGTAACCACCGAAAATAGAGATTTTTTTTGGTAAGGGCATACATGAATGAACGAAAAAGACACTAATACAAAATTAAGAAATATTTAAGTACCAGACAATATATATGTTAACTATGTTTAGTCCATCAAAGACATATTTATTCAGTTTTTAAGTTTGGGGACTAAACCGAGTTATATTTCAAAGTTGATTGACAAAACGTAAAATAATATTGACTATCTCAACCAAGAAATCACCTTCTCTTTTAACACCATAGATGAGTCAGCTCCATTAATTGAATTTGAATTCTCATTCATCTGTATCAGAAAAGAGAGGGTATCGAAAACTTAATTAGATTGTGATTAAAAGTATCTTTATTAAGCTTAAGATTTCTTTTGTGTGTGATAATAAATGTAAGTTTCAGTGACTCTTCGTGTTGTTTTTGCTTTGTAAGTAATGCTTGTTGGATCATGCTTTTGTTTCTCCTGCTTGGAAGGAAAAAAAAAAGTGTGCTTAATATAGGTTGAATTTACAATATTCTTAATTCTAAACTGATTACTAATTTTTCATGGCAATGTCATACCCTATTTTATTGCACTGATCTTGTCATTATTGTAAAGATGGATAGGGAGGTATCTAGTTGCTGATTATATATCTCAATTGTTATGGTGGTTACAATTTTGAGTTTTCATGCTTCTTCTCAAGTTGGACAAGTTCTTTATATATTGGTCACAGTTTGTACTTTTAGCTTTTTCTGTGGTCTTAGATGTTTCCTTGTATGATCATTGGTCGATAGATTGAGTACATCTGGAGCCTATGTATTACTGTTGTTAGCATACACTGAGGGATATGTATTATGCTTTTATCCTCCCATTTATATATTATACAAATGTTCTAGAAATATATTTTAGACTTTGTTTTCAAATTGCGTGAATTGTGATAATTAAATTAGCAAAACTGAACATAGATAACTTGTAAAGTTAGAGATCTAATAATTACTTTAAATGTAAAAAGCTGGTATTGAAATTACTTGAAAGTAAATTGCTGAAAATCAAAAGACTGGAATTTAAATGTACTGAATTTGAAGAACTATAAGTAAATTGCTTGAAATTTATAGTTTTGAAACTGAAATAACTGAAAATAAAGTCAGGGAGCAGTTTGAAATGCATGGAGGCCTATGAAGGAAATTACATGAATTTAAGTGACTGAAAACTAAAGTTGATGACCAATTTAGGGAGATTCGAATTGCCAGAAGAGTATATAAGTGACTGAAATTAAAGGGCTGAAAAGTGAATATAAACAAAAATAGGTTAACTAATAGCTAGGAAACTTATTAATATATATTGTTTTTCACAATTTAGCCTTTAGATTACTACGAGAACATCAGTGACAATGTAAGGCCTTTGACTGCTCAATACATGTAGAAACTTCTTTTATATATAAGAGTAAAAACTATAAAATATGTGTGTATATATTGTGAGAGAGAGAGAGAGAGTTATGTAGATGGAAGGACTATGATGTTGGTTTTTCAAGGGGTAAAATGATGATGATAATTCTATTATAGTATCTATTACTGTATGCTCAAAAGAATTGATGTATCCATACATGGATGGACTGGTGTATGTGGGTGTGTAAGGTTTAGATGTGGAAACACAAAGAAAATACTCACTGTCTATGTACGTGAGTTTCCATAGTCTTGACTACGCATGCAAAGGTTGACCATTATATATATGAATGATTTCAATGGTACAAATATATATAAGGTGAAAATAAAAACAAGAGAAAATAACTAATTAAATTAGGAAATTATTTTTAAGTTTGTTTATAATTCGTATGCGAGAATTGATATATGTTAATGTAATTTTTATTTAAATTTAAACTATTTTTTATTGTTAAAAAATAAATTTAAAAAAATAATTAATTCAAATAAAAACTTAAAATAATTAATTATTTAAAAAAATTCCATATAAAGTTATTGGTCATTAATTTAATTAATTATTTAATAAAAATAAAAATTTCCTCTAAAGCGGCAACAATTAATATATATCCTCTAAAGCTATAAATTAATATATATCAGCAACAATTTCGATTGTCGCCGCTATTGATATGCCAAATGACATTTTTGTCAGTTTTTTTACAAGATAACTATTACCATTATAAATTGTCTAATACGGAGATTACATTTGTCACCGCTTTAGATATTTATACCAGCGAATTTTTAGTGGTGACTCTAATGTCCTCGCTTTAAATCTAAAGCGGCGATATTTGACTTTAAAGCGGTGACATCTATTCCTGTTTTCTTGTAGTGATCAATATATAGAGAGAGTTAATCATAAGGCGGAAAAATGAAGGCTCTGTTTGGCAACATTTAGTACGTAAAAAATGGTCTGAGAGTTGTTGTACAAGTAGAGAGTGTTTCTGCATTACATAAGCTCAAGGGCTCTGTTTATCAAAAAAAAAATAAGCTCAAGGGCTCTACTCTCTTTGCAGCAGCTTCTTGGAATCTGCTATTATGGTGATCAGAACCTTAGTTTAATAAAAGAATTTGCCTCTTCTACTATTGGAAGGTGGCAATTTCTCAGCAGCCACCAGCTTTGTTTCTTCAAGAAAAAAAAAAAAAAAAGAGGGTAGTTTTAGCAAGGATATATCCTTATTACTGAATTCGGTTCTGTCACAAAATTGTTTAGTTAGGAAAGGTCTTCTTTCTAAATAATTTTACTTTACTTATGTCAACCTAGTGGCAGCTCTGAGTTTATTTATCTAAGTACTAATTCTAGTTAAATTTTTTTATTATTAATACGGCTCATTGCAAGAAATACATTTTTAGGGACTAGCCCAAAACAAATCTTTATATTACTTATTTAAGTTTTATAATCTGAAAGGCAAAAATGAGAAATTTTAGAGTTTAATGGCTAGATGTAGATCATCAAAGGACTAACAAAGTAATTAACATTATAATGTTTGAATAAAAAAAGAATCAATAATAACTATAACAATGAGACTAGAAAATGAAAAACTATAGACAAAGAAAAACATACGTACCTCAATATGAATGTGGTAGCATTCTCTCTCATCACAAACGTGAAGAGTAGAAGCACTCACAAGGCATATGCCTTCTTCTTTTTCAATACATCGCAATAAGCTTGAGAAAACATTATTCTTTCCATCTCCTTGCCTGCAAATTTGGAATATCAGCTGACCTTCTTTAACTTTATTCACTGAAACTGTGAGAGAGTCAACTTTTGGATTTATACTCTTCTTATTGATGAGTGATGGAACGTTTTCAATAGCTGATAGCATATTATTCTTCTTGATAGTCAGTTGTTCTATTTCATTCTCTAACTTTGGAATATATTCAAGAACTTTATCAACTATTACTGGAGCAGTCCATCGCTTCTGCAAAATTATTATTAGTCGAATATTTATGAGATAATGAGTGCTACTGTTTTGCAAATGTTTCAATGAATAACATAAAGTACTAGATAATATCATAAATATGAAAATCACTGAACAAAAGTGACCGGAAAAAAAGGTAATTGAGCAAGCTATGTAGAGGAGTACTAGCTGCATGCAGTTCATTTCCATTCTCTTTTACAATCTCATGTCTTAGCGCATGACATATAAACTCTACTAAACTATCTCATGCTTTAATAATACTAAAAATATAATTGAATTCATATATTTAGCAGTGACACAGAAAAGTATAAAAAAGAGTGAAAAAGGAAAGGACAACTACGTAGCACTCATGATCAACTATATATAATGACACTGGTGCTTTCCATACATGAGCGACGCCTAGATCAACTTCTTCCTAAAACTTTATATAGTACTAATTAAAGACTGCTGATAGCTAATAGTCAAATCTAAATTCTTAAATAATTATTTTTGAAAAAAATAAAAAAGTAGTTAACACCAATTTACATAGATTCTTATTGAAAAAGTTGAATGTAGACGTATGCTTAAATTTTTGTAATACTAGGTACATACTCTAGTGTCTTTTATTGATCAAAAGGTATGTTCTCATGATTTGAATACTTTGAACTTACTGGTATTTGTATAGTTAGGTTTCATACCTCTTTATAAGATTCTACCACTTAAAAAAAAAAAAGTCACTATTAGTGACAACTTTTTAGTCACAATAAAATTCTTCTAAAAGTGACATTAATTTAATCACAACTAAAAGTTTCTTATGACTAAATGATAATATTTAGTCATAAGTTATTATTAATGTACTATTAGTCATAATTTTTTATATATTATAATGAATTTGGTTGTGACTAAAAGTACATTTAGTCACAAAAAATTATTATTATTATTTTTTTTTTGTGACACAAATTTTTAGCCATAAACATTTTAGTAATGATATAATAATAGTCACGAATCTTTTACTTTTAATAACAAATTTTGTTGTAACTAAAAGTGAAAATTTTGTAGTATACATAAAACTTTGATATATATATAGGATTCTCCACAAAATTTTCAATAAAAAGGATCAATATTAATTTTCTAAATTACGTTAGACTAATTGTGAAATTGAAAAAAAAAAGATGATAGTGCATGTCTTTACCTTTAATGGTCGAGAAATGGGCAGCAATGAACCAAGTGCTACATAAGACTCACTAATCTTCATCCTTCTTATTCTTTCCTTTGCATTATGGTCTTGTTTCTTGAAAAATGTATTTTCTTCAACCTCGGAATGAACTGTCCGGTTTTTATCAATAGTCTCTAAATTCTGGCGAGGCTTTGTTTTCCTCTCCTTTGTCGTAGAACTAAATCCTTTTCTAGTGCTGGGATTAATCACTATGGAGTTTTCATGTTCGATAAACATGTTGCTTTCTTGTTCACGAAACAGATTTGCATTCTCTGAAACCTCAAAGACAGTAGAAAAGTTGCTACACTGAGAATGATTATAAGTTGATGTGTTTTCTTGTAATAGTCCATTGTCAATGCTCAAAGGTTCGGCTAATGCTAAAATTCTTTGATCATTACATGGAATAATCTGATTCTCTAGCAGCCAAAAATCATTGAAAGCTTCTGCGATGAGAGGCGAACAAATATAGTCTATGAGGCATGAATAGATTAGTATTTTAGTTAGTAAGATACTATGTAGAGATAGTTTAAGATTTGTAATAGATATATTAAAGTTCAACTTTAAGTATATATTGAAACGTTAGAAATATTTGACCACTTGATAAACACCTCCAAAGGAAGTAGTAATAACAAATATGTGAAAAGAAAAACCACATGTACTTTTCAGAGTAGCTCAGTAGATCTACTCAATTATTCAAGGGAAAATAATTTCTCTGTTGGTAAACAATTGTGAGTAAGAAGCATCAGATCGGAATCTTAGAGACACATCCGAACTAATTTATTGTCAAATATCAATCTATATGTAAAAACGACAACAAAGCCACCCTAAAAACATAGTAGTAGTACTTAATATTTTTATTTCAATGAATAAATTGTCATGTCAGAGAAGAAGAATCAGGAGAAGCCTTAAGTTTCTCAACTAGGTTGGTAATCACCAAAACTAGTATAATATACAATCTTTGTAATCTGACAAGGGAGCTTCGTCATATTTATAATCATTTTTTGTTTTTTGAAAATGAAGACTAAACCTACTAAAGGAGCATTAAAGAGAACTAGAATTACATCCCAACTAAGTTGGGAGACCCAACTAGCTCACCACACCCAATTAGCTCAGGTATTCCAACAAACATTAGGAGCCGCTGATGTATTAAATGAATAAGAAAAAAATACAAAAAAAGTACCGATGAATACAATCCAAAAAAGATAAAACCTAAAAGAAAATAGCAACATAAATTGGAATTGACTGAGCATCAACCCAGAATATGGATATATATACATAGACACAAATATAATTGAAACATGTACCTAGCAATCTATTTTGTATATAATATGCCTGGTTGTGTATACATATACATATATTGCAGGTACATGTGTCTGTGTTTGTGGTTTAACTCTCAGCTGATTGTTCCGAGAGGGAAAAAAAAAAACAAGCAAACAAATTCTCGGCCAGTAACTCGATCATTAAATTAATTAACCTTTTTTTAATAAAATAATACATATCAGAAAATCTTGGTATTTAATCACACAGAGAGGTTTGAGATCTAGCCATCAGTAATTAAGAAGAGAGTAGTATAAAATTTATTCGGGTTACCTCCCATGTCTTCCTTAATCGCAAGGACTTAATTAAGAGAAAGAGCTAGAAAGGTAGTAAAAATTTTAATAAGTTGGATCCTAACATAAACATGTGATCATGAGTTGATGATCAATTATAGATTAGATATATATGAAAATTTTCTATTTTCCAACAGAGTTTCCCCACTTCTTAAAGTCAACGAATTATATATAAAAAAATATGAAGAGCCTAAAAGGACACTTTTACTGTTTCATAGGGGGAAAAAAAATATAATATATACAAAGAAAAAGATATAATTATAAGCTTCCCATAAATTATCTCCGAATGGGCATGCTACACGTATTACCTACGTATTATGCACTAAATTTTCTCTAGCATTATATATATTTCTATAGTGAAAGAAGAACTACCAATTATTGAAGGAACTAAAATTGAATCATTTTTTTCTCAGAAAAAGTAAAAAGGATGAATACTTTTCTTTTATTATTTTCTTCTTACAATTAAAAAGTGAATAACTTACAGACAAATGGGTTTGGCTTCTTTTGATCAGCTGAACATAAAAATCAACAAGAAGACGAAGAGGAAGAACCTAGGTAGCTAGCTTCAGAACTAACCATAAGTATCTGCGCTCTTATTCTTAATTGACAATACCAAATATGTAATTATTTTTGAAGTCCAATCTGTAGTTCCTAGTACAACAAACAGTCCATGAGTTTCAAAAGTTTGTATTTATATATTGTGAATAAAAAAGCTAGTGTCATGTAGTACAACATATGTGCTTTGCAAGTACATTGCTACATGTACAGAAGTACAAGCCTTTCACCTTTGTACTCCAACATCTAATTTTAAAGTGCAAATTAAAAACGAATCTTTTCAAATGTTAATGTACATGTTTTGCAGAATTATGTTATATATTAATGGTCCCCTCATAAATAATATATATATATATTGATGGTCAAAAATTACTGTTTCATACCCGTAGTTTTGAACGTATTTGCACATTTGACTGTTACTTTTCGGTAATAACAAATGTATACCTTTAAATTTAATTTTTATTTTAAGCCTTTACATTCTAGTAAAGTGAGGATTATATTTTCCAACTATGATGATTGATGCCCTTAGTTCGCCTAACACTGTAAGTATGGAATTAGTTGACTTCAAAAGAAAAAAAAAATTTTGAAATCAGTTATTAGAAATTGTATTCTTAAAACTCATTTGGTTATAATATGTGGGTAATATTTTACAAATTAAAGATTGTAGATTTTGTTTTAATTTTCCTTTTCTTTTTTAAAGGAACAATATTTATCAAAAAATAAAACAATACCATCAAAGCTAGGCTTTAGGATTGTTGTGCGATCTTAAATTTACGACATTGGTCAAAGCCAAAAAAGGAAAGTCGACAGTCGGCTGAGAGGTAAATATATCAAATCGCATGTTTTCCTTTCAGCTAAAGTGCGACCAGTCTCGAATAAAGAAAATGAAATCAAAAGCAGCAATAAAAAGAAACTAGGTCAAGCTTCGAGAAAACGGGAAACTTACAAAGAAAAGGGAACAAGCTTCTGTGTGAAGATCAAGTAATCCATTTACTAGTTATTACCAAGTTTTGTATTGTTATCCGAAATTATATCTTCTGATTGTGTACTTTTTCACTCATAATTGGGAAATATTGAGTCACCCTCATCTATATAAAGGTGGCTCAGTCTCATTATTTTTCATCTCACAGTCACTTCACTATACGTTCACTCTATAATTCTCTTTGCTCTCACCTTGAGACTTAGAGAAATTCTTGTAATTCTCCAAAAAATAGTGAAGAACAGTGCACATAGGCTCATCTTTTTTTGGGCTGAACCACTATAAAATTCTTATCTCCTTATTTACTTTTACTTTTCCAATCCTTTCATACACAAGTTATATCTTACAACTTTCTAAATTCATTATTGACAAAGCCTCCATCAACAATTGGCGCTAAAAGGAGGACTATTCCAGTAAAAAGTTTGTTCATCCTGATCTTTCAATGATGGCAAATACAAGATCAACACCACTAGAAACGCTAGAATTAGCCAAAATCAATGTCAAAGTGCTGCTACAGCACAGGTCGATCCTGCTTAAGATCAACTAGTTGTGACCACACCAGAGGAGAACATGCTTCAGAGACAATATCGCATGGAGGATACTCTTTCAAACCTTCAGCAAATCATCAATCAGATTAATGATTCTTTGAGGCAAGAGCACCCAAGAAATCGCTCTGCTCGACAGCAGGAGAAGAGGATTCACATTCAAGAAGTGGAAAAATCGTGACCAGCCCAGAGCCTAGCAGGAGCGATATGTAGATCGCACTTCTAAGAGAAAAGGCAAAGTTACAGACTTATCACAAGAGTCTGGCACTAGAAATTTGAGTACAGACTATGATCTTGGGCAACCCTCTCAAAGGGCTCCAACCAACCGCGACCGTCCAAACAATGATACGGTCCGTTAATCGAGAAGCATCTTTGAAAAAATTAGCAGAGAACTAAGACGGGACTCTGCTGACCTGAGACAACACTTAGAATAGCAATGCCAAAGGGGTAGTCATGAGCGATCCATATCGCATTATAACAACTAAGCCCCATCACGTCGATCTGTTTCAGTTGAGTCTTCTCAAAGCTCGTTGTAGATCTAGTCCAATCAACCTAGCTCCCGTCGTGATAATAACGATAAAAGACCACCTTTACTACCAGCAAGGGATGATAATGCCCTTTTTCCTAACATCGATGTTCACAACTTAAGGATCACATTAGATGCACTTGCTGGATGGGATGACGAGCTCACAGTTGTTAATTGTCAATCGCTGTTTAATGAAGAGGTTCAAGCTGCTACACTTCCTGCTAGATTCAAACTTCATACAATGAACACTTTTGATGGGAAGACTGATACACAGGACCATACGGATCACTTCAATGACTTGATAGAACTCCACCAGGTTGATGACCTTGCATATTATAGGTGTTTTGCTATAACTCTTACTGGTGCAGTGAAGAAGCGGTTCAGTGGACTTCAGGCTTGTTCGATCTTATCCTGGAAACAACTCCATACCGTATTCCTAAGACAATTTTGAGGTTGCGAAGAATTTTATTGTTCCTTTAATCAGCTTGTTTATCATTCGACAAGGTCCAGAAGAAAGTCTATGGCCACACCTAAACCATTTTACCTCAGGGTTGACAAAAGTCAACAACACACTTGAAGATAGAGTTCTGACTCTAGTGATGGCTGGAGTGCGACCAGAGACCAAACTCTGGGAAGAGGGCGTAAATGTAAAACCCTTGAAGACTTCTATTGGAGAGTCGGTCCACATCTAAGGGTAGAGTCCTCCTGAGAGAACCATCACAAGACGAAAAAGAAAAAATGAAAAGACACAACCAAGGATGTGACCTTAAGTACCAATAACAATAACAATAATAATAAGAAGTCAAAAAAAAGGAAGAACGAGCAACCAACTGAGAAGCAGCCTGAGCTAAAGAAACATGAGATTCCAAGAGCTTCCCTACGGTTTAACTATTATACCAAGCTAAGTGCACCCATTGATCACATCTATGCGGTCACAAATCAGCAGAAGCAGTATCGCAAGCCAGAACCAATAAAGTGAGATAGGGCAAAATGCAATCCGAATAAGTTTGATCGATATCATAATGATGTTGGACACAACACTAACGATTGCTATACTCTAAAAGACGAAATTGAGAGGCTAATAAGAGAAGAATGACTATGACAATATGAGAGACAGAATGGTGGAGCAAGAGAAGAAAACCAACAATGACCTCCAGACGTTTACCGTGAAGTACGAACTATCCTTGGAGGCCCACATGTAGGTGGAGATTCGAGAATAGCATAAGATTGGTATGCATGAGAAGCTCGATAGTAACTATTGACCAATGTAATGCATCTTGAACAGCGTCCACAGAAGCTTCAACGGGTACTAGGCATGGACATTACCTTTACAGAGCAGGATGTGAGGGAGATCCATTACTTGCATAATGATGCACTCGTTATAAAAATCAACTGCGATAGTACACAATTATGACGAATATTAGTTGATAACAGAAGTGCTATCCACATTTTGTATTATGATGCATACAAGAAGATGGGGTTGAATGATAGTAATTTAAAACCCATTGTCACTCTGCTCTATGGATTTACGGGAGATAGCATAATGCCAAAAGGCATGATTGAGTTAATAGTGAGCGTTGGAACTTATCCAAGAGTTTCAACAGTGATGACCCAATTTTTAGTGGTTGATTGTCCATCCACATTCAATGTTGTGTTGGAAAGACAAACTCTGAGGGAACTACGAGTTGTTACCTTAATTTATTATCTCACTATAAAGTTCCTAACTCAACACAGGGTAGGTGAAACACGAGGCAACCAATATGACGTGCGGTCTTGTTACAATAATTCTTTGAAGCTCACAACACGAGAAATAATACCTCGCATAATGATGGTCCAGCAGCAAAGGAAAATATTAGGCAAAACGTCAATCGAAGACCTCTATCCATGAGAAATCGATGAAGATGTCAAGACTAGACCGAAGATTTGAAAGATTTGCCAATTGACGAGAAGGAATCTTCCGGTGCTGAAAAATAGGGTAAAGCTTCAAGAACCTGTGCGAGCCACACTGGTTGCATTTCTAAAAGCAAATCTAGATGTTTTTGAATGGCAACATTTGGATATGGTGGAGGTTGATCCAAATATCATGTGTTATCGCCTCAACGTTGATACGACAAAGAAACCTGTGCAACAGAATAAAAGAGTGATGGATCCAGAACATTACGTCGCATTAAAAGAAGAGATCGAGAAGTTGCTTGAGTTTGGATTCATCAGGGAATCCTTTTATCAAACTGGCTCGCAAATCTAATTTTAGTAAAGAAATCCAACAGGAAGTGGAGGATGTGTATCGATTTCATAGATCTTAATAAAGCTTTCCTGAAAGACAATTTTTCGCTTCCAAGAATTGATCAGCTTGTAGATGCTGTTGAGAAATTAAAGTTTTAATCTTACTCACTCTTATTTTGAAGATAACAAATATTTGATTTGATACTAATAATCTACTTGAGTGTATAGCAATTTAAATAGAATAAATCACAAGACATTCAAGATGGATTATAGAAAAGAGGTTGAAGACAAAGATAAAAAATACAAGACTTGGACTAGCAAAGGTTAAATATTTAGTTCTTGTATTTGAATATATGTTTAAATATAATATGATCTTAATGGCTCAAATTTTCTAAAAATAGAAATTTTCAAACCAATATAGTCAAAATGATTTATCTTCAATTAAAGTTTGAAAATTTATATTACACTATTTTTAAATTGATTTATGAATTTCAATAGTATCCATATTTCATAAAAATCAATTTCAGAAGTCACAATTTTGAAAAGAATCGAAAGCAGCTCGAAATAAAATTGAAATTCGCTCTCTAGTATCTTCGGTCTACCTAAAACCCATTTTCAGTCTACTAATTCGACCGTTAGAACCATACTATCAATGGCTAGTATTTTCGGTCTACTGAAAACTCACTTTCGATCTATCGAAAATAGTAGAAACTATGTCTAACGGATAAAAACGGCTAGTTTTCATACAAGCTTATAAATAGAAATATTTTTAAGACTTGAAATAACTTTGGAACATCCTTACATTGCCCATATCATATCTTCAAGTTGTTCTAATCAATTTTTGTGATCCAAATTTTTAAATCCACTTTTTTACAAAAATTATTTGAGCCAAACTAGATCATATCTTATGTTTACATCTATTCTCTCTAAAATTACCTTGTATCAAATACTTTCATTAGAGAGAGATTCTAGTTGAGAGATTTAATAGAAACCAAATTGTAATTGTGAGGTGAGATTGGCACTTGATTCATAAACAATCCGATTTTGGTGAGGTTGCAACTAGAGTCTAAATAATCTGAGTGTAGGTGAGGTTTTCACCAGAGTCTAAACAACTCGTGAGTTGGTGAGATTGGCACCATTATCTAAACAAAATCATGTAGATGAAGTTGTCACCAGAGTCTAAACAATCTGAGCCTAGGCATGATAGAGCTGGAGTCAAGACTATTGTAAAGGTGTAGGTGAGCCTAAGAAGAATTCACTCCATTTGTAAAATGGTCGGTCAAGCCCACAATCTTGATCTGATAGTAGAAAGCTCAAAGCAAGTTACCGAGGGCCGGGAACGCAGGTAAATCGTCGTATTTTTCGAACCTCGTAAAAATCGAATTTATATTTTCTCTATCCCTACACTCTTTACTTTATTGCAAGCTATTTGATTGAGTATTTGATAGTTTGCTTAATTTACTTAGCATTATTGTTATATGTTTGGTATTATTGTTGATTTAGTTTAAAAGTTTAAAAAGAGTGGTCTATAGTTTTGTATAATTGAAAAGTTTCTTAAAAAGTTTTAAAACTCAATTCACCCCCCCTCTTAGGTGGTCAATCTTTAGCTAACAACTGATATCAGAGCTTGGTGCTCAAATTTAAAAGACTTAACCGTCTTAAGATGACTAACCCAAATAATTTTCAAAATCTTCCAAATGAGAAGTTTTCAACTAGACCATCATTTTTCAATAGAACTGATTTTAATTATTGGAAAAGTAGGATGCTTACATATCTACAATCTTTAGATTTTGATTTATGGCATATTGTTACTAAAGGTCCTTTCATTTTTAAGAAAAAGGTTGATGATAAATTTTTTGATAAAGAAATTAATGAATATGATGTAAATGATAAAATTACTTTTTCAAAGAACGGTAGAACTATGCATATTTTAATTTGTCGTATGGATAAAAATATATTCAATAATGTTGAAAAAGTCACAAATGCTCATGAGATGTGGAATATGCTTGAAGTATCTTTTCAAGGCACAAATTCTATGAAAGAGACGAAAATCAATATTCTTTCTCGCCAATATGAATTATTTAAGATGCATAAATATGAGACTATTGCTCAAATGTTTACTAGATTCACTATTATTATTAATTCACTTAATGCTCCTGGGAAATCATTTTCTAACATAGATTTAGTGAACAAAGTACTTAAAAGTTTTTTTAAAACTTATCTAAGCAAAGTGGTGGCAATTCAAGAAGCTAGAGATCTCATCAAACTTTCTCTAGAAGAACTCATGGGTTCACTCATGATACCTGAGATTTTGATGAAAGAAAGTAATGAAGAAGTTCAAGATAACAACATGTGCTTCATGGCAATTGATCTTGAGGTAAAATCTCTTGAACCCAATGATGATTTACTAAATAATTTTGATAATGAAAGTGATGAGGAAGAGTTATCATATAATTAACTACTTAATGATTTTAATGAATTGCATGATAACTACAAATTGCTTATTTTGGAAAATAGTGTTCTCAAGAAGAAATTATCACTTTTATCGAAAGAACTTGAGAATTTTTCAAAAGAAAAAGAAGTTATTTTGACTTGTGATATATATGTTGGGATATTTGCCCTAAAAATCATATTTTCAATTTTACCCTTTTAGTATAAACCACTTTCTCTTATATGCAATTATGATATTTACTAGATTAAACTGTCTTTGTTGAATAGTTTATTTATCTGAAAAAGATTCCATGACTTTATTTGTATTTAAAGAAACAAACATGACTAAGTGTTAATTATGGGGAGACTTGTTTCTTTATCTAAGTCTAAATGAATTAGTTCACAATCTGTAAATAAAGATGGAATAGTTTATTTACTGTAGGTTGTAGTGTTTGTCTATCTCAATGGGAATGATGTGTCTCAAATCATTGAAGTATGTGACTTCTGATAGAAACACTAGTACAACATAAATAAGTTACGTGCATTGAGCTGGAACAGGTAATATAAAGAATTGGAGTTCCGTAACTCACTTCTTATATTATCACAAATTAGCACTTAGTATGTAGATCTTAATCCTTCATATTTGATTGAACTTGCTTTCATAGATTGTAGCCTTTTGATTTGTTAAAAGATTAACCTCTATGAAATTAGAGGCGAACTCTGGTATATTTGAGGTTATGGCTTATGAATTGATGAGAACACCAAATAGTTTAAGAATACTATGCATTAATGCCACTTTAGGTTCTTTCAAGATTCGTGGAATAATTAAATTTAAGATCTTAGTATTCACTTTGTGAATTAGTTGATAATTTTTATCTTAATGGCCATTGAGAAAAAAATTATCGACAACATTATTCCTTGATAGAAAGATGGTAACTTAAAGGTAAATAGGTGTTGGAGGGCTATTACGGTAATTTCACCTATCCAACCACGGCATTGTATAGGGATTGTATATGTGGTATAGAATATGCTAGATGGATCGGTTAATCAAGGCAAGTTGATTAAATCTCCGTAAAAGGCATGATATCTAATCTAAGAGTGCAGTATTGGGCCTTTAGTGGAGTATCCCATTAACTAATAATATTTATATAAATACCATAATAAGAATTATTATGTATTTATCATATTATTGGAGCTTAGATTATTTGGATCCATTAGGTCCCTTGTCTAACTCAATAAAGCTCATTAATTGGTTGGTGGTATTTATGAAATTATTTTCATAAAACTATGTAAAATAATGATTCTACACAGAAGTTGGTATTTTTATAAATAAGTTTTATGAGTTGGACATATTTATAAAAATACACCTAAAGCCCAAATTGGAGAATAAGCCCAACCCTAGTTGGACTAGGGTTAGCAGTTTTGGGCCCCATATATATAAGATATATGAGAGAAAAAACTACACAGTAACTCTTAGAGAGTCACACGCATAGGGCACAGGGAGAGAGAAAGAATTCGGCCAACCTAGGCTAAGTGAGAGAGAAAAAGTTTCCTACAATCTCATAGTCTCATCTCACGTCCTGGTGTTCCATAGGATCAAGAAGGTGTTCTTGATTGTTCTCCAACAAATGATTCGACTTAGTGCCCACTCACCTCTTCAAGCAAGAGCGAGAGCATAGACAAGAAGATCTAGGGCTAGAGATTTGATCACCATCAATAAGGAGATCAAGCTACAAGAGGTAAATCCTAATCTCATCTCTAGGGTTTTGTATCTAGATTTGATTTATGTTGTACATGATCTTGTATATGATATATGCATGTTCTATAGTTATAAAAACTGTTTTCATGTAAAATTTTAAAACCTAAATCTGCTAATTTTTCCGCTGCGTTTATGATGTGATCATGTGTTTTCCATATTTACATGCATGGATGAATTTTCCTAAGTGTTAGGTTCAAATTACCAACAATTGGTAGCAAGTGCGTAGGTTCATATGTATAGCATAATATTGATCTAGAATTGTATGATCTAGGTTATTTAATTGAGTTTGAGCAATTTTTGTTTATGATAGTTAAATAATTCATGGTGATGAACGATATTTAATTACGTATACTATTGATTTTTGCATGGTGAGAAAACATATGGATTGTGATTCTAGCAAAATTAGGTTTGGGTGTTTCTGAATTTTATGGTAGATAGATTCATGAACATGTTTCAATGAGTTTGAAAATCTGAATTTTTTCCAGAATTTTGAGAATTTAAAAAAAAAAATTTTGGCCAGCCCTAGCCCTGCGCCCGCGGCTGCCTGTGCCCGGGATCTGGGCACTGGCGCGGCCATGCAAGTAGCATGCGCACACGGCCTGCGTGCATGGCTGCATGCACAGCCCACCAGCGCGTAGCACGCCTGNATGGCTGTGCGCCGTAGCCAGGCGGCACTGCCTCGTCACCACCTTTTACTCTATCTTTCGCTGCCCCTTCGGGTGGTGACGGCCCATAGGCCAACAGTGGTGGTGATTCTGCCACCACCAATTTTTTCTAAATTAATTAATTAGTTAATTAATTAGATAATTATTTTATTTGAATTCAAATCTTTGAAATAGAAAACTGTTCAAATGAGATTAGAATAGTTATCTATTTTTAATTATCCTGTATTAAATTTGATTTACTATAGGATAATGTTAAATTTGAATTAATTAGATTATTAGGATATTATCTAGTAATTGATTTGAATTCAAATAGGAAATCTACTAATTTTTTAAATTGGATAAGATAACCTATATTATCTCCTTTATTTAAATTTTGAATTTAAATAGATAATGATAATTCAAATTAATTAAATATTTAATGAGATTGGAAATGATTAGATACTAGATAAATCTAGTAGTTAATTTAAATTCGAATAGGATATCTACTAATTTTTAAAATTACATAAGTTTTCCTATCAGTTTTATTTTAATTTCGAATTTAAATAAATAACAACTATTCAAATTAATTTAGATATTTAATGTAATTAAATATGATTAGATAATTATCCATGAATCATGAAAGTTTAAATTTGGATAATTTAAATTTAGTAATTATTTTTAATTTAAATTTGATTTAAATTAGGATATGGTTTTGAATTTAAATTCGAAACTAAATCTTATTAGATTAGATTTAAATAATTACTATCCATAGATTATTCAAATTCGTAATTAGTGAGATTAATTAGGATAGAAAAGTTTTGAATTTTAATTAGATTAATATTCAATAATAATTGTAATAACAATTTATCTAGTAATCTTTTTAATTATAGTAATTAAAGTATAGTTAGAGATAACTAATATAATTAGCAACTCTACTAATTAATGAGATTAATTAGACAACTAATTAATAAGATTAATTAGTTAATTAATTAATATGATTAATTAATTAGAATGTTATTTTTTTGTAATTAAATAATTTTAATTAATTATAGAAATTTAATAATGATTAGATTTCTATTACAATTAAATTTAGATATGATCTTTATTTAAATTATTAGAATTATTTGATTATAACTAAATTTACATACTAGATAAATATAGAAACATTATATGATTTATAAGTTTCTAATTAACTAGGATTAATTAAAAGAGTTTTAATTATTTCCTAATTTAGAATCTTACAATTGAGTTTTTCCTAAATACAGTTATAGAAATTGGATTTCTATAATTTAAAAATAATTATCTTTTATTATCCTTTAGATCTTAATGAGTTTAAGATAGTATCTTAATGAGATTAACATAAGATTAGATAAATTAACTAATTCTTTAATTAATTAATAATTAGATAATAAATGTGATTTATTTTCTAATTATTTAAATTATCCTAATAAGTCAATAATTTAAAAATATTTGATATTTTTGAATTTAGACAAGAATTAGTTATGAACTTAATTCTTACATCTAGGATAATATGTTTTACTAGAAAACATTAATTATTGAATTTAATTAATTTTGTATTATTATTTAATAATTATTAATGTGATTAATCTTTATTATTTAATAATTATTTGATAATTATTAATATGATTAATAATTAATAATTAATAATAATTAATGAGATTAATTATATTAATTAAAAGGATAAGAATAGTATAAGGTTAATTTTTTGTTTTCATGATTTGCAAGGAAATTGGAGCTTGTTTTTAATGAGATTAAAATGTTTTAATTTTGATTTAGAAAATATTTTAATTATGTGATCATTATGATAATATTTTGTGTAGTGGTATTTGACATAAAATATTGATAATTATGAGATAATTATGGTAATATTTTATGTGATAAAAGGGATTATGATAATTATGAGATAATTATATTTTTACAAAATACATTTGATATGACTGTCATATTGAGTGGGAGAATTTTAAATTTTGTCAAAATTTTAATCCAAAATTATTTAAGCCGTTCTTTAGTTTTGAAATGATTAATTTTTGAGAAAATTAATGAATGTTTATAAAGTTGTTTATATTTATTAATTTGCATTTATAATTATTTGTAAAACTTTTATACAAAAATATTTTTATAACTGTTTACTTATTTTTATAAATGCACTTGAAATTTAATTTGATTAAATTCTATTACTAAGAATCTTTAAAATTATTGGTTGAATAATTTAGTGGTTAAAGTTTCTTAGTTAGATTTTTCAAAACTAATGTTTTATATACAGGACTTGGGTTAAATACTTTTTTCAATTATTTATCTTTGGTTGAAAAATTGTTGACTAAATAATTGAATTTCCTTCTCGAAAAGTTTTGCTTGAATGATTAACAATCCACAGACCTTCTTATTTGATCCTTATGTCCTATATACTATTATTGTCTACTCTTATATACATGAGATATATAATAATATAGTGTTAGCACTTTGGCTTTAGACAATAATTATTCGATCATAGCACCATGTCTAGGATAGTATGTCGTAATGTCTTAAATTAGCTCATTCTCTCTAAGTCGCATAATTGGATATACATAATTGATTTTGTGGTTACTAAGTAAGTTAGATAACTGGATAAAATCAGGATCCCTAAATTTTGAAAGATTGAGTAGGAGCGGGTATAAGATATTCATGGTCTCCATCATTGGTTCAATAGTTCTAAGGATGTGCCTCACCTCAGAATCTTGCTGAGCTCCTGTAGGAAGAATTTCATCTGGGTATTACTGGTATTGACTCTCTTAGGATAAATTTGCTAGTAGACTTTACGTACTGATCTCCCATAGGAGACTGTATTTTTTTAAGAAAGCTTTTAAATTGAAATGATGGTTACACACTCAACATAGGATGCTATTAACCTCCCATAGGAGCTATGTTAGTAATTCTATGGACCGATAAACGGGGTAATTAGCAAACTAGAATATGAGATATTTGTCTTTTTGTATAAAGTGAATTGTTCACATTTGACTTGTAGATTTACATGATTACCCGTAGGTAACTTGTGATCTATAGTAAGTCAAAATACCTCGAATATTTGTGACAGTCTTAGGGATTCTTACACAAGCATTTTATCTTGATAGATTTAATGTTAAGTATTCTAAATTCTTTTATATTCAGATAAACTAGCAAACTTAGTTGAGTACTAAGAGGATTATAATTTACATACTTGTCCATAGTTTATTCTTAGTTTCCAAATGACCAATAAAAGCATAACACATAATCTTCTTGTTTGATTATATGTTATTACATTTATGTTTCTTATTTTACTCTAAATGCACTATAATATCTTGCACGAATTGTCTGCTGATTTTAAATCGGTAACTTTGATTGGTAAATCACAAGAGTTAGTAATTTTGTCAAAGTTCATTCCTGATAATTAATACCCTTGTTGAGGTATTTATTATCTTACTTAAGATAATGAACACCCTTGTTGAGATGTTTATTATCTTACTGCAAAATTAAATCAAAACAAAGATATTTGTATTCGATTTTTTCCTATATGTTTAATTGAGAATTAAACTTACAGAATTTAATTGTGAATTGAATTCATTAAATTCGATTATGAATTGGATTTATTATATGACTTTTATCTAATTGAGAATTTTATCATTTTCCAGTTTATTGGGAAATACTGATTCATAAGATGAACAAGGTTTCCAGAATGAGGAAAGAGACAAGAGAATATAGTACAAGAAGTAGAACGAGGATATTTATGGAGACATCTCAGCATTCAAAGAGTTTGAACGCTAATCAACATGAGGATACCTCTACTGAATAGAGGTTAGGATCTTCTCCGGTAGTTAGATCGTCTGGAAGGCCAAGAAAATCACTCTCTGCTGAGGATATGCGTTCTGGCTAGTAGACTCAGGATCTAGTGTCAATATATGCAACTACAAGAAATGGTTCATTGAACCAAATCAATTAGTTGATGCTGGTCGTGGTGTGGAAGTCATTGAAAATCGAAGAGTTCGAGTTAAAGGTATGGGCGATGCCTACTTGAAGATCAATGATAGCTCCATGATTGTGAAAGATTGCTACTACGCACCGGGTTTTAGTATGAATGCTCTTTTGGTATCGAAGACGTACAAGGAAGGCTATCACTTTGTGTTTGACAAGACGTTGCACGTCTACTATAACAATCTATTGTACTGTGTGGGAGAGATGCAGAATGGACTTTATGTTTTGACTGCGAAGCCACAAAGTACATCATCTTCAATGATGAGCATTACTACAGTCCAAGAGATGGTGAAAGACATTAGGAAGGAGCGTAACAGTATCGATTGGCACAAGCGACTTGGACACATGCCATGCTCAAAAATTCGCATACTTATGGAGTTGGGTCAATTACATGAAGTAGATATCAGCAGTGACATAGATTGCGAAGACTGCAAGAAGCCTGTAGAGTACAAGCGTCATCTTGCCACTCATTATGAGAAAGCTGATGTATGTTTAGAGTGTGTACATGTGTATATCTGTGAACCTATGGAAGTAGTTTCTTACAACAAGCATACTATGTTTATCATTTTTGTTGATGAATATTTAGACTTCGGCCAAGTCTATTTTCTCAAGAAATATGATGAAGTCCCAGATGCTTTCCATGAGTTCGACAGAAAGGTGCAGATGCAACACGACACCAGGGTTAAGAAGTTCAAGATTGAAATTGAACATGGAGATATAGATTCTCTACGAGACCTGCTGAGGCCAAAATTAGCTAATCTTGCTATTCCTTATGAATATGCGACTATCTATGAGCATAGTCGTATAGGAGCTGCTGAGAGGTACAACATCAGACTCAAGCATATCATAGAGTTGATGTACATGGAGTTGCTGTTGTCCAAAAGGTATTGGGATTATGCCTTAAGGATAGCTTTGTACATCCTCAACTTTATTCCATCAGATAGAGTTACTTCGACACCTTTTCAGATGTGGATGGGCTATGTAGAGAGCTTAGAGCATCTAAAGATATGGGGTTGCGAAGTATACCCGTGCAAGAAAGTAGGAGATGAAGTTGACAAGAACTCAGAAAAGTATTTTCTGTTTGGCTATCCAAAGGAAGAGAAGGGCTATATTCTCTATAGACAATCTATCAATACTACCTTCATTAGCAGAAGTGGAGACTTTCTGGAGGATGAGAGAAAAGTCCGTCAAGAAGATGGTGAAGAGAGAGCTTATGATCTTCATTACTTTTCTTAGATTTTAAGTTGTTAGTTGAACACTTAATCTTTGCTTTTATTATTTCGGTCATTTGGAACATTTTTGATCTTTTAGTACGTTATTTTGAATAACTGCATTTTGGACAAGTGGGAGATTGTTGGGATATTTGCCCTAAAAAAACGGATTTCCAATTTTACCCTTTTAGTATAAACAATTTTCTCTTATATGCAATTATGATATTTTCTAGATTAAACTATCTTTGTTGAATAGTTTATTTATCTGAAAACGATTCCATGACTTTATTTGTGTATAAAGAAACAAACATGATTAGGTGTTAATTATGGGGATAGTTGTTTCTTTATCTAAGTCTAAATGAATTAGTTCACAATCTGTAAATAAAGATGGAATACTTTATTTACTAAAGGTTGTAGTGTTTATCTATTTCAACAGGAATGATGTGTCTCAAATCATTGAAGCATGTGACTTCTGATAAAAACACTAGTACAACATAAATAAGTTATGTGTATTGAACTGGATCAGGTAATATAAAGAATTGGAGTGCCGTAACTCAATTCTTATATTATCACAAATTAACTCTTAGCATATAGATCTTAATCCTTGATATTTGATTGAACTTGCTTTCATAGGTTGTGGCCTTTTGATTTGTTAAAAGACTAACCTCTATGAAATTAGAGGCGAACTCTGGCATATTGGAGGTTATGGCTTATGAATTGATGAGAACACCAAATAGTTTAAGGATACTATGCATTAACGCCACTTTAGGTTCTTTCAAGATTCATGGAATAATTAAATCTAAGATCTTAGTATTCACTTTATGAATTAGTTGATAATTTTTGTCTAAATGGCCATTGAGAACAAAATTATCGACAACATTATTTCTTGATAGAAAGATGGTAACTTAAAGGTAAATAGGTGTTGGAGGGCTATTACGGTAATTTCATCTATCCAAATACGGCATTGTATAGGGATTGTATATGTGGTATAGAATATGCTAGATGGATCTGTTAATCAAGGCTAGTTGATTAAATATCTATAAAAGGCATAACATCTAATCTAAGAGCGCAGTATTGGGACTTTAGTGGAGTGTCCCCTTTACTAATAATATTTATATAAATACCATAATAAGAGTTATTATGTATTTATCATATTATTGGAGCTTAAATTATTTGGATCCATTAGGTCTCTTGTCTAACTCAATAAAGCTCATTAATTGGTTGGTGGAATTTATGAAATTAGTTTCATAAAACTGTGTAAAATAATGATTCTATACAGAAGTTGGTATTTTTATAAATAAGTTTTATGAGTTGGACATATTTATAAAAATACATCCAAAGCCCAAATTGGAGAACAAGTCCAATCCTAGTTGGACTAGGGTTAGCAGTTTTGGGCCCCATATATATAAGATATATGAGAGAAAAAATTGCATGGTAACTCTTAGAGAGTCACACGCATAAGGCACGGGGAGAGAGAGAGAATTCGGCCAACCTAGGCTAGGTGAGAGAGAAAAAGTTTCTTGCAATCTCATAGTCTCATCTCACATCCCAGTGTTTTATAGGATCAAGAAGGTGTTCTTGATTGTTCTCCAACAGAGGATTCGACTTGGTGTCCACTCACCTCTTCAACCAAGAGCGAGAGCATAGACAAGAAAATCTAGGGTTGGAGATTTGATCATCATCAAGAAGGAGATCAAGAAGGAGCACGCTACAAGAGGTAAACCCTAATCTCATCTCTAGGGTTTTGTATCTAGACTTGATTTATGTTATACATGGTCTTGTATATGATGTATGCATGTTCTATGATTATGAAAACTGTTTTCATGTAAAATTTTAAAACCTAAATCCGCTAATTTTTCCGCTGCGTTCATAATATGATCATGTGTTTTCTATATTTGCATGCACGGATGAATTTTCCTAAGTGTTAGGTCCAAATTACCAACAATATATGTGTCTTTTAAATATGAAAATGCTTCCTTAAATGAAAAAATTTTAGATTTAACAAATATTATACATAAGTTCACCAATGGAAAGAAGAACTTTGATTTAATGCTTGGTGGACAAAGATGTGTTTTTGACAAAGGAGGTATAGGATACAAACCTTTTATAAAATAAAAGTATCTTAAAAAATTATTTTGTCAAAGCAATATCTAATAGTAACTCAAAGTATGTATGTACTTATTGTAACAAAAATGGATATACAAGCTTTTCATGCTCTATTAAGAAAAATGCATATTTTGGTGTCAAACAAGAATGGGTACCAAAGAATTCAAAGACTAACCCTAAAGGACCCAAAGTTATGTAAGTACCAAAAATCCATATTTGAATTTTTGTTGTAGGTAAAAAAAATTAAAAAGTCGAAAATTTAAATAAAAAAAAAGTTTTGTTTTGTTTTCATGACCTAGTTTGATTGTCGAATGCCGATGATAAGACCATGATCTAACTGAATAAGGTTCTTGGAAGAATGATGGATATTGTTTTTGTCTGTGTGCTTGATTCTGTATTAGTTTGGTTTTGCTTACGATTCCTTGATAATTTTGAGCACATAAATAGTTGCATTTAATTATTTAGCTTCACTTACTTAGAGAAAGTTTATGTGAATTAAGTACATCTTCGAAATCTCATTAATAAACTCTAGAACCTGTTTAATTATCACTTGAGGCGAAATCCTAGACTGCATTGCATTAGAGATATGATTTAGGCCATCTTTGGATCGTTTGAGCCTTTCAAGCCTACTATTGACACTTATGTCCTTAGTTTACCCCCTTTGAGCCTAATTATTGACATTTTCTTTGACACCCATATTTTTAGCCTAGCTTTTAAATTATTTCCAAAATTTTACTTTATGCCCGATAGCACAATTGCGATCTTTGTTGAAAATATTATTGAGTTATGTGATATGGGAGGAAGAGTGGTGTTGAAAAAAATAATTTTGTTGAGGCATAAAAAAAAGAAAAAGAAGAAAGTACTATACCCATGTGAGGGAAAAAAAGTGAAGAAAAATGAAAAAAAAAATATGAAGTGAAAATTATGAAAAATCATAAGTTTGGGGATATAGTATTTCAAAGAAAAAGAAGAAAAAATGTGGAGTGACAGAAGAAAGTGAAAAATAAGTTTTGGGGAGTTATATCAACAAAGTGTTGACTTGAGTAGAGTAAAGATCTAAGAATAAAAATTATGTGCTTAGGGTGATTTGAGCCATAAAATGTCATTCATCCTACTGGTTATCTTAGCCATACATTATAAAATTAATAAAGTCCTAATGATCTTTGATGCAGTGTTTATCTACATTAGTAGAGAGTGATATGAAAAATAGGCTTATGGAGTTTATATATTTCTATCTTGAGATTTGTTATAGCTTACTTATTTGCATAAACTGATCCGAGTTGCATATGATTAAATGTAATTATTTACACACACTCAAAGAATCTATAGTGGAATCAGGTTGGTATTTGAATTAAAATTCTAGACTTTACAGTGTTCAGAGTTTTTCCTTGAGTTTTATAATATGTGAAATCTTTGAGGCAAGTTTTGAGAGTCAAACTGAGTCATAGTTTAGTTATGGTTAGGCGTTTCAAATTTTGTTTAGGTTTTTTTTCTTTCTTTTGCTCGAGGACTAGCAAAAATTCAAGTTTTGGGGTATGATAACTCTATTTTTACAAAGTTAATTATGTTTTTTACTCAGTAAAAATATGTGTCCTAGAGTAATTTTGATTTAGATTTTGAGTAATTTAAGTTGTTTTATTTTATTTTGGTTTAGATTTAGTTTTATTTAATTTTATGTTATTTTATTAGGTTTAGGTGTTTTTAATTAATTTAGTTTAAGTTTAACTAATTTGAATAAGATTTCTTTTATTAGATTTAGGGTTAATTTAATTTGGTTTGAGTCAGGTTTTAAAAAAAATAAAAATAAAAAAAAGAAACAAAGAAAATTCGGAGCCAGTCTCAGCCGTCAGATTGAGCTTTTGGATTGGCGCGTGTTCGGCACGAGCAGGGGCAGTGAGTGAACGGCAGGGAGCAGCAGACATGTGGGCCTGCATGACAGCTACAGCTCTCTTTGGTGTCTGATCCTGTGCGCCAAGCTTCAATACATCCGATTTTAAGCTCAAATAAAAAGGCGCCACATCATCAGTTTGACTTCAGCATTTGAAACAACCAATCAACAGCGAGTTACGTGCCGAGCGTCACGTGTATTTGCCGCATGGGATAATTGCCCAAGTATCAGAAACTGAATGGGAACGTGGTTTAATTGGAAAGAGAAAATAAAGGAAAAAAATGGGAAACTGCCACATACACTTCACCA
Organism: Trema orientale; assembly: GCA_002914845.1. NCBI lineage: Eukaryota > Viridiplantae > Streptophyta > Magnoliopsida > Rosales > Cannabaceae > Trema > Trema orientale. The sequence continues at coordinate 335,201 of JXTC01000066.1, forward strand.
ATCAGAATGGTGCCTTGGAGAACATGAATTCACTCCCATACTCCCATCGGCTATAAAAGGGCTACGGGACTAGAGGGAAAAACACACTATTCTAGAAAGAGATACACAGTAGTCCAGGGAGGGAGAGAGATTAGTGGAGAGAGTAATTGGAGGCCAAATTAGAAGAAGAGGCTTGCGATTATTCTCAATCATTCTGCACTCTTTTCAACTCTCATTTGTTTAGTTTTTTAATTTATTAGTTTTCATTATGTTGCAAATTATTATTTTTAGTTTTGTTATTTTCATTATGAACTAAATTAATTTTCTAGGATTGTAATAGGATCTCTATATGTAGTGTGAATTATGATGTTTCCTCTTTGATTTTGCGATTTTAATTTAAGAATTGTTTATTCTATTTTGTTCTTAATGCTTTTGAGTGTTTGATCACTACTTAAATTGATATTGGTAATCTGTATGAATTTGGAAAAGGAATGTCCGATTTAAACCTAGATAGAATAACATATGATCATGCTTAGATGAGTTTGTGTAGGATAGGAATATACCTACATAACATGTGCAATTATGGAAAGACCTTCTCTTAATGAATCTTTTCTTAATCTAATTCACATAGGAATATAGTGAGTAAATTGGAGGAGATATTTCTACATGACTATCAGAAGAGGCTTAGAGATACACTAGAGTTCTTGATTGGCAATTCGGGTTAAATAGTAATTCAAAGAGGGTAACCAGTAATTCAAGCATACGTAGACTAAAATTGTAATCCTAGGTTTATTTTCATTGGTGAATTATTTGCACTCATTAATTTTATTTATTTATTTTTTTGTTTTCTTTTAGTTTAAATTTTAATTTTAGAATTTTTTAATTGATTGTTTGGATAAATTGATAACTAGTGTAGGTTAGTACTTAATGAATTATAGCAATTTCTCTGTAGGAACGATATCTTTTTTATCACTTTATTACTTGTTTGATACGTGCGCTTGCGTATAAAAAATCCATAACAATTATTCTCTAACGAAGGATTCAACTTGGTGCCCACTCGCCTCATCAACTAAGAGCAAGAGCATAGACAAGAAGATCTAAGGTTGGAGATTTGATTACCATCAACAAGGAGATTAAGGAGGAGTACGCTAAAAGACATAAATCCTAATCTCAACTCTAGAGTTTATGTATCTAGATTTGACTTATGTTATACATGATCCTGTATTAGATATATGCTTGTTCTATGGTTATGAAAATTATTTTTATAAAAAATTTTAAAACTTAAATCCGCTATTTTTCCACTGCGTTCATGATGTGATCATATGTTTTCCATAGTTTTCATGCATGTATGCTTTTTCCTAAGTATTAGGCATATGTTAGCTTTTCAAGTGATTTGTATGCTTTCGGGTCATTTTATGAGCAAGTTTCCTAATTTAGTGAAAGTTGTAATTTCGGTCTTGTTTAAGTATCTTGATGCATTCTTTTAGCAAAATATGCATCTTGAATAATAATAATTTATGACAGGTGATTAGCACACCAGTCTCTAGAGGATATTGACCCTTTCCATTATCAATTTCTATTCAGGACACGAGGTAAGTAAAGACTTACAACTGCGTCACAAGAACTACATAGAATATGCCATTATGTGAAACTTGTTTAATCTCGAAAGTTATGAAATGGTATATGTATGACATGTCTTGCATGTAAATAAAGAATTTCATTACAAAGTATTCGAAAGTGAGTACCATTGTACCAATTTTATAAGATAAATTTTAATTGTAATTGTTAGTCGGTCGGAGCTGGGTAGGTAAGTCTGTTGATGTAGACTCTCCTGCTAAAGCGGGACTAGTAGATCTTATGATGTGTCTCATTGAAGCAGGACAATATTAGCACAGTGTGGGATGACCCTTTGATGAGGGAAGGAGTTTTCAAAAAACCTCACACGACGGTCGCACCTTATTTTTACTCTTGGCCAGAGTTTCCATCCAATGTTTGCTGGAAATTATGAAAAATAATTTCAAAAAACGATTTTACCGAAAGTGATTTCTACAGTTTTGTAAACAACTCAAGAATGCAGTGGAATTGTTATTTTAAAATTTTTCTTGAAACTTTACAAAACAAAATTTAGGATCGTTGATATAACATAAATCAATTCATAGATCTTGGTTTAGATAAAATCTGGAAGTGCTTCACAACCATTGAGCCTTCCCGTCTACTCTCTAGAGCCCATTGAATGATCCAGTGTGTGAGCACCTTCTTGATTCTCAACGAGAGATGAGCGGAAGATCCGGAAGACGCTCTTCCTTCTCCTTGATTGAACGTCTAGAGCCATGGATATCCCTCCCTCAGCAGCCATGTACGAGCTCGGGATTGCTCCCGCAGTAGCCCGACTCTCTCACTCTCTCTTTTTCTCTCTGTATCACGTTAAGCACAGTTACTGTGTTTGTAGTAGGCATGTGGCTACTGTACTAAGGCTTAGCAGAACTTTTCTATTAAGTATTAGAGAGATGTAAACCTTAATGGGCTTATTAGGCTCAATTAACTATTCAATTAGTATTGGGCTATGTGTGAGTTAGACAGGGAACCTTATGGATCTAAATAGTCTAAGCTCCAATGGGCCAACTACTCACAGTCATAATTAATTATGACTGAGCCTAGTCCATTAATATTGGGGCACTCCACTATAGGCTCAATATTACACTCTTAGACTAAATATCGTATATTTTCTGAAAAGCTAATTAGCACTTTAATTAACTTGATCCATTTAGCATATACTATACCTATAGATATACCCCTAATGCAATGTCGTACTAGTGAGGTAAAATTACCATATTTCCCCTCTAGTACATATTTACCTTTGAGTTGTCATTTTTCATCTCATGGATAATAATTGACTGCGGTGTTTGTAACTACCCATACAAACACAGTGAAATTCACAAAGTGAATACCTAGCGCCTAATTTTTTATTATCCAAATCCTTGAAAAAACTCAAAGTGACATTATATACATGGTATCCAAATCATGAAGGGTGTTCTCATCAATTCACAAATCTTTTCTTCTAAGATACTAGAGTTCGAACCATATAATTGGAACTAGCCCTTTAGTAAGTCAAAAAGATAAAACACATGAAAGTAAATCTGACAATCACTAGGATTAAGGTAATCTTGCAATAGTGTTAGATTATTGAAAGATAGAATATTGAGTTATAGCACTTAACCTCAAATTCTATTTTCACTTGGTCCAGTTCAATACACTTATAACTTTCTTATAATGTACTACTGTTTCTATCCGAAGTCAGATACTTCGACTAGTGGAGACTTCATCAATCCCGTTGATATAGACAACACTACATTCTATGGCAACATAAAGTATTCCATCTTTATTTGCAGAATGTAAACTCTTTATTTAGACATAATGAAATAAAGAATTTAGTCTCCCACATATGAACACTTCACACTAACAATTCTTTATTACTCATTATTAGTCATAGAAACTTTTAGACGTTTGGATAATATTTTCAGATCGAGCATCCGAATTAATATATCTTACATAAGTTAGATCTTTTTCCAGTATGGACAATCATATAATTCCTATTTCTCTGAAGATACTTAAGGATACATTTGACTATAACACTATGTTCAGGTTTTGTATTGGATTTGTAACAACTTACTATTCTAACAGCATAATAAATATCATGCTATTGTCCTAACCAAATTCTTATTGATGATTATCTTCCTATGTCATTCCCATTGATTAGTATATCATTAATATATACAAACTGGAAAAATCACTTTACTACCCTGAATCTATTATAGATACAAGATTCATCTATGTATCGAAAAAATCGATAAATTCTAGACAATTACTTAAATCTATAAATTAGATCTCTAAAGTTTCGAAAAACTTTGCTTTCTTAGCCTTTTCTGTAACAGTTCCTGATTCTACACACGTACGTAAGGATATTTGTATAATTATTTAGTGAAGTCGGGAGACGTTACTTGACTTAGAACTGATAAATAGTGAAAATTTAAAACTTTTAAAACTCTCTGAAAGAAAAAGAAAAACTCTACTTATAATTATACATAGTCTAATATATACGCACATACATACTCACAAAGTGGACCTCTCATAAAAATAAACATAATATACACACACTCAAAGCAGGTACAAAATTCTCAGTCAGGAAACCATAGCGTCAAAATGCTCATATAAACAAGCCGCAGTCAGAAAGTCGACACTCCTCCTCCAAACTCACATATCGACAGTATCAATTACAATGTAAGAATACATGTGAGTATGGAAATCAGTAAATAATGAGTGCAAATGCAACACACATAGACCACAAAATGAATATTCGTATGATTGGGATTCCCGTGTACATTGTATTGCCTGACAAAATTGTGAATCCCGTACTGAGCCATTCAGATAACTAATAACTAATAATTAATCATAAGCTGTTGTATGGAGGTCTCGAGTCCCAAATACATCTCAAACCTCTCTATGTACTGCAGAGGTCCTCTCCATACCACTATCAGAGTATTGCCGAAGGAACTAAATAATGTCCCCGAAAGAACCTAATGACGTCCCTAAAGGAATCAGATTATGTCCCCAAAGGAACCAGATATTTGGGCACTGGCCCACCACACCTTATTCACCAATACTCGTCAGGCAATATAAATACACAACATATTCATGCTTCTAGTATGTCAGAATAACATATTTAAATATTTATACTTCACGCATAGCAAAATAACAGATAAAAATTTTTCATATGTTCATTCCACAGGTTCATAGAAATAGATAATTCTTACATTACAGGTGTAATGTTACTTTCCTCGCTTTTGAGTTTTTAAGTTTCTACTTGTGAAATACTCGTAGCTCAAGGTGCAAAGGACGCATGCCTAAAAATTTCTAATCACTAATCTTACTTTCTTTCTCAGAAAAGAAACACAAATCAACACAAAATTGAATTTTATTCTTCTAATGTTGTCCCCAAAGATAATCAAACAAAACACAAATAATGGTGTCAAATTGAGAACCTTTCTTTTTTAATCTTAAAATTAGACGTGGTAGTATGTACATTAATACAAGTATTTATGGCCTAAAGGAAATAAAGAATTATGTGCTACTACTAAAAGTGACCAACTAATCCGATTGGACATACCACCATTATTCTCATATCAAACTATTAACTAATTAACAACAAACAACAAGAATAGACAACAAGAATAGTTTAGTTTAACTAGTACAGACTAGATCAAATAAGCAAGAGAACCAAAGTATCAAGCACGTGAGGTCCATTAAGTAGTCACATATAAATATCTATCATGGAAATAAACAAATATATACCTACAATGATCAAAATTAAATAAATTTCTATACCATAAATACATATATAGTAATCAGAAAGAAGAGCTAACGAGTTCTATCTTGAAATAAGGGATCGTAGGTGTATAATTCCTTATTTATATATATGAGTAATCAAAGTTTGATATTCAAACTTAAATAAAAGTGGAGAATCAGGAAATAAAGACAGACCTTGATAAAGAAGGGAGCAAGTATTCTAACTATGACTAATCGGTGGGGAAGTAGAGAATAGTTCTAAAGGAAAGTTAGTAATGTAATATATGCCCTCTAATTTGCCGACTTACGAAGTCGGTGCTTACTCGCTTAATTAATATTATCTTTTTTTTTGTACAAGTCACATAATAATTTAAAATACAAGTTATAATTGTACAAAACAATTATATTAATACAATTGTTATAATGTAGGTCTAAATATGCAAGTATAATTTAAAAAAAAAATTATAAACTAGACTATTTGATTGCATCTAAAATAAATAGTTTGTCTAAACAATTATAGATAGAGAAACAACAATATCTCAAAAATTTCACCACACAATTAATCGAAATTAAACAACTCGTTTAATAAAATATTTTCTAATTAATTAAAATGTCAAATGGTTTGTATCAGTGAGCTTCTTCCGAGCATTTCATTGCAAAATTTCACTTTGTGGAAGATGGTCAATATTCACAAAAACAATTGTAATACAAATATTCAAGATTTTCAACTCGACAACTAAGAATGCATATAACCTTAATATAAATGGCGTAGAGTCATATTATTATTGACTATTTAATTATTTATTTTTTGTAAGGAAATGGGTGTCATACGAAATTTAGGATATCATAATTTCAATGAATCCGTCTGGTTATACTTTTTAGATACAGCCATCAAGATTGTCATTCAGGAAAGCTATCTTGATGCCCATTTGGTATATCTCATAATCAAGAGATACGACTATGGAAAAGAGCATATCAATAGACTTGATCATAATAACAAAATAGACATTCTTTCTGTATATAATCCTTTTGCAACTAACTTGCCTTGAAAGCCTTTACTTTCCTGTCTACTCTTTTTTTCCTCTTATAGACTAATTTACAACTAAAAGGTTTTATCCCTCCAAGTAGATCTATAAGATCCCAGATTTTGTTAGAGTACATAGACTCAAATGTGGTTTTTTATTGCCTTTTGCCAGATATCTATACCAACATCATCTATTGTCTCTTTGTAGATAAAGTAATCAGATTCTAGGTTATAGGACTCTCCTATTCCCAAATATCTACTAGATTATCTCACAATCCTCTCACTACAATGAGAGTTCGATATATGTTGATTTTTCAGTGATTTATCCTTCCTAAGTGCTTACTCTATTCTATCTTTCATAGATAGGCTAATTAAATCATCAGTAAGTTCCTCAAGAAATAACTTACTTTGGGGTTAAATACTTCATATAGTTTTCTCCCAAATAAGAGAGATTTATTCTAACAAATACTTTCTTACTTTAGTACTATAGAAGTAACACTCTTTTTTTTTTTTTTTAGGTTTCCTATAAACAGATACAATTCAGATTGTTATTCCAACTTAGTCATTTTCCCTTTTAGTATGTATTCTGGACAACCACATATATGGATATGATATAAACTAGCATTATGCTCTTTTCATATTTCAAAATCGGTATCTTAGGTATTGACTTAGATGGAACTCTGTTAGTAGGCATATCACCGTCTCCAAAACATATCTCAAAAGATTTTGTAATAATGAACAATTGAACAACAACCTAATTATAGCCGAAAGTTTTCATTGTGTGTGAGATATTCCTAAGAATTCTCTGTAGAGGTATTCAACGCTTCGATCCAATCGATGAGTCTTTATACTTTTGTAAATTAATTTTTGGTTTCCGCTTTTAATTCTTTGAACTTTTCGAAAAAATTCAATTAGCAGTAATATTAGGAAAACATAATAAAATTTTGAATAATCATTCATAATGATATATTCAAAACCTCATTGGGCTTGATTGCTCAAGGGCCTATAAACAACAATATGTACTATTTTTAAACATTCTTGTACTCATATGTCTTTTCTAACAAAAGGCATTTTAGTCATTTTACCTTCCAGATATAATTCGTAGATTGGTGAATGTATAGCTTGTAACAAGTTTAGATGCCTATTTTTAACTAATCTTTGGATCATATTTAGGTTAATATAACTGAAGTATAAATATATTTTATTCTTAGTACTTACTCATTTTCTTATGATTAGATTTATCATGTTTCAATCTCATTATTATTAGCATCATATAATGAGAATAATATAGGCTAAAAAAAAAATCATTTTGTGTAATTAAGAATATTATTCTTTCACATGGAAACTTTGTCGTTGAGACAAACAAAATAATATCGTTTCATCAAATATAAAACAAAAATCAAATTTTTCTTAAATGCTTAACAATTTTTAATATCCTAATTCATAAATTCATCAAATGTGAATTTAAATATTTCTCATTTTATGTAGAGACACTATAGCCATTGTAGTCCTTACTCTTAGTGAACTTACCTTCACTAAACCCTTTGATTTTCATAGAACCCTTTACAATAGACATGCAAACATGGTTAATGACTCTTGAATCCTATTCAAGATTCATTAAGTAATCTAATAAAATAAATTAGTGAACAATAAGCTGTTATTACCTTCCAATTAAGTATTGTATAGGTGTCTCTAACAATTTTCTTTCAATATCTTTTAGTGCTATATCGGAAACATTTTCCTTTTAGCAAGGGATTAGAAAATTCACCTTTAGCTACTTTAACTTGGTGAAGATGTTCACTAGATATCTCATTTCATGCTATAACATATTGGACTATCAACGAATTATCCAGGAATTCTCCCACTACATATATACTTTAGTTTTCTTCACTAGTCTCACCAGTGAATGTGGACAAACATATAAGAGTAAAAACTTTATAAAGTATCAGGCATAAGTACTAGATCTAGGTTACATTAATCTAGACAACATAGTTTAACCATATAAGTTATGTGTGTGTGAGTACAGTGGGTATAAGGATTTAAGGACATATATACTTGAACGAAAATAAATAATCCATATAATAACAAACATCATGCAAGAAATATTTAGAATAATTAACAAAATGTAAAATAAATCTACAATATGCAAGTGAAGTATCTCTAAGACTATCACTAATATTCATGGTAATTCAACTTTCCATTAATTACAAGCCTCCTACGGGAAGTCATGCAATTAACAGGGCAAACAGAAACAATTTCATTTAGAAAATAAGACAAATATCTCATATTCCAAATTTCTAACTACCATTTAATTTAGTCCTCTACTCTACTAACAAGAACTCCTATGGGAGGACATCAGTATTTCGAGTTGAGTGTGTAACCATTGTTTCAATAATTAAGCTTTCTATATAAGACCATCTCCTATGGGTGATCGGCCTCATATAGTCGACTTAATACCTTATCCTAAGAAATTTATTTCCAGTACTACCAGGACGAAAATCCACATACGGGAGCTCAGCAAGATTCTGAGGCGAGGCTCATCCTAGTACATAATGAACCAATAATGGAGACCGTAGGTATCTCATACCTTCTCCCACTCAATATTTTATAATTAGGGATTTAATGATTTTACCCAGTTATCTAACTTACTTAGTAACCTAAAATCAATTATACAAGCATGTTCATATTTTGCATGTGAGTAGCTCTACTATCTCATATGACATGTTACTAAGATCATATAATTAAATACTCTATATAGAATATGCATGCAACATTATTCATATAATAATCAAGTATTGGCAGAATTTAATAAAATAGAAAAGTTAATGATTATCAATCAATCTAACATTTATTATTATTATTTAATAATTGAACAATCTTTTCACAAAAGATATTGTAAAATAATAACTATGAGAGATAATGTTCAAGTTTAAATAATTAATATTTTCACAAAATCTAATTTATTTAATTAAAAGATTTAATCCAAATTAAATCTCCTTGTATATTTCAAAATTCGAATTCAATTTTTGCATTTAAATTTTGAATTATAAATTTAATTATCTCATAATTAAAATATCTTCCACTAATTGGTTTTTCAAAAATTGAAATTATCTCAGAATTTTTAAATCGTTATTTTAATCTCATTAAAAAAAATGTAAACTTTCTATTTAAATTTAAATTTGATATGTAGATGATTTAATCAAATTAAATTTCTACAAATATCTGTTGATTTGAATTTAACTTTCAGATTTCAAATCTCAAAATAATTATCACATAATTAATATTGATCATCTAATGATTTAATCACATTAATCTATTAGATTATTTCCATATTTAAATTTAACATTTGAATTTCAAATCTTTAAATTAATTATTAGATAACTGATATAGATAATCTTTTGAAAATTTAATCTTATTAAATTTTTTAGATTATCTCCTGATTTAAATTCAACATTTGAATTTTAAATCATAAATTAATTATCAAATAATTAATATAATAATATTATCCAATCAAATTTAGATTTATCTCATACTATATAGTCATCATTTTAATCACATTAAAAATAAATAGAATGTTCAAAATTTAGCCAAATATGAAACAATCTCATAATTTCTAATTATCCATTTAAATTTGAATAAAGTAAACTACTAACTTTAAATTCAAATTCAAATAGATTTGGGTAAATAAGATATTCTATCTAATTTTAATTTGAAATCTTCACAAGTTCCAAATTTAAATAGTAAAAGATTTAACTATTTAAATCTCTTAGAATATCTCTAAATTTGAATTCAAAATAAATTCAAATTCAAATTAACAACTAATTATCACATAAATAGTTTAGGAAATATCTAACTAAAATTTGAATTTGTAAAGTTTAAATATTATCACATAATATCTAATTAATAATCACCTACTTATTTAAATTAATTATCTCGTACTTAATTTAAATAATCATTATCTGATAATGATAACTGACAAGATTTGATTTCCTTAAATAGTGGGATCTTATCCGTGTTTAAATTTGAAATCAAATTTATTTAAAAATATAATCATGATTATATTTAAATAGTCATTTAAATTTCCTTAAATCAAGTGATCTTATTCTTGATTTAAATTTATTTAAACTGAGGATTTTATCCTTAATTTAAATTTATTTAAATGAAGGATCTTCTAAATCTTTCAGTAAACTAAGGATCTTATCCTTAATTTAAATTTTTCCATAAACAAAGGATCTCAAATATTTAAATTTCAAAATTAGATAATATAGGATTTTCTGATAAAATCTTATTCTATCGGATTAGTTACCAAATTTGAATTTCAAAAAAAAAAAATAAGGTAACCAATTCAAATTTCCTAAATTATCTCTAATTCGAAATTCAAATAAGGAAATTTTAAAATAAGAAATTATCTAAAATGGATAATTTGACGTCAACGGTATCGGGATGCCGATAGGGTCGCTGGAATGGGATCTGTTGGGAAGACGACAGCCTCGGGGCATCACACGGCCACGCATGGGAAAAATCCCATGCGTCCATGTATTCGTGAAGCGCCCGTGTGGCCACCATACAAGACGACACCCATGCGGCTCACCGAAGCAAGGCGAAGCCCGCACGGCCATCGACTCGGGACGAAGCCCGCGTGGCCATGAGAATGAGGCAACACCCGTGCAGCTAGCGCATGGGGTGCCATCCGCGCGGCCACGGGAGCGGGGCAACGCCCATGCGGCCAGTGCATGGGGTGCCACCCATATGGCTAGCATGCAGGGCTGCTCCCTCGTGGCCTGCAAGCGGGTCTCCCCGCCCTGGCAACAAGGGCAGCGCACACGACTGTTAGCATGCGCCGCCTTGTACCATTTTCGAAACCAAAAATTCTGTAATTTAATTGTTAAATACTTTTTCTCAAAAACTAAAATATAATTAAAGATCAAATGACTTTCTACGCACAGTTTTATCAAGAACATATAACATAATCACATAGAAAATCAAGAACATGCTAGAATTATAATAAAAAATGAAAAACACATGATCATAAACTCATAGCAACATCTAATTGATTATCATTTAAACTCATTAAATCAATCAATCATCATACATAATAGAGTATACTCATAAACATGAATAAGACCAAACATAACTACAGAGATCATTATGGAAATCAAAGATCATTAGATAAAAGAGAATTAACATGAACAAAATATGCTAGATCATTAAAAACCTTTGCTCTGGTACCAATTACTAGAAATTTCGAAAAATAATTTCGAAGAACGATTTTACCGAAAACAATTTTCGCAGTTTTGTAAACAAATCAAGAACGTAGCAGAATTGGTATTTTAAAATTTTTCTTGAAAATTTACAAAATAAAATACAGGATCGTTAATCTAACATAAATCAATTTATGGATCTTGGTTTAGATAAAACCTGGAAGTGCTTCACAACTATTGAGCCTTCCCATCTATTCTTTGAAGACCGTTGAATGATCCGGTGTGTGGGCACCTTCTTGATTCCCAACGAGAGATGAGCGGACGATCCAAAAGACGATCTTCTTTCTCTTTGATTGCATGTCTACGGCTATGGGTATCTCTCCCTTGGCAGCCATCAATGAGCTCGGGATTACTCCCATAGTAGCTCGGCTCTCTCACTCTCTCTTTTTCTCTCTGTATCATGTTAAGCACAGTTATTGTGCATGTAGTAGGTGTGTAGCTACTGTACTGAGGTTTAGGAGAATTTTTCTCTAAGTATTAGAGAGATGTAAACTCTAATGGGCTTATTGGGCCTAACTGACCATTCAATTAGTATTAGGCTATGTGTGAGCTAGACAAAGGACCTTATGGATCCAAATAGTCTAAGCTCCAATGGGCCAACTACTCACAGTCATAATTAACTCTTAATTATGACTGAGCCTTATCTGTTTATATTGGGGCACTCCACTACAGGCCCAGTATTGCACTCTTAGACTAAATATCATATATTTTCTATGAAGCTAATTAACACTTTAATTAACTTGATCCATTTAGCATATACTATACCTATAGATATACCCCTGATGTAATGTCGTACTAGTTAGGTGAAATTACTGTATTACCCCTCCAGTACATATTTACCTTTGAGTTGCCATTTTTCTTCTAATGAATAATAATTGACTACGGTGTTTATAACTGCCCATACAAATACAGTCAAATTCACAAAGTAAATACCTAGCGCCTGGTTTTTTATTATTCAAATCCCTGAAAAAACTCAAAGTGACATTATATGTATGGTATCTAATCATGAAGGGCGTTCTCGTCAATTCACAAATCTTATCTTTCAAGATATCAAAGTTCAAACCATACAATCGGAACTAGTCCTTTAGTAAGTCAAAAAGATAAAACTCATGAAGGCAAGTCCGACAATCACTAGGCTTAAGGTAATTTTGCAATAGTACTAGATTATTGAAAGATAGAATATTGAGTTACGGCACTTAACCTTAAATTCTATTTTCACTTAGTCCAGTTCAATACACTTATAACATTCTTATAATGCACTAGTGTCTCTATCTGAAATCAGACACTTCGATGATTGGAGACTTCATCAATCCTATTAAAATAGACAACACTATATTCTATGGCAAAATAAAGTATTCCATCTTTATTTACAGAATGTGAACTCTTTATTTAGACATAATAAAATAAAGAATTTAGTCTCACACGTGTGAACAATTCGCACGAACAATCTTTTTTACTCATTATTAGTCATGGAAACTTTTAGACGTTTGCATAATAGAAAACATAAACTTTACATGTATATAATTTGGACATAATATGGAATTCATTGACAGCAAATAAATAACACTTAAATCTAATAAATATTGTTTAAAATGCCAAACAAAAAAAATACTTTCTAGAGTATATTCCCAACAATATTATCATGTCCTATCAACTTACGGGACTAGCAATATGTTAAGGGGCCTAACTATGAATATTTTTTTAAAGGAAATGTGTGAACTCAAATGTTTAAGGAAAAAAAGTGTACAGTGAGAACTTGATGAGATTTTAAAGTATACATAAGCATGCATAGTTTTTACTTACTGAGCTTTAGCTCATTTTAATCTTGTGATGCAGATGAAGAGGCACATTTTGGTGTTGACTAGATGGTTGCTTGGCTTGCCTTTTGTCGCCATGATCATATAAATGTGGACGAGCTTGAGTCGTGGGTGACATTTTTATATTACGATATTTTGGGTGTAATGAAAATACTATTATTGATAGCAAAATAGACTGATGAAAACCTCCTTTGATTATACATGTCACAAAGAAACTTTCTACAAAAAATGTCATGCAGTTGCTTTTGTTTAAAGGTTTTGAAAAGTTCAAATTTGTCCACCTTTTTATAAAACTAAAAATATGGTTTAAGAAATAATAATACTTCATAGTTTGACTGTATATGATAATAAAGTTAAACTAAAGGATGTTACATTTAATTATTTTATCTATATTGGTGATGTATTTTGAACTCAAAATTGCATGTTATTTGAATTCAGTGTTTATATTTTGTAACTTTATCATTTTGAATATTTGTGCATAATTTCTCGTCTTATAACTTTATGAGAATAAAGTTTTGATGAATATCACATAAAAGGTTCTCATTAGCTTTCAAGACATGCTTTGTTATGCTTTATCTTTTCTGAACATCTATTTCTGATGGTTGTTTAAACCTGGATAACATGTCATATTCTGATTGGATACTTATTATTGGCTGCTTATTCATGTTTTTACCTTATATTTGTTAATTGGTATCATTCTTATCTTTTATATTTATGCAACTTTTGGATGATATCAAAAGGAGGAGAAGAAAGTGCATTGATTTAAAACTTTGGTGAATTTGTTCAAAAATAAGTGGTATCCATAAATAATTATTATCCATAATTGATATCTCTCTTATATGAATAATCTTTGCTTACTTTGGTTATATATATTTTTATTCATATATTGAGGGGGAGCATATTTATGATTTGCTTATGCTGAATTCGTCATTATTATTTTCCATAAATTGTAATATGCTCTTTATAGTTAGATAGAAATGGAAAAAAAGAAATTATTTCACTATTGTGCTTGAATGATTTGACTTTCTCTCATGTTTTGTGATGATTATACTTAGAGAAAATACATTTTTAACAAATGAAAATTATGCTAGAGCTTTCATGATGTTCAATAGAATTTTTTTCACTTTGTGCTAAGAGCTTTCACGATCTTGATTTGATACAACTTCTCTATTTTGAGTATGCTATATTTGTCAAACTTATTATCAATAGAGGAGGTTTTGCCCAAAAAAATTAAAAAGAATGCTCTTGTTTTCACTTTGGCATGATATTGTTGTTCAATATTATATTTGACATTGTTATTCTTATTTTGAAGATTGTTCAATGCTTGATTCCTCTATATATTGCATAACTTGTCACTACAACAATGAGACCATTTTATAACACTAGAATGATAACTAATTTTTACATGGGAGAAAATTATTTGTGTATTACTCTTTCACATACTTTTGACATGAATTCAAATAGAGAAAGTAATATCGTGAATTATTGTGGGGAGAATCTTATTTCAAAGTGATAGATTAGTTTGTATGAGATATCTAGTTTGAAATTTGTTTCTATCTTTTTGATGATGTCAAAAGGGGGAGAAGAATGTTAATTCATGAATATTGAAAATAAAAAAGAGATTTATTCATGAGTGTGCATACTTTAAGGGGGAGAGTTTTCAGTATATATTCTTTTTACCTTTTATCATAATATGCTTATGATGCTTAATTAAGTTAAAAAGGGGAGCAAGTCCTTTTATTTTGTCAAGCATATTTTGATGTAGAACTTAAAATATGGTAAGGATTAAGGTTAACCTGTAAAATTTCATATTTTTATATTCTTATTACATATTTTCTTTTATCTCATAATTCAATGTTTGTCATCATCAAAAAGGGGGAGTTTGTTGAGAAATTAAGATTTCAATCTTACTCACTCTTATTTTGAAGATAACAAACATTTGATTTGGTACTAATAATCTACTTGAGTATATAGCAATTTAAATGGAAAAGATCATAAGACATTCAAGATGGAATATGAAAAATAGCTTGAAGACAAAGATCAAGTATACAAGACTTAGGCTAGCAAAGGTTAAATATGTAGTTCTTATATTTGAATATATGTTTACATATAATATGATCTAAATGGCTTACATTTTTCTAAAAATAGAAATTTTCAAACCAACATATTCAAAATGGTTTATCTTCAATTAAAGTTTGAAAATTTACCTTACACTATTTTTAAATTGATTTATGAATTTCAATAGTATCCACGTTTCATAAAAATCAACTTAAGAAGTTACAATTTGAAAAGAATCAAAAGTACCTTGAAATAAAATTGAAATTCGCTCTCTGGTATTTTAGGTCTACCTAAAATCCATTTTCGGTCTACCGATTCTGTGACTTTTTTTAGCAACTTTTAAATTCGACCATTAGAACTGCACTACCAATGGTTAGTATTTTTTGGTCTATCGAAAACTCACTTTTGATCTACCGAAAATGGCAGAAACTGTGTCTAATGGATATTAATGACTAGTTTTCATATAAGCTTATAAATAGAAGCATTTTTAAGACTTGAAATAACTTTGGAACATCCTTACATTGCGCATATCATATATTCAAGTTGTTCTAGTAAATTTTTGTGATCCAAATTTTCAAATCCACTTTTTCACAAAAATCATTTGAGCCAAACTAGATCATATCTTATGTTTGCGTCTATTCTCTCTAAGCTTACCTTGTATCAAATACTTTCATTAGAGAGATATTCTAGTTAAGAGATTCAACAGAAACCAAATTGTAATTATGAGATAAGGTTAGCACTGGATTCATAAACATCCCGATTTAGGTGACGTTGCTACCAGAGTCTAAATAATCTGAGTGTAGGCGAGGTTGTCACCAGAGTCTAAACAACCCATGAATTGGTGAGATTGGCACTATTGTCTAAACAATCCGTGTAGATGAGGTTGTCACCGGAGTCCAAACAATCCGAGGTTAGGCGTGATGGAGTCAGATTCAAGACTATTGTAAAGACATGGGTGAGCCTAAGAAGAATTCACTCTATTTGTCAAAGGGCCAGTCAAGCCCACAATCTTGATCCGATAGTAGAAAGCTTAAAGCAAGTTGCCGAGGGCCTGCGGCATAGGCAAATCATTGTGTTTGTCGAATCTCATAAAAATCGAGTTTGCATTTTCTCTATCCCTACACTCTTTATTTTATTACAAGCTATTTTATTGAGTATTCGATATTTAGTGTGCTTAATTTACTTGGCATTATTATTATATATATTTGGTATTATTGTTAATTTAGCTTAAAAGTTTAAAAAGAGTGGTCTATGGTTTTATATAGTTGAAAAGTCTCTTAAAAAGTTTTAAAACCCAATTCACTCACCTTCTTGGGTAGTCAATCTTAGGCTAACAGATGCGATATCCGGACATGAATTGCTAAGCTTTATGGACACATATTTAGCATATAATCAAATTTTTATGTATGAGCTCGATGAGGAGAATACCTCATTCATTATTGATCGAGGGCTATACTGTTACAAAAAAATGCCATTCGGACTCATCAACATAGGAGTAACTTACCAATGTCTTGTCAATATGATGCTTGCAAAATAGATCGGCAAGACAATGGACGTGTATATTGATGATATATTGGTAAAGTTGAAGGAAGCTATAGATCATGTCACATATCTTGACGAGATGTTCAAGATTCTTCGGAAGTACCAGATGAAATTAAACCCCCAGAAATGTGCATTTGGAGTAGGATCGGTGAAATTCCTTTAGATTTATAGTTTATCAGTAGGGTATTGAAGTTAATCCTCAAAAGATTCAAGCACTAATTGACATGCAGTCTTCTTACAAGCCAAAAGATGTGCAGAGTTTGGCGAGAAGAATAGCCGCATTGAGTCGATTTGTATGAAGATCGACCGATAAATGTTAACCATTCCTTGAAGTGCTGAAGGATTCGAAAAACTTCGAGTGGACTGAGACATGCGAGCAAGCATTCCAAGATTTAAAGAAACACTTGGGCTCTCGAAACCAAAACCTGGGGAAAAGCTGTTCTTATACCTCGCTGTTTCTAAATATGTGACAAGTACTGCATTGATTCGAGAAGAAAAAATTGTACAGCGACCTGTATATTATGTGAGCAAAAGATTTCTCGACAATGAAACGAGATATCCAGAGATAGAAGAATTGGTGTTGGTTCTTGTTATCGCATCTTGAAAGCTTCATCCCTATTTCCACGCATATTCCATCAAGGTTTTCACAAATTTTCCTTTAAAGCAAGTTCTTCAAAAGCTTGAAGCTTTAGGATGATTACTTAATTGGACGGTTGAGCTAAGTTAATTTGATATCAATTTTCGACCTCGTACTACTATTAAAGGTCAAGCTCTCATGGATTTCACTGCAGAGTTCACTTACGAAATCAACCTTCCCGTAAAAGTAATTGAGAAACCTACATTAGACTTAACAAAGTTATGGAAGCTCTATGTTGATGAATCATCAAATGAAAATGGCGCTGGCGCGGGTTTGATGTTGATTAGCCCGGAGAGGCATAATATCCATTGTGCACTTCGCTTTGGATTTCCAGCAACAAATAATGAAACAGAATATGAGGCACTGGTTGCTAGACTCAAGCTCGTATAAGAAATAAAGGTCGAGATGATTGAAGCATTTAGTGATTCCCAACTGGTCGTTTATCAAGTGATTAGAGACTACAAAGCAAGAGGAGAGAAAATGATGGCCTATCTATAGGAGGTACAATCCATCTTTTCAATGTTTACTGCATATAGCGTTCAGCTACTTCCTCGTAGCAAAAGTATCCATGCAGATGCCTTAGCCAAATTAGCTTCGACGAAGGATGCAAAACTACTAAAAGTAATTCTTGTAGAAATTCCTCGCAAAACCCAGCATCGAAGTAGCGCCTCAAAAAACCATGACAATTGACTAGAAGCCTTCACGGATGGATCCTATAATAAAGTATCTACAAGATAGCGACCCCCCTTAAGATAAGGAAGATGCAAAACAACTTTGAATGAAGGCTGCTCGCTATATTATTTATGATGGAAAACTGTATCGTAGGAGTTTTAGCTCGCTATTATTATTATACATTGATGAAGGAAAAGTACTCTACATTGTGAGAGAAATTCATTAAGGAATATGTGGAAATCATTCTAGGGAGTAGGCACTTGCAAACAAAGCTCTAAGGCAAGGATATTTTAAGCCTACTATGAAGAAGGATGCTATAGAGTTTGCCGAAAATGCGATAAATGTCAGCGATTTGCAACTATTCCTAGATCGCCTCCTGCTTCTCTTACCTCAATGACTAGCCTATGGCCATTCACAGTATGAGAGATTGACATTATTGGAACACTTCTATTGACACGAGGTGGATTGAAGTTTGCGGTGGTCATAGTGAATTATTTCACCAAGTGGACAGAAGCTGAAGTTTTAAGTACCATTTTTGCATAGAAGATGACAGATTTTATTTATAAGTCTATCATTTGTCGATATAGTATACCACATACAATAGTCTCAGATAATAGAAAGTAATTCGATTGCAACGAATTCCATAATTTAAAGAGCTACTTGGTTGTCATTCATCCACAAGCCTATGGTTAGGTCAAAGCTGTAAACAAAGTTTTGAAGCAAAATTTAAAGACGAAGTTGGAGAGCTACAAAGGAGCTTAACCAGAGATACTTCCTGAAGTATTATGGGCTATCGCACCACTCAATGGACTATTGCTGGTGAAAGCCCATTTTCATTGGCTTATGGATATGAAGCGATGATCCCTGTTGAAATTAGTGCGAGCTCCTTATGAAGATCTACTTATGAGTAGGATGAGAATCATTCATTGATGAGAATTGAGCTCGATCTTCTGGAAGAAAGGTGAGAGCAATCACAGCTACGAATTGCGTTATACTAATAGCGTACTACTCGCCACTACAATTCTAAAGTCAAGAATAGACAATTTGACATTGGTGATCTTGTTCTTCGACAAGTTCTCCCTAACACAAAAGAGCATAATACTGGTGTATTTGGACCCTCTTGCAAAGGGCTATATGTTATAGACATTATCATTCGATCTGAGATATACAAATTAGCTCACACAGCAGGATAGAAGATTGAACGTGCTTGGAATACAGAACAGCTTCATTGTTATTATTAATAATTTTGTATCTTCAAAATGCTTCAATGACTTGGAGCGCAAATCTTCTCTATTTGTAATTCGAGCTATTAATAAAAGCATTATTTCTTCAGTTAATTGTCTTGATACATGTTAATTCTATTAAACAAAACATCCATAGTTAATTGTAATTCAATGACTTGGAGCGCAAATCTTCTCTATTTGTAATTCGAGCTATTAATAAAAGCATTATTTCTTCAGTTAATTGTCTTGATACATGTTAATTCTATTAAACAAAACATCCATAGTTAATTGTAATTCAATGACTTGGAGCGCAAATCTTCTCTATTTGTAATTCGAGCTATTAATAAAAGCATTATTTCTTCAGTTAATTGTCTTGATACATGTTAATTCTATTAAACAAAACATCCATAGTTCGATGTGACATATTTCTATTTATTCTATTTGACATGGAACTTTTAAAAAACAAATATTGAGTTCGCATCACTCACGCTCGTTATTTTTCATAAGTGACCTAACTTATCCTAATACTTAAAAACTTATTTTAAGTTGTTAGATTAGAATTGCAATAGCATAATGATCAGTCACTTCATATGATTGACTACTTGATTAAATTATGCATCTATATTATTACGCGATGTATGTTTTTTATTTTTCAATACTAACAATGCTTGCTTGAATAAAAAATAGATAAAATAAAAGTTGTTCTAAATAAGTTCACACCAATGCGCAAGAAAAATATTACAAATATTACGGGAGAAGCCCGCATTGTTCATTAGCTTACAAAGTTAGTTTTAAAAAAATGGCATTATTGTACAGGTGCGTCCTCCCTGCTGTCAGTAGCTTCCTCAACTTTGTTCGCTTTCTAACTCTCGACAAGTTCAACTATATCCTCGCCAAGAAAAGAGAAATCGAACCCCGAGTGCTCGCAGTAGATACTATGAATAATCTCAAAGTGGCAATGTCCCTGACCTTATCTTCGAGTTATTTGCCTTCAGTAGTCTTGAACTCTTCAACAGTTTTGCAACCCACCTCTTTAAGAGCCTCAGAATGGTCTCTTCAAGTTCCTTGATCTTCTCTTTGAGCTTCTCCTTCTCCCTCTATTCTTTTGCCAAGTCTTCTAGCAGCTGCTTCCTCTCAGTTTCAAAGTTATTTTTCTCTTCTTCATGAGTCCTCTTCAGATACTTGCATAACTTGGTCATTTCTTCGACCTTTTCTCCTTTCTCCATGTATTCCAGGACTGGATCGTACATAAGGACGGTAGCTACAGCAGTCTGGAACAAAAGAAAGATGTCAATAATGGAAAAGACTTCGCATGTATAATCAAGAAGGTGAATTCGAACTTAAATTAGCCAGCGTTCTCATGGCGGCATGGAATGCGACCTTTGGTGGCCTTTTCTTCATCTTCTCCCAGCCTTCTACAGAAGTAAAGCAATCAATGAAAGTGGCACTTAAACTAGCTTTCTCTGGCAGTTGGCGAAGGAGTGCAAGTAATTCTTGATCTCTGTCAACTAGATTCGGTGCCTCAGAAGATGAAGAAGCAGGCTGTTTGCTCGAAGGGTCAGGCTGGCTTGCCATTTCAGTAGATGTTAGGGGAGGAGGCGAGCTTTGAGGGACATCATCAAAAGCGAACTTCCTTTTCTTGGAAACGTCAACCTTCTCTTTCCCCTTTGATGTTGGAGAAGTGTTCTCAAGGGTCCTTGATTTTGATCGTGAACCCAGTGTAGAAGGCGAAGCCTACAAATCACTGCCAATTCTAGTCATATCAACATAACAATATTACAATTAGTATGTGAGGATCATGATGCAATAAAAAGTAAAAAAAAATAGAGAAAGAAATACGACCTTCAGAGGTTTGTTGTAGCTATGGAGATGGTGATTCTTGAGTATCGGCTGAGGGAGGTGATTTTGGCTTCTTAAACTTCAAAGAAGTGGCAGACGCACTCTTATATTTCTTCGAGCTGGAGGGTTTCTATGGATGGTTGGCTGAGTGGGGAAGAGAAACACCCTTGGGAAACAATCTGCAAGCCACCAGATTTTCAGATGTCCCAAGTTTCTTCCGGTCAAATTGTTCGATCGGAAGGCCATTTATTTTGTAGACCCGGGCGAGCTATTCTTTATTAAGTCTGGGGTGCTCCTTGTTAGCTGCAAAGACATAAACATGCGATTAGATAATAAGTTTAAAAAATTGAACAAAGAAGAATGAGCTACAACTACAAATTACGTTAAATAAGAACAATTTTCAGGGTTCTGAAAGAAACCATTGTCTTCATATTGGAAGTGGAAAAATGGACTCTTCCATTTTCCCATGTTATTGTGAACCCCATATATGGTCTTGACGGCCTAGTTCGACCATTTGCTTGCATAAAAGAAGTTGAAGTCAGAGGAGTTTGACTTCATTTGGTAAAACCAAGTGAACTCTTCAGGAGTTAGGTTCCTAAACCTAGTTTATGGTACAATATGTACAAGCCTACTATATATCTATAGGTGTTTGGGGTTAATTGAAAAAGGACTATACCATAATAGTCGACTATCGACTTAATATATGGATGTAGTGGAAGATGGACACCGCACCGAAGAAGTGCGTCTGAAAAAGAGGCATTGCCGTGAGGAGGGTATGTGGTCAATAGAATTCAATTTAAAGGCGAAGCGGCACGTCGATCTTGTAATCTCGTATTATCTTCTCGAGCTTGTTCGTTGTATAGCTTGTCATTACGTTGACACATGACCAGTCTCCTTGTACATAATTATAGCTCTTTGCAAACTCAGGTGCGTCCCTGATTTGTTAAGGCCATTGATCTTGAGGAAGATCACCTATGCAAGGACTACTGCCTCGAGCATCGGGTATTTCTATTTCGAACTCTTGCTTTATATATTCCTTGAGGTCCATTGAACTAATGCTCGCTTTGGAGAATGACGACTCCTCGGAGAATGTATTCCCCTCCCTAGTCTCTTCGCTACTAGACATCTAAAAAGGTAAAATACGGGACGTATTTAATCTTGTGCAAGTATTGGTCTACAGGTAATTCATATTAATTTATATTTATAAAACTAACCTAACTGCGACCTAGAAATAGGCGTTCTAGCTTGTCTCTTGCAGGTATACTCACTACATGCGAGCAGATGACATCATAGCAATTTGAGACCAAAAATCCTAAAATTGCGTTGACATCTATCTACTCGATTATCTCTAGGCGTTAGTCGATCTATAGTTCAAAGTTCATCTGGGTCACTTAAGAGTATTCATCTTTGACTATGGTTCTTCTATCCTATGATTAAAGCAAGTTCTACAATGATTCCTCAATCGATTCGTCAAATTTGCATCTATGGTTCGACCTAATTAATCAGAATCTAGGCCTAATCTTCAAATAGGTCGAAAGATTTTCCTGGGTTTACAATGTAAAACCTCTGTTTCTTTATCAATTTACTAGATTCTTCTATAGTTCTCCAGATTAAAAGTTCGAATGGGCAAGTGATTCTACAAAAATAAATCGGCAGTTCTCCTAGTATTCAAAAATATATAAAATCTGATCAAGCTATGTTTTCTGCAATCTATGGAGTTCATGTTTAAAAAAAAAAAATTCCAAGTTTTCTACAGATTGTAAAAAGAAAATGAGTGAAGAAGAAGAGGATGATACTAACATTTTTAAAGCTTAAAGGATTTGAAAGTCGCCTGAGAAAAATCAGATATCAGAACTTCACCAGAGAAAGAAGCCAGAGATTTGAGCTTAACCTAGAAAGGGGTTGGAACCACCGAAAAACTTAGTCTTGAGAGTTTTCGAGTTTCAAAAGATGAAAATAAAAGTAGAAGAAGAAAATGAGGGATTTCTCTATATATATTCCAAGATTCAATAAATCCTAGCAGTAGATTAGGGGAGTTATATTTTTGGAATCTAATGGCCAAGATTCATGCGGGAGAATTGATTTTGGAAAATCAAATCAATTATATTTTCGAAATACAAAACGTTTTTGGTTTGGGATGACAGCTGGCGTCATCACCATCATTATGGATACTCGAGAAACAGAGAACTCTTCTCGAGTCTCGCTAACCCCCTGCAAAAGAGTGACATGTGATTGCACCTATCAGAAAAATGGATGTGTTTGATTCTGAAAAGATATGAATTGAGATTTTGTGGCTCTTCAAGAGGTTCAAGATGATCTCGTCACATCGCACTTCGAAGCTCGCACATGCCAGAGTAGGAAGCTCTATTTGGTCCTAAAGAATCAATGGCACTGAGGGAGAATTGTTGTGCGATCTTAAATCTACAACATTAATCAAAGCCAAGAAAGGAAAGGTGACAGTCGGCTGAGAGATAAATACATCAGATCGCATGTTTTCCTTTTAGCTAAAGTGCGACTAGCCTCGAATAAAGAAAATATGGCCTGAAGTGACAGTAAAAGGAAACTAGGTCAAGCTTCGAGAAAACGGGAAACTTGCGAAAAAAGAGGAATAAGCTTCTGTGTGAAGATCAACTAATCCATTTACTAGTTATTACCCAATTTTGTATTGTTCACAATTGGCTTTGACATTCAATGTTGAGACAGTCGGACAGACTGTCATGACAGAAATTGAAGAATTATGATGGAGATCAGACTGACTGAAGTCTGATGGGTGTACTTTGGGAGAATGGATCAAAAGAGAATAGGAGTTCTGAAAATGAGGTGGAGCTTACAACCTCAGAGACTCACATGTAATAGATCCATGGACTTCATTACATTAAGAGGCTTCATCTTGGCAACACCGAGAATAAGGCGTGTTGGATATGAGACGAAGGATAAAAGACTAGTTCAGAGGAAGCCAAGGATGGAGGGCACAAGGTGTGGAAACTCCATGATACTGCAATGATCAAGTTCAAGGTTTTTCTGATCCTGATCAGAAAGCATGGCACTGAGCTAGGGTAAAGCAGCAGTAGTGAAACATTGAATTCAAAGCCAAGTGGAGATTTGTGATAATTTGGCTTTGAGATTCAATGTTATGACAGTCGGATAGGCTGTCATGACAGATAAAGGCAATCACACGGAGAATCAGGTTTGTCTCGACATTCCATATCGGTGTCGTGACAGGAAAGGAAATTTTCTGGAGCATCGGTTTGTCAAGACATTCCATATATATGTCATGACAATCAGGAAACCGCGTGAAGACTTGATAATTTCCAAATCTAGGCTTTACTACGATCTAAAGGATACAGGATTCTTTATTGTAATTAAGTGGGTAGATTCATAGGCTTGATTATAATTAGGAAAGTGGGTGGAGAGTCTTTACGGCTTATCTCTGTAATTGGGTAATCAAGGAGAGATGAGAGGAGAGTTTTGGTATGATTCTATAAGTAGGTGTGTGGGTGAACACATCTTGAACAGAAATAGAACCATTAGAATACATCTCATGATGTAGCATACAAGGGGCTGCAAGTCTCCTCTAGAGAGATAGAGAGACGAAGCATATTCTCTGGTAATCAAGGCAGAGAATAAGAAAATACAGAAAGAGGTAGAGAGCAAAAAGTTAGTGTTAAACACTAGGCTTTGCTTGATTCTTTCTAGGTTCTTGTATGTGGCTTCTTCTCTGGGTAAATAGACAAAGAAGAAGGATGGGCAGAGAAAATTGGTGAGAAAGAGAGAGAGTGAATCACTTGGGTCTGTCATAATTCTTTCTGGGGAAATTGTTGTGTGGGAATTACCTTATAATCTTTGCATTATTGTTTATCAATAATATTGCTGTTGTGTGCTAGAGTGGACTTAGGCCGATTTATAGCTGAACCACTATGATTCTTGGTGTCTTGTTATTACTTTGATGGTAGTTTCTTGAGTGCATGTTTTCTGTAAGATTGATCCGTCTGGTATCCCGAATGTTTTGTCATGCCTGGTGACTGTCTAATCTCTCCGCTGAGTCCATTATTCCTTTCTATCCCCAACAAGTGATGCAATGAGTGTGGATCGATTCACGTGGCTTCTGATTATCTTGTTGGAGATGGCCACAATGGATGTTAAGATGTGACAGTTTGACAGCAATGGAGATTACAGGAGTTTGGAGAAGACGGATGAAGACAATCTTGTTCAATAGAAGGTGGCTCAAGCAATGCTTGGCGAGGAGATCTTCCAAGGGACCATGTCCAAAGCAGGAAAGACTAAGAATGAAGAATCCGCATTGGAGGACAGAGGAAGGCAAATCACAATAATGAAGCTCTCAGTGAATGGGGAACACCCGATAAGAGAGCGAGCAGTGTGATGAAGGAAGTCAAAGGCGCTATATTCGTAATGGGAATCCCGGATGTCTTATTTTCTTTGATAGAGCAACTGTAACTGGAAGTGCAGCGTCTGTCAGATCAGAAGAGAAATCTGTTTCGACAGGAATATGTTTGTCGTATTAGAAAAGAAATCTGCTGCGACATAGATATGCATCTATCACGACAAGTGAGATGGCTGTCATGACAGATGCGAGAGACGGAATGGAATTGATGCATGAAAGATGATAGCATGTACAGCGTCTGTCAGATCAGAAGAGAAATCTGTTTCGACAGGAATATGTTTGTCGTATTAGAAAAGAAATCTGCTGCGACATAGATATGCATCTGTCACGACAAGTGAGATGGCTGTCATGACAGATGCGAGAGACGGAATGGAATTGATGCATGAAAGATGATAGCATGTACGTGAGAAAGGTCTGGCTGAGTTGTATTTGGAAAATCTGTTTGGGAAAGGCAAACTTTGATATTAAGTTTTGCCTGAACTTTGAGTATAGTTAAAGTCACAAAGTGTTTAACAAATTCGCACATACAACACAAGGAGTTCTAGACTTTGGTCTTGCAAATCTTGGTAGTGCTTCAAGAATTCTGTCGCATGGTAGAGGCATGTATTATTGTCTCTGGAAAATGTTCGTTCCAGGAAGTTGCAGGTTAAGATATCAAAGAGCAAGGAACATTGAATTCAAAACCAGGTGGAGATTTGTGATAATTTGGCTTTGACATTCAATGTTGAGACAGTCCGACAGACTGTCATGATAGAGATTGAAGAATTACAATGGAGATCAGACTAGCTGAAGTCTGATGGGTGCACTTTGAGAGAATGGATCAAAAGAGAATGGGAGTTCTGAAATTGAGGTGGAGCTTACAATCTCATAGACTCACATGTAACTGATCCATGGACTTCATTACATGAAGAGGCTTCATCTTGGCAACACCGAGAATAGGGCGTGTTGGGTATGAGATGAAGGATGAAAGACTAGTTCAGAGGAAGCCAAGGATGGAGGGCACAAGGTTATGGAAACTCCATGATACTGCAATGATCAATTTCAAGGTTTTTTTTATCCTGATCAGTAAGCATGGCACTGAGCTAGGGTAAAGCAGCAGCAGTAAAACATTGAATTCAAAGCCAGGTAGAGATTCGTGATAATTTGGCTTTGAGATTCAATGTTATGACAGTTTGATAGGCTGTCATGACAGAGAAAGGCAATCACACGGAGAATCAAGTTTGTCTCGACATTCCATATCGGTGTCGTGACAGGAAAAAAAATTGTCTAGAGGATCGGTTTTTCAAGACATTCTATATATATGTTATGACAATCAGGAAACCGCATGAAGACTTGATAATTTCCATATGTAGGCTTTACTATAATGTAAAGGATATGGGATTCTTTATTGTAATTATGTGGATAGATTCATAGGCTTAATTATAATTAAGAAAGTGGGTAGAGAGTCTTTATGGGTTATCTCTGTAATTAGATAATTAAAGAGAGATGAGAGGAGAGTTTCCTTGTCCAGAAAAGAGGAACCTTTTTGGTATGATTCTATAAGTAGGTGTGTGGGTGAACACATCTTGAACAGAATAGAACCATCAGAATATATTTCACGATGTAGCGTACAAGGGGCGGCAAGTCTCTTCTAGAGAGATAGAGAGATGGAGCGTATTCTCTGGTAATCAAGGCAGAGAATAAGAAAATACAGAAAGAGGTGGATAGCAAAGAGTGAGTGTTAAATACTAGAATTTGCTTGAATCTTTCTGGGTTCTTGTACGGGGCTTCTTCTTTGGGTAAATAGACAAAGGGGAAGGATGGGTAGAGAGAATTAGTGAGACAGAGAGAGAGTGAAACACTTGTGTCTGTCATAATTCTTTCTTGGGAAATTATTGTGTGGGAATTGCCTTGTAATTTGTGTATTATTGTTTATCAATAATATTGCTGTGGTGTGTTAGAGTGGACATTGGCCCATTTATAACTGAACCATTATAATTCTTGGTGTCTTGTTATTGCTTTGATGGTGGTTTCTTGAGTGCATATTTTCTGTAAGATTGATCTGTCTGGTATCTCGAATGTTTTGTCGTGCCTGGTGACTGTCTGATCTCTCCGCTGAGTCCATTATTCCTTTCTATCCCCAGCAATGACAAAAAATTAGCCGGAGTCCTCTTTAAGTGTATCATGGACTCGCATGGTTTTTCAATTGGCCATGCTCGCTATTATCGAAAAACAAAAATAGTGAGGACCTCCCAAGCAACCCTTTATAGCATACGACTAGCATAACGACAAACTCAGCTAATAAAACTTGATCAATTGCCACCTACTCTATTATCAAGTAGAGTAGGTACCGTACAAAATCAGAAAACAATCACATAATCCTGAAAATCAAGGGAACTTACCTGATTTCGCCTGATTATCAATCTTTGAGATTCAGGTCATTTAATTAGGATTGCTTATAGTTACCAAGTTAGTTATTATTTTATCACAATATCCTATAAATAAGTTGAATATACAATTTCCTAATATAGAGAGGAAACCCAAGCCACCATTGACTTCTAAATAGGAGGCTCAAAGGCATAGTTTGGCATACTTAATTTGACTACATTACCATGTCAATTGTATTAATCTCACCTTTATAGTGGAAATACTCGTAGAAGTACATGGGCTCACGTAAATCTTTTGTGTTCTTTACTTCAAACATGCTTAATTTTATCAATTGTCACAGTCTCACACTTGAGAGTTACGATCCTATTGTGGACCAAAAGTTATCATCAACAATTTAGTACCAGAAGGAGGGTAATTTTAGCAATCACCAACCAAGCACAGCAACCACCAAGCTACAAACAACATGCAGGTTGCACCTTGTAGTGTTACCTATCCACCTCATGCAGTTTATCAAGACTTTGTCCAAACCTTCATGGGAGATAGAAAAAGAATGTACTTTTTTTTAAGGAAAATACTTTCATTAATAATAAAAAGAAAGTACAATACCAATAAAAGAATTTTTCATTATAAAGCAGACAACCATAAAAATTGATAAAAGTCCTTGGAAGAAAATTTCACACTGGGATCTTGGCAAAATCGACCCATGAGGAGGGAATTTATGCAGATCACTGTTAGTGTGCGTTTCGATAGAGCTCTATGCCTCTGCAGTTGGCTCGTTGTGACCCATTCTTCAGCACTCATTGTTGGTGTCTCTTACTTCTCATCAAAGAACTAAAGGAGGTCAAACGCTCTCTTATACACGATCTAGATCTGAACAGATCTAGTAAGAAACTACCATAGATCTAGATCTTGGTGGACTAAAACAACAAAAATATAAACAAACACTATAAACCACTACAGATCTAGATATGAAAGTATCAAAACGACCCTAGATCTAGAACTAGAAGGAAAACAACCTCTCCATACAGGAGGATTATTTAACAATACTACTCAAAACATGAAAGAAAATTTTAAAAAACCCATACTAGAGAGAAGGAAGCCCCCTCTCTCCAGTAGGGGAGGCACTTGTTAACGGAGAAGAGCTGTTGCTGGCGAAGGAATTCTTCTAGGGAAGAGAATCCCCAGTAATAGAGAAAAGAGACTCTCTCTCTCTCTATTCCCGAGAGAGAATATACTTGAGGCTTCTAATATAATTGCTGCTAATCTCAATGATCTTAGGGGGCAACAACTCCACTTAGAAGTGGCGCTTGGTGATGTGAAAACCACAATAAAAACCATCCTTCCAATGTTGGAGGAGGTTGTAGTTAGGACTTAGGAAAATGGTTTAGGATCTTATATCATGTTTGGGTTGTTGGAATTGAAGCGAATCAGATAGAAATAGGAAATTAATGGAATTAGAATTAGAATAAGAATATAATGGAATTGGAATTAAAAAGGAATGAATAACTAGATTGTTTATTTAATGCAATTAATTATTATGTTATGATTGTATAACATACAATATAGATTAAGATTATTTCGCTCTATGCATCAGATACACATGTTGATGATATTAGATTCTTATGATAAGATACATTATATGATTGAAAATCATGTTTTAAAATATTGAGTGGCAGAGTGTCCATTTAGGATTAATATACCTTCGGATTCTATTGTTGGTCCACTATGATAATATTTATATATATATGGGTGATGTTTCAATGGAGTTTTTTATTTTTGCTCTATGAATGGGTACTCTAATTTGGGTCATTGGATTTTCATCTGATGGTTATAATAATATTAGTAATTTTATCCAAAAAAAAATGTAATTAATACCTATATAAATATAGAAAGTTATTCATGACAAAAAAAAACTGGTAACTTGTTGGTGACCTATGAGTTGGACTCTTTTTATTTTCATTTCCATGTTTTCATTCCTATTCCATTCCTGTATTTTTATTCTCATTCTTTATTATATACAAATTTATTTTTCTTTCTTTTTTAAAATTTTATTCTTACTCGTATTCTCTTTTTTTCCCCCCTAGATTAACTATTTTAACCCATTTTTTTAATGTATAACTAACTAATTATGTAATCAACAAATTCTTGTTTCTTATCTATTTTTTTTTTTCTTTTTGTGACTTCACGTATAAAGATGAGAACAACAATAAAAAAAATAATTAATAAATAAATAAAATACAGTATGTTTGATTTCTCTCTAACCGTATATATATATTCTCAAAAAAAAAAAAAAACCAACTGTGTATATATTCTCAAAATAAAAATCAATCTACTTAAACAATTGAAAAGAGATCAAGCCCTAAATATCTTCTAGAACTACACAATATTCGTATACATTCTTTTTTTTTAGAAAAAATAAATAAATAAACTAAATGTGTATTGGTTCAAAACAAACAACTCATTCATATCCTTGAAAAAAAAAAAACAATTAAAGGTTTCAAAACAAACAACTCGTGCTTATCCTTGAAAAGAAAAAAAAACAATAACAACCTAAATGCTAACTGTGTATATTTTTTTAAACAAATTACCAAAAAAATTTCAACAAAAAGAAAAAAAAAACATATATATCAATCTATTAAATAATAATAATTTTGATAAAAACTTTTCTTTAAAAAAATCGTTCCAAATTGTTTTCTTTAAAAAGTCTTACTCCTATCTTAATAGAAAGATGATTTTCTGAAAAATTGGAATGGAATGGTTGTAAAAATTAGAATGGGATAGTTGTAGGTCAAAATAACTTACTATTGTAAGTCATTGTCAACTTGATCAAAGTACCCATCCATGGAGTAAAAACAAAAAACTCCATTGAAACATGACCTATATATATATATGTATGAACTCCCAAAAGATAAGTATATATTAGCTTATTATGGATTAAATCTCTATATGATAAAATAGAAATACACGAATTAAACTAAGTATAACCCAAGGTAACTTTTTTTAGTGAGAGTAGTACTATATTGAACAATAGTTATAATATTCAATATAGAACTAGTTATTAATCTTCCCAAGAAGCAAGTTAATTAGTTCTTGACTTGAAAAGATAATTCTAGTTAATTTTAGGATTAGTCTTTAAGAGAACTACTTTGATTTACTCAGGTCTAATCGTTGACCAAGATTTAACTAAGAATAATTGTTTTCATAAGGACTAGGTTATCATTACAAGAAAAGTGATGTGTTTTTTCATGGTCTCGTTTACATCATGATTTCTATGTTTGATTTTATTGTGAATAGTTACGCTCTTTATTATAGTTTCTAGAAAATGTCTTCGAAAAAAAAAAAAAGAACTGTTATGCTTTAATGGAAAACATGCTCATCAATCCAAACTATATTGAATGGAAGAAAAATCTCTTTTCTCTTAACCATGAATGGTGCTAAAATTGTAATATATGAGTCATGTTCTATGTTGCCACAAAAGTAATTTTTATGCACGGGATACTCTAATAAAATGGATGGTTTCCAATGCTATTGCTTGGAACTACATGAGGACATTTATGTCAGAATAATGACAAGAATTTTATCTTTGAGACTAGTGATGAAAAAGATTTGCTGAGTCTGCTGGATAATGCTTATGTTGTACTGAGAATTATGATATGGTTCATTGTAGGAGAACTGATGCTAAAGACCTGTATACACGAAGGAACACATGTTTTGGATCATTTTATTTTTATGGTGGGGAGCATGATTGTAATGGAGATAAATAGGAGTGTTACTTGTACATGATGACATGATCATTAAAAAAATTTCTTATACTCTTCCCGAATAATGTCCGAATAATGTAAATACTACCGAGAGAATAATTTATATCACAAGAAAAAACTCACTTGACCGGGGCGCTGGAAATTGATACCGAAATTTCTGAAGAATCTTTTTGGAGTCCAATTAGGTATCTAACCGGGGTCGTTAACTGGCAAATTAGTTCCTTTAACTCATATCTTAGTATTAACTAATACAGTGGTAGTAAGGGTCAATCCAACAAAGAACTAAATCCAATTGCTAAGCTATTAATTTTATGTTGAATATTTAAGGAGGTTTTTATAATGATAAACTAAAGCTAATAAAATAGAAAAGTAAATAAAGTGCAAATAAATAAATTAATTAATTAATAATAAAATAAATTGATTAAAGGTTCATTCGCCACCACTAGACACTCTTATTAAGTTAATTATCGAATTCTATATTCAATTACTTATTAAAATTATCAATCGTAGATAGTTGCTAGCTCTGCTATCTTTATTTTTCATTAGATATTCACTAAACAAAACTAGCTCTTCATTTAATTTCTATCAATTAAATAACCTTAAACAAGCTCTCCAAGTTTAATTTAATCAATATATTAAGTTAAGAAAAATATGTTCATCTAGGTACCAATTACACAAACTCGGATTATTTAACTTACGTTATGTTCTTTATCATAATCGATCAATCACTTATCACAATTCAATTAATTATATATAGCTACTAACAAAAAGATTAACAAGATAATTACGAATCAAGCAATCTAACATAATAATATATATCTATTATATTCACTTAGTCGTACACCCAAACACATCAAAGTAAAATCATAAACAACAAAGCATAGAAGAACATAAACAATTTTAAATAAGTACTCAATAGATAAAATTTGGAAAATCAAATATATTTATATCTAGGGTTTTGATGTCACAACCAGAAATCCAAAGCTGTAACTTTTAGTAATTTTAGGTGAAAATATAATTAAGTATTGATTTTATGAAATTCAAGAGAAATCAAGTACAAGAAAATTTTATTTTGGTTCTCAAATCATTATAAATTCTATAACTATTAAAATTCTTATTAGTTTTAATTACTTTAGAAAAATATCCATTAAAGTTGAAGAAAGTTTCCAATTAATTTATTTAAGAAATTTTATTAAATCATAAATTCAATGTCCAAAATAGGTTACATAAAATCACTTATAGTTTCAAGTACTCAAAATAATAACAAAACCATCCTCATAGATCCACTTAGTAAATTTATTAATCTAGACTAAATAATTGAATAAAGAAAGAAGCTTAACAGAGTATAGACACCCACTAGGAAATAGGAGTAGGAATGCAAATACAAGCTACACAGCTTGTCTAATCATCAGGATGACTACCTCAAATAGACAAATATCTGAAAATGAGAGAAGTAAGGGATGAGCATTCACATCCTCAGTAGAAATTTAATTACCTTTTTGAATGGATGCAATTTTACCAAACCTGCATAGTTAATATCTTTTCCAAAATCTATTTATAAACCAAGTTTATAAAATAATTGATATCCAGAATAATCACATATTCAAAACCAAAACCAGAACCACAAGATTGTACATATCACAAATCATCCTATCCTATGAGCTCACATCCTC
This sequence comes from Trema orientale, assembly GCA_002914845.1. Classification (NCBI taxonomy): domain Eukaryota; kingdom Viridiplantae; phylum Streptophyta; class Magnoliopsida; order Rosales; family Cannabaceae; genus Trema; species Trema orientale. The sequence continues at coordinate 368,799 of JXTC01000066.1, forward strand.
TCATCACAAACCAAAGTAACTCGTACTACGTGTACTAAGTACTCTCTACCTGATATATATACAGAGAACCGGAGGGACACCCATGTGTCTATGCTTACCGAACTAGAGGGGCAACTGAATGCCTACACCTATCGAGTGGGGGTAATTAGAAGACTCCGTACGTGTTTACGGGCTCTCACCAAGGGCAGGGGTGCTAGCCGCCTACTAAACACTATGATGCCTAAAATATATCTCATGTGTGATGTTATGGTATGTACAATATGTAACAGGATATGTAATAACCCTACAAAATATAACCAAACAATGCTTTAAAAACTCTACTTGATATTGTTCTAGAATTTACTATATCGTGGGCAGCAAATCTGTTGTATATCACGATTTTATAAATATGTATAGAAGTCACACAGTCCAATTTAAGAATAATCCAAGATTTTTCCACAGTTTATCAAAATATCATTTTATTTATGATTTTTCACCGAACAGTCATAATGCAAAATTTAAATTCAAATATGTATAAAACTAGGTAATTGAACCCCTACCTCGAGATAGTAGATAGGGATAATTACAAAAAAATACCCTCATGTTTGGATGTTCTGCAATTTAAACTCTAAAATTTGGATTCCGCAAAATAATACCCTGAGATTACGAATTTCTGAAAATTAATACCCTGTGTTGATTTTTAACTGATAAAATACAATAATATCCTCAAAATTAAGATGAATAATATGGATTAATCTAGTTTTAATTGAGCATATTATTATTTTTTCGTTCCTAAAATTGGTCAAAAAATCTGTCCAGGGTATTAATTTTCAGAAATTCTTAATCTCAGGGTATTATTTTGCAGATTCCAAACTCCAGGGTTTAAATTACAGAATACTCAAACATGAGGGTATTTTTTTGCAGTTATCCCTAGTAGATATACTAAGCTAACGACGCTCGAAGAAATTCTCATTGGTCATTTGGATATTCGAAAGATTGTTTCATAATTCCCGTAAGCTCACTTTGAAAAGTGACTTTTCCAAACGAAGCCTCAAAATGCGAAATGGACATCATCACTGAATTCCTAGTACCTAAAATAGTTAGTTAGACATATAATTTATCAAATTTGGGTTCTGGACCGAGACCCAGCCCGTGGCATGCAAAATGGCAGTATTCATGAGCCTCGAAATTTGTGCCACTTTGAAACATATCGATGTTATATATCAAAACTCATTTCTTAATCCCATTAAATCCAAATTTGAAGTCACAATTCAGTTTCGAGGTCCTGAGCCTTAACAGACTTTAAAATCCGAGAAGTACAAAAATATCTCTTTTTGGAATTTATTTGAAAAATATCCACTTTTCAAAGTATTTAAAAAAAATATCACCTTTGATGAATATTTACAACAATATCACTCTTCTAAAATATTTCAAAAATTATTATTATCATAGAATTATTAAGGAAAACATCACTTTCAAAAATATTTGAAAAAAATATCAACTTTGTCGTTTATTTGTAAAAATGTCATTTTTGCATAAATATTTCGAAAAATAACAGTTTTCTATTCTTAGCCCCAAGGCCCAATCTCAATAGTAACAGACTTCAGTCCAATACTATTCAGTTTTACAAAATTATCATTTTTTATTCTGAATTAAAAAAATACGACATTTTTTAAATTAAGATTTCTCTCAAACCTCTACATAACACCACAATATTTAATCATGATTCAATGTCCTCTATCAGTTTATATAACTTTCATGGCCATAGAAACAACTACACAAAAATAATTGTATAAATGCCACAAAATAATTTGTAAAACGACAAAAACACTCAGAAATCAGCTTACTGAAGCTGATTTGCCGACATCGATCGAGGAGGGATGGGCTTACTATCTATGGTGGCGATTGGTAGTGGCTGGTTTTTGGTTAAAGTTTACGAAGAAGAAGAAGAAGAAGCAAGAAGAAGGAGAAAAAGAAAAGGAAAAAGAAAAAGAAAAAGAAAGAGAGAGATAGGAGGAACTTGGGTGAGAGAGAGAAAAAAGAATGGGTATAGTATTTAAAAACAAAAGTGGGTTCCACCACTTATATAAAATATTATATTTTATTTTAATTCTTTTTTATAAAAATTACTCTTATACCCATTTAAAAATCAAGTTTTTACATTTGAAATCACCCTTAATAAAACTAAAACCTAATCCAATAAGTTTCTAAAATTAAACAATCAATCCATCATGCAAAGGAAAAGAAAAGGAAAAGAGCGATGATTGTTGTACAAACAATCTCTAGACTCCAAGCAATCTTCCGAATTCTCCAATTTTCCTTGATTCTCCTCCTCTCTAGGTTTCTATGAATATAAGTTCCCTCTTTCTAACCTAGAGTATTCTACTTATAGTAGATTTGGCCTTAGAGGCAATTTGGGAAGATATCATGCAATTCCAGAGTCCGAATTCGTCAAAATTCCTTATGTTTGTGAATATGCGCGAAACCAGCTCTCTGGAGCTCATATTATTTTTTCAGCAACAAAGTTCTGGCACCGCAATGCTGGACCTCTGGTTCTTCTTTAGTTTGTGCTTTTGACCTCTTTTTCATTCCCATTTCAACTCCTTCTCGTGTTTTCTCTATCAAAACACCTACAAAACATAAAATCATCATTAAAAACTTAGAAATAACAAGAAAACTAACAAAATAACATAAAGAAATTAATTAGATATTTAATATAATTACACACTCATCAGTATCCCAAAAGGAACCCTTGGAAAAAGAAGAACAAGACCAAGCCTTTGAGGATTCTCTATAAGAAGCATTGCTTCAAGTGTAGAAGAGGGGCATTGGAAAAAAAAAAATTGCCTATAGGTCAAAAACCGGGGTATGAATTTTTTTTTTTTTTTTTTAAAAAGGGAAAAGTGTATTCCTATTATTAGGAATTATGCCTTAGGAGTTTACAATGAAAAAAACAAGAGTTAAACATCGAATTTACGTGATGCATAATAGTTTTAAGAGTTTTTGGTATGATTGGACCCTGAGTTTTCACGAATTGGTATTTTGGTCCCTAAAAAATAAATTTGGCAACTAAGTTAATATATTAAAAGAATGGTTGCAACTAGATCCAAGTCAGTAATAGACAACAAATCGCTCACACAATGGGATGGGCATGTGCCTCATTTTATGAGAGCGATTTGGATAATCCAAGTGACAAAGAAAGTGGGTTACGTGGTTTCCTGAAATTTGGGAAGATCAAGCCATTTCAATTTAGGGGTTAGGGCTCATATAAGTAAATCACCCAAAACGAAAAATAGTTTTTAAACACTCAGTGGCTCCCCGGAGATGGTGATACTTCATCTTAGAGGAGGAAGAAGACCAAATTACGATAAGAATATCTACTTTTTTTGAACCTGTTTTCAATTTTGTATTAGATTTTTGGTTATTGATTTCGGTATCATCCTTAACTCCACCACTCAAAAAGAAAAGAACCGTAAAATGACCTTTTAGGAGTAAAGGAGCAAAACATTTTCTTTTATATTTATTAAAAAATATAAGCATTATATTTCTTTATGTGTGAACACAATGTTGATATAAATAAATTTCCTAAAGAGGAATAGATCAAAACTCCATATGATCGTTAATTTGTTTTATTGTATTTTCTATTAGTCTTTTTTTTTTTTAATGTACTTCTGTTAGTCATTGTCTTTTGAATTTTGATTCGCAACAAGATACCTATTGTGCACTTTGAATGCTGCAGTTAAAGAAAGAATAAAGATAATACAGTTTATTAATAATAAGATTCCAATGTTTTAATCTTTTCATTTTAACTTTTTATAAAAAAAATAGCAAAAACCGAAAAAAAAAAAAGAAAAAGGAAGAGAAGTACTTGTCTCATATATATAGGATTCCATATACCTTTTACCGTAATAGATTGGTTGTTTTACTTGTATTTGTATTTAGATTGGTTTATATAGTTGCATTGAATAAAAATTTTGTTTTCTGATGTTTTTGTAACACTACTTTTACTATAGTTTGTTTTCTAGCTAGTATGAGAATTGTTGAGTCTAATTTTAGAACTTTCGATTACTGTTTTCTTATTTTATGTTCAGTAGTACTATTGATGATCACTTTGTTTCCCTCCAAACAACACTATTAATATCTTTGGGACTATATGGAAAATGTTGTACTTAATTGATGTTTCCTTCAGAAGTAATGATGCATTTCAAAGTCACAAATTGTAGCCATAAATATAATAATAAAAGATAATACAGTGCATTGAAGAGTTTGTATAACTCACAAGCTAAATATATGATGTGTTGATTCATCATTTTGCCTCAATATCTGATGTTTCAAATCAGTGCGGCATAGGGGAAAAAATATTCTTCGCCCAGAAAAAGCCTATGACCTGTATTTACATCGTGTTTCAAGCTTTGAAAATATATATATTTAAAAAATATAGTACTAATATATATTTAAACTTTTAAGGATATTTTGGTAAACATAATAGTCAAAATTAATATTTGGCCTAAACAGGGTATAAATTTGTAACAAATTCTAAATATGAAAGTTAATGTTGATAATAACCAAAACGTAAGGTATAAACAGAACAAATAGTCAAAATGCAAGATATAAAAACATAATTATCTCTTTTTATTTTTTTTGAAAGATTGGTCCCAATGTCTCTATTTCAGCATATGTTTGAGTTAGTGCAGCGGTAAGACTTATAAGTTGCATCATCTTGGATGATATGATGCCGAAATTAAGGTACGAAAGTCCAAACACATATAAAGCCTATAAAAACCTTGATTTTTATAAAGGTTATTTTGGTCTTTTCACAAAATTGGGAATTTAAAATAAATAAATTAGTTAAAGTTTGAATTAATTTCAGGTAAGGACCAAAGTGAAAGAAATTTTCAAAATTGGGATCAAATTTAAATTTTTAAGGACTAAATTGAAATAAAAATTCGAAACTTGGGGTTAAATACGATTTTAAGAAGATGGGTCACTAGCCCATAAGTGCCAGATGTCAATATATCACTAATTTTCCTTAAATCCCTAAAATTCCTCACACCTCCTTCTTCTTCCCCTCTCTCTCATGCGTCCCACTTTGCAAACCTCCCGCCGGCCACCGGCGCTGACCCAGACTGTGACTCTAGCCAGAATCTCTTCACAGCTGACCAACGAGCTAACGCCGCCCATCGCCGGCCACCATCTCACGGCCACGTGCGAGAAAGAAGGCAGCAAAATCACATCCCAACGCGGTGATTTCCGCAGTTCACCGCCCTTAGCCACCACCCACCACCACCAACCTGAAGCACAGCCTCCCTCGAGCAAGACCCAACCCCTCACCGCCACCAGTTTCTGGCCAAGAAACTCCAGTGAGCATTTAAAAGTTTTTATGTCATTTTCGTAACAAAAAAATGGTATTTGTGCAATTATTTTTGTAATATTCATCCATTGCTCATGAAACTATAGGGGATGAAAATGTAGTTTAAGATAGGAGAATGGGTGGTAGATTTGTGGAAACTGGATGAACGAATTGAGAGAAATTCAAGTCTGACTTTTGTGGCGTTTATCTAAATATTTTCAAAAAAGGGTAATTTTGTAACTTTTCTAATTAGTTTCTAATTAAGTCCAAAACTGGAATTGGACTAAGTAAGATCAAAAGATGAGTTTTGATATAAAACATCAATAGGATTTGAGGTGGCACAAAATTCGAGATACGAGGCTCGAGATTTTTCCTTGTTTTGTGTGTCACGGGTCTAGTCAGCCCGAGGCCCAAATTAATCGAATTATATGTCTAACCTAGCATTTTTGGGTTCTCTGAATTCAGTGGTGATTTCCGTTTCCTAATTTCAGGCTTTATTTGAAAAGTCACCTGCTCAAAGCGAGCTCACGGGATCCCGAAACGACCCTTCGAAGGACTGGGTGACAGACGGGAGAATCTACGGGCTCCGATAGCTTAGTCTAGCTATCCAGGCGAGATAGGGTTTCAATTACCAAGTTTCATACTTATTTTGATTTAAAATGTGCATTATGACCTATTTCTTGAAATTGTCGATTTTCATGGATTTCAATGGTTTGATTGGACATTTGGTGAACTTGTGGACTGTTGAGATATATTGGATTATTCTGGGATAGGTTTGTATAGTTTTTATGTAGGTTTAAAATTTTAGTTTTGGAAAAATACAGTCGTTATGCTGCCCAATTTTCTGTAAATTCCAGAATAATACCAAACGAGTTTTAAAGCATGATTTCCTTGATATACTTGATGTATGGTTATTACACTCCATAAAATGTTGTACCTACCATAAGATCACACACTTGAGTTCTATTTTAGCATCATGATATTTAGATCACTAGCGAGTTGCTGCAGCCCTAAGTGAGAGACCTAGGCCCCTGCGCAGGATTTGTTGACATATCTCCGGGTAGTGTCATGATGCTGGGTACCTCTATTAAAGAGGTATTACAGGACCGTGATAGGAGGATGAAAGCTCATACATATACTTTTTTGATTTATGATATATACAACATGATGATTTTGGTTTTGGTTTTGATTATCTGATTACTCATGATCTTGATCACTTTGCAAACTTGTATTATAAATGGATTTTGGAAAGGTACTAATCATGCAGGTTTGAAAAGTTGCATTCATACCAAAAAGGTAATTGAATTCCTACTGAGCATGTGATTGCTCACCCCCCTTATCTTTTCCCCTCTCAGGTGGTGTATAGTATGACTTGGGCAACTCCGGAGCAGAGTGACTAGGATTGGAAAATTATTACTAGTTTAGTTCTCGGTAACTACTTATTAACTCATTTTGGAATTGTAATAACATTTAATGCTCATACTTTAGATATAGCATGTATTATCTATTATGCCTACTTGTGATGATAATGGTGATGCATATGTATGTTTTATGAATATTATTAATAGTCTATGTCTAGTGGTAATCACAAACTATAGGAATTTATAATATGGGTCATTTTTATAAATTTTTACAGAAACTATCATTTTTAAAAACTAGTTGTCGTTTTTCTGAAAAATTGATATTTCTATAATTTTCTAAAATAATTTATGAATTTTCACTTGTGAAATTCCCCTTCTGCTACCAGCTTGGGGTTTGGTTCGTGACAAAGTCTCTATAACCGCAACCTGGTATTATTTTTATTTGACACGATATTAAATATGCCGGAAAAACTAGCATTAGATGCCTCTGACGAAAGTGCCCCCTCGAAGTATGTTCCCTAGACGAGTACAAAAGATATAAATTTAAATGGAACAATAAGGGTAGATATATGGAAGTTGATTCTTGACCAAGGATCAAATTTAAACTCAAAATAAGCTTGAAAGGTTTGATTGTTGTAAGAAGCCTGAAATGAAAAGGCAGGCTTGTTGAAAGATATAGGGTTAGATGCAACTAGATTCTTTGTTTGGGGAATCTATATACTGGTTTTAATCGTATGAACTCTCATTTCCTCTCAAAATATATTACAACGTCTTTGAACCTGTATAGATTCTCTAAAGGGACTTGCAGAAGAAGAATCTTAGAAATTCCCATAGTAACCTTGTTGAGACTTTTGTGGATAATTCCTAGTTGTGGCTGATGAAGATTTAATTTGCTGGTCTTTCAGGCTGAGGGAGACTACAATGCAAAGCTTGGAATTACTATTCTTCGTATGCAACCTTGCCTTCTCGTTCTTACACTTTTGTCCATGTTCTCTTTGACCCGTATTGAGTTTAAAGTATTTTCTTTATTTGTATGCAGACGAAGCTGGTGACTGTTGAAGACGAAGTTGTGGTGATAAACAGCTGTGTTCTTCCCAATAAGACTCTAATGTTAGTGTACAGGTGGAGTTCATATTGCAACTGTTGAGACTTGAGAGAGAGCTTCTCTCTCCTGACTGTGTTGTGTTAGCAATAATTTTGTATGTTTGAGGTGCCAGCGAGGAAAGAATTCTTATTCGGTGACAGGAGAAACAAAACACCGTCTCTTTCAGAAAACAAAAAGGTAACAAAAGGACAACAATTGTTATACAAGCACATCCTCAGTCCTCTTGTATGCATGTCTTAACTTGTCCAACAAAAGCAAACGAAATCGTTTTTGTATGCCTGCATTTCCATTGGAGAAATGTAGATACGTCCCTCTTGCACAACTTCGCCAAACTTCTAAGTATACCCAAGTATCTGTGTCTTCATCCAAGAACTTTAAGGAAGTTGCTTGCATTAAACACTGAAAGCTCCTCAAAAATTGTAAAACAGAGTCACAGGTTCATCAGCTACACTGGTGCACTCTGATCTGCCCTCTCTTCAGTGGGAGGAATCCCAGTTTCACCTTGATTAGAACGAACCTATCTCCAACTCATTGCAAAGAATATGTCCAAGGATAGGGAACCTCAAAACTTAAGTCACACGGTAATTAGGGAGCAGCTAAAGGGGAGAAAGATCTTGGAGGTGGGTGGCTGCACCGATATATCTTGTGGCTTCATGGAAATAAATGCATGCAAGGGATAGTTCAAGTGAGAACCAATACGGCCAGAAAGAAGAAGGGGCTTAAGGGCAAAGGGTTTGAAACTGGGTTTTAAGTGGAGGAAACGTTGGATTCCACGAGAATGTGAAAGACCACATTCATGGCTCAGTTGTCCGTCCACTAGTTGCCCAAGACATCATCATCTCTTAACAGATGACAATCAAGCATAATCTCTAACCATCCATCTTCAAGGCTTGGCACACCCAATGGCTGCCTCCCATAATCATATCTCGTAATTAACATATGCCACCAGCATAACCATGTGGTTCGTCCTCTTTCAAGTACCTACATTGACGCAAGCAACCACAAACTACAGTAAGGCCCAATCCAAGCCAAAAGGGCCTTTTTTTCTTCTATCTTGAAAAAGTGTTTAATTCCATAAAATCTGACATATTTTATCAATCCGTAATATATACACTAATCCGGAAAAGAAAATAAGTAAGGGAATTATTTCCTTTTCCCATCTATTCTCCGTGTTTACATACACAATTTTCAATTTCCCACTATGATTTTTTTCACCAAGGATTAGTAGTGATTAAAAACTACCTGACAGGCACTTTGAGCTCATTTGAGATGGAAGAGACGGAGTGCAAATTCACGTTCCTCATAGAATCCAATTAGAAAGATTTGTGCTAAATTGGTTATCTTCACAAAATAAAAACAAGTCTTCAAAATTATCATTTCATATTCATTCAGACTCCAAAATTTTCTGAAAAATGAAAACTTAACCGAAAAAAAAAAAAAAATGGAACCCTTTTACGAGCTGAAATGGGGTGATGAACCATGGGCTGCCCAGCCAATAGGAAAAGGGGTTTTGGAGTATTGAACGAAAAGAGGCCTGAATCTAGTCCCAACCCAGAACCCAAAAATAGAAAATAAAAATAATAATAAACTAGATAATAAACCAAACAAGAATCTTAAAAAGCACCCCCAACCCCAACAAAAAAAAAAAAAAAACAAGAGAGAGAGAGAGAGAGAGAGAGGGGTTAAGTACCTTTTCTAGGACCACCAACCATGATGAATTTGTATCGTCATAAATTTGACTCGAGCAGTCGTAACATATGAAAAACGAACCAATTTGCAGTCCATCAGACCTTATTGAACCCACATGATGAAACTTTGATTGTGGATCAATCTTATTCTTTACGACAAATTGAATTTGGCTATATACCGAATGTCATGTCCAATAGCGCCCGTTCAGCTGCTCGACTCCATTTCCATATTCTTCTATCTTTATTTGGTGTTTTAAGCTAAACTAGCATGTTTTTCTGCTTTCCTACAGCAAGTTCTAGCATTTGTACTAGAATGCATAGTTTCAGATAATCTAGGTGACTTTAACCATTATGCAACAAGTATGTTTGTTCTTTCAACCATATTAGAAAGCTGAGTCATTATATATATATATATATATATATATATATATATATATATATATATTATATTTAAAAAAATGACTAGAATTGGAAATAGATCTTATTCCTTTTCCATTTATATATCATTACATGTGAGTATGTTGTTGAGCAATAAGGCAAATAAAACAGATTCGAAACAGTTACAACATAGACAGATAATAATACAACTGAAATGGCAATAGATGAGACTGACATACCCAAGTAAATCACTGCCTTAACTTCCTACAGGTATGCAGAAATGACATTGAACCCAGTAAATTGTTGCCTAGAATGGTAAAAAGAGAAAAGACATGATCCTTCAAGAGGGAGGGAAAGATGCATGCAGATGTTCTTAAGCAAAGAAGGGCATCACAAAGCCGACAGTGTTTGAAGCTTTTCCATCTCATGTTTGTCTGGACTCTTTAGATACATTTGATTTAGTAATGACGATAAGATGCAACACTAGAGAAGCTCACACACTTTGTTTTGATGAAAAATCTTCCAAGAAGTTCAAATGTCACAGCCAATCCTCATTGAATTTGCTACCTCTTTTTCGTTGAATACTCACAAAAGGTGACCAGGGAAGCCAAAAATCTTATGAACTTGTTACCTAGCACATTCAACCTGCAAAGTCAGATCCTTGATTCCGGCTTCACGTAGTATGTTTGACACCTGTGTCTTAGTAGAAGCCTTGTCAGTTTCCGTTGAGACATGAAGACGGAGCGTTCCCACCACATCACTGTTCGTGAAACTCCATACATGCAAGTTCTGAATGCCACACACCCCCTTCATCTTCCTAACCTTAACCAAAGCTTTTCTCAAATCCTCCTCATACGCCCTAGGGACTCTTTGGAGTAAAATTTCTGCAGAGTTCCTTAGTAACGGAATAACTGAAGATACAATTAAGACAGATATAAATATTGAGCAGGCCGGATCTGCAACAAGCCATCCTTTATACTTAATTAAGAGGGTTGATATAACAACTCCTACGCTTCCCATGGTGTCAGCCAAAACATGCAAAAATATACCTTCCATGTTGTGGTCGATGTGGTGATGGCGATGCTTATTTGATTGTTCTCCATTGGAAGCATGATCATGTTGATTTACATGGGAATGGTGGTCATCGTGGTGAGCATGGCCATGCTTATCATGGTGATCAACATGGTTACTATGGTCATGGTCATGATGCTTGTGACATTGGTTGTTCCTTAACTGATCATGTTGGCATGAATGGTCAGGGTGGTGCTCATGGTCATGGGCATGGTTGTCATGTTGGTGACCATGGCCATGATGGCCATGTTGATGGTGATTGTGACACATTTTACTCCCAACCTGGTTATCATCTTTACAACTTCCGGACCGGGTGTGGTGACTACAGTGAATATGTCCATACATTTCATCATGGTGAGTTTCATGGCTTTCATGAGAAACACATATGTTCTCCCCATGCTTTTCACAACCTTTGTGATCATGACCAACATGGTCGTGTGAATGTTGGTGACTATGGGAGTGGGAGTGAGAATGTGAATGCGAGCATGATACAGATCCACCATGTGCATGATGATGCTCCTCATGAAAGAAGATTAAACCAACCACGTTAACGACAAGCCCTCCAATTGAAACAGTTAATAGGCTATTAGTTGATATCTCTTGAGGATCCAAAATCCTTTCAAAGGACTCCAACACTATCAATGATCCAACCAAAACCAAGAAAACAGCATTAACATATCCTGAGAGAACCTCAAATCTCCCACGACCATAATTAAACTGATTATTTGCAGGCAATCGTGATATATACGAAGCATATAGTCCAATTGCTAGAGCTGCACAATCAAACAACATGTGGCATGCATCTGATATCAACCCCAGACTATTGCTCATGAACCCAACAACAAATTCCACAACCATGTATCCAGTGTTGATCATAAGGAAAAGTGCAATCTTCCTGGATTTCCTCTCACTCAAAATGTGCCTAACAGGCTTCATAATAACAGCATTAAACGATTCAGAGGACTCCACTCCTAATTCCAGATAGTTTGAATAGAAAGGATCCAACTCCCAAGTAGCAATATATAGCAGTAAACCACAGAGCAAGAGTCCCCAAAGTGATAGCTCGGGAAAATAAAATAACTCCAGAACAAGAGTACAAACAAAGGTGACCAAAAACTCCCTTCGAAAATCCTTAGAACTCACTAACTTCTCATCACTATAGTTCTCAATCAACAAGACACCAAAAACAACTGTGTTGGCTAAAGGCCAAACCAAATTTCCAATGGAAAAACCATCTACCTTAGCTTCAAACATGAGCATACTAATAACAGCAGGAAAGAAAAGCACAACTGTCGTGAAAAACAACGAAATTAATCGAACTCGTTTCCGGCCCAGCTGCCTAATGGTTCCCCAATTCATTGAAATACGCTCGTAGCATCCCAAAAACCCAGAAAGAAAAGGAAGCAACATTGGCCAAATTCTCAGACAATTCTCTCTTGGAAGCATAGAAAATCCCAATTTATCAACAAATTTAGCCGAAAAAGGAAAGCATTCAATACGATCCCAACTTAGAGATAACAAAAACAATCCAAGAAACAGCGCTAGAAATCCACGAACCTTGGAGGAAAGATACCTATCACCCACATTCTGATTCCTCCGCTCAGCAACGAATCGTGCCGCAATGTTTCCAGACAACTCGGCAAGAATCATTGCGGCGGTGCCACAGTACCGTAGCGCCTGGAATCGAAGTAGAAAGACCACAGCGAGAAGAATCGATCTGGCAACTAAGATTCTATGCTCAGAGAGAGTAATCAAGGTGAGAGAGAAAATGGGTTGGTTTTGCTTTTGGTGAAAAGGGTCTTTAGACAAAGAAGAAGAAGACGAGGAAAATAAAGATGTGAAAACAGAGCAAAAGTAAGTGAGAAGAAATGAGAGGAGAGAGACGAGAAACGAAAAGGGGAAGAGCGAGAAAGAAGGAGAGGAGCGAAGGAAAGGGAGGACTGAATAGAGAGAACGGAGAGAGAAAAGGAGGATGAAGAGAAAGGAAAGCGAAGACTTGTTGTTGTTATAGCTGGTAGATTTGGAGCTTAGGGACGAAAGGCGGTGTTTTGATGGAGTTGCTGAAGGCGTTGGGGTTGAAGATGCGAATGGGAAAGCAGGGTAGGCCCGAGATGTGGTTGGGGTGGTCACGAAGGTGGTTGGGGCAGCAGCGGAGGTGGCGGCGCGTGGAGGGACTTTTAGACGGTGAGGGCGGTGATTATGGAGGTGGTGATGGTGATCAGCCATGGTTGAGTGAGTGAGTGAGTGATTCAGTTTAAGAAATTCATAAGCTGGGTCTTTGAAAACCCAGTTGAGAACTGTGAGGCGTTGTTTCTGATTTCTCCTCTGATCTCCTTATCACTTCTGGACTAATCTTCCCACTAATCCCTTGTCAGCAGCTACTTAATCTTTATTCTAAATTCCAATATTTCTGAAAAAAAAAAATATATATTATGTGGTCAACAATTACTCGATCAAATTCCAAAATTACTAAAAACCATTTCGTCAATTATTACAAACTTAAAGATTCTGAATAGTCCGACGCACTACACATCTATAGACGTTCATAAATCATTACCCATTAACAGAATCTTAATTGTTTAGTCGCACCGCCAATGAATAAAATAACAAGTAAGCTACATAAATTTTCGATTGCCAAAGTATAAATTCCAATTATATGGATCTGGAAAAAAATCTAGCTAGTTGAACTACCCTTATCAAGTTGAAACGTCTAATTCAAATTTAAACAAAAATAAAATAAAATAAATATTGAAATAACACTTAAATACCTCCGCGAGAGAGACTCTGATCGGAGAAGGGTTTAATCGGTTTGTTTTCGTGACTTCTTGAATTTTGATTTTGAGGAGAGAGAGAGAGAGAGGAGACCTATATCGCGACTCCTGCGTTTGGCTTTCCTTCAAAGTTACTGTTTGGACACAGCCTTTACCATAACCCAGTACGACCTCTACCATAGCCCGCAAACAGCGTTATATTTTTTAATAATTAATACAATAACTGCAATAATTAAAAAATTTTATTAATAACCAAAATCTCTCGTATTTAAGCCTTTGTTTGAAACTTGATTTTGCTGTGGAAAATATTTTGTGACGAAAAAATAAGGAGAAAAATATTTCATAAACGGACGATTTCCATCTTTTTTTTTTAGTAGACCCCTTTTTAAATTTAAAAATTAAGCATTTTCTTAACACACTCTTTAATGTTTCTTATTCTAAAATTGGTCATCAATAAAAAAAAGAAAATTTTTTTTGTCACCCACTAGTTTTAAAAAATTTTCAAACCTTTCTCTCGATTTTCTTCAATTTTTTTTATTTATTGACAAAAGGTTACCTTATAATCGAGATAGAAGAACCAATTTTTTGAGATTCGAAATATTAATTATTTTATATTTCTCCTAAAACGATAGAGTTTTTGAATTAATTTTTTAGAGTTCTTAAGAATAAGGAGGACATAGATTTCTTGAATTATTTTTTAAGATTCTTGAATATTTTTTAGGGTACTTTAGAACTAAAAAAGAAATATAGACTTAAAAAAAATGTAAATAGCTCTTGAGGTTGTTTTAGGGTTCTTGAAAACTAAAAAACTAGCTAGAGTTTAAATTATCATTTAGAGTTTTGAGATAATCAGAATTGGGAATTCACAATATTTTTTTGAACAACAATCTATAAAATTTTACTTACGTAAAAATAAATTGATTGGGCTTAAACAAGATGTTAGCGTTATATACATTCTTTGAATAAATTGCTAAAGGTGATGAAGACAAATCTATCACCTATAGACAGAGAAAGTATGGTGTTCTTTTGACACCACCATGTTCAAGAGAAAAAAGGCTAAAGCTCTCAGGATGACTAGAGGTTTCAAATCTAAGAACCCTTTTTTCAAGGTTGTGATACAGCGATCCTACGTCATGAGTAGTCGCTTGGTGGGCTTTCCTTTTTTCAAACTTAATAAACCATTATTATAGTTCCAGTTATATTATACACGCAAATAATTTAAGGGCACCAATCCAGTAGGTATTTTTTTTTTTACTTATGCATAGGTATCAATTTGGCCAATGAAAAATTTTTTTTGCACATTTTTTTATATTAAAAAATAAGAGAGAGAAATAACATTAATGATGCACGTCTTTTCATGTATATCATTATAGCCGTTGGATCATCATCTAATTGTGATCCAATGGCTAAAAAAAAATACCTACACATAGGTAAAAAAAAAAAATACCTACTGGATTGGCAACCATAATTTAAATTCTAAGAAATATAGACAACTTTCTTTTGTCCCTTCAACAAAAGTACTCTCATATTAGTTTTCCTTTCTGTCCCACTGTGTTTTTCAGAAGATTATTCCATCCCACTTTGCCAGAAAATATCTAAAAGATAAAAGAGGTCTTGTGAACCTTAAAGTTTCTGGAAGGAAAACTTGGTCTGTGACCTTTACATAGTGTATAGTGAATGTCAAACAACCAAATTTTATAACGGGTGGAAGGTATTTGTGTTAGGGTTTATGCCCTAAAAGTATGTATATTTTGGATATTTGCAGAATTAATAAAATGACATTTTTCTATTTGAATCTGTGCATAATTGGTATGTCTTTAAATATCAGAAAATCCTTAGTTTATTTATGTGACCACAAATTTAGTATATAAGTATTATATACATGAGGATTAAGTTTATAGATAATAAACTAAATATAGTCCATAATAATTAATTAAAGTTTGGGATCTTTAATTAAATATTATTGTATGGTCCATTAACTTTGAGAATGTAATAGTCTTATCCGGAGTATTGATGTGTTGACATCACAATGGAGGTACTTTATATAATTCGATTATATAGGACTAGACCAGACATAATTTGAATCTCACATAAATTCCGTTAACTGTTGAGAGTTCAAATAATGTCACTAGATGATCATATGTAAATCAATCTTAATCCTGAGTAGTTATAGACTCATATTTATAACATTATGTTCTTTGACATACTTGTTAAAGGTTTGTTTCGTAAACAGATCGAAATACTTGTATCTTGGGA
>JXTC01000066.1:395183-406631 GCA_002914845.1 Trema orientale
ATGACCAGCTTAGTACTGAAACTAAAAGTAATTATGAGTTTATAAGTATATGTTTTGGAATCATGTATAATTGTGTGTGAGTCAGAGGTTTCTTAAAAAAAAAAAAAAAAAAAGGAAAAGAAGAACAGTTGCCGACTTTAATAGGTCTGGTAGCTTCTTGAGTCTTCACCAACTTATATATATATAACTTGTCAAAAATAAAAAAAAAACCCACCGAAAAGACATTTCTTTTGTACTTGTAGTCTTTGACATCTTTCACTTCTACAAGCCTTTCAAATCAACTCTTAAATACTCATCTTTTCTAAGAGTTTGAAGGTAAGTGTCATGCTATTTCCATTATAATTTGTTTTAGGAATATATGAGAATATGTGAGTGCTTCTTGATATGTGATGTCTGTTTTGTTTTTTTTGGATACTAAAAACTGTAGTTAAATAGGTGTTGTATTTGGTATCCGTACAAGTCTAATTGTTTCTCCTTCTCAAATTTCTTTACGGCTGGATTATTGTATCTTTGGACATTGAACTTTATTAAGGAATAAGTAAAATTGCCTATACATATAGTGAGATAAGGATATGAACTAATTAATGGCATGGACTTCACTAAACTATTATAGTTATTAGACTTAAGTCTTGAATCCTAATACTAGCTGAATAGTAATTCTCTGTTGCTAAGTTACATATTTATTATTGCTATTTTAAATGGTACTTTGGTGTTATTCATATTGGTATTTTCTGGTGTACATGTAATACTTTGTCATATATAAAAAAATAAAAAAAAAAAGGAGAGAAAGAATAACTCTAGGAAATTAATGTATTTTTGTTAGCTATATAATTAATTTGTTCTTGTTTGTCTGTCACTAGTTAAAATCTTAGATTCTTTTACCAAATTTGAGCTAGTAATTAGTAGAGTACCACATGTATAGTGATATCGTTTGAAAAATAATAGGGCATAAAAATTGTACCAAGCGCAAAGAGCATTTCACAAGAAAACAAATAAAGCTCGGAAACACTGTAAGTAATGTCACACCTGCAATGTAAGAAATTCGTATTTCTGTGAATCTGTGAAATATGTAGATATGGAATTTGTGGATATGTGTACATATGCATTTATCATTCAGCTTTGCATGAGACATGAACATGTGGTGTATTTATATTGCCTGACGAGTATTGGTGAATAGGGTGTGGCGGGCCAGCGCCCAAATATATGATATGGTTCCTTCGGGGACACTCTGGTTCCTTCGGGAACACTCTGGTCCTTTCGGGGATAATATGGTTCCTTCGAGAACACTCTGACGGCGTATGGGGTGGACCTCTGCAGTACACAGAGGGATTTGAGATGTATTTGGGACTCGAGACCTCCATACTGCTTATGATATGTTATATGTTCTCTGAGTGGCTCAATATGCGATTCACGGTCTTGTGAGGCAATACAATATACACAGGGATCCCAATCATATGATTATCTGTTATCTGTCACGTGCACTCTGCATCTGCATACGTTACTTACTGAGTTTTATACTCATAGATATTCTTACATTGCAGAAGGTACTAATGATATGTGAGATAGAGAGGAGCGCCGACTTTCTGACCGCAGCTTGTGTATATGAGTATTTTGACCTGTGGTTTCCTGACAGAGAATTTTGTTCATATTTTGAGTGTGTATATATTATGTATATTTTATGAGAGGCCCACTTTGCCAGGGTGTATATATGTATAAATTATATTATGTATAATTATGAGTGGAATTTTCCGTTTCTCCTAGGAAGTTTAAAAAGTTTTAAATTTTTCCCCCATTTATCAGTTCCAAGTCGAGTAGCGTCTCCCAATCTCACTGAATAATTTTACGAATATGTCTTACGTACGCGTGTGGGATCGGGGGATGTCACACAGCTTTTCTTTTTTTTTTTCCCTCATATTCTCTCCTTAGCAGCTTACTTTCTTTTGAGTATTTTAGCGTTTAGTTTCTAGTTCTAGTTATTTCTGATAATCTAATTCTAGAAATTCTTGAGTGACAAGAGTTCTATGAGTTAAGTTTCCAGTTCATAAGAGTAGATGTGTTAGTGCTTCGCCTGCTACTTTTAGTCGTTATATCCTGGTAAACTCTCGCTTGCAAAATTCTCGAGCGTTCTGGTGGAGAGAGCGAATCAGTTTTAAGGACTTTGTGTAGTACACAGGCCTCAGCTGTTAACAATATTTTATTTTGCAGGAATATTGATTTTGAAGTGTTGCCAAAATTCTACTCAAGGTTGGAGCATAATAATTTTGGTAATATTATTTCTTAAAAAACTTTATTATAAATGTAAAAACCCATTTTCTTAAAGGGCAAAATGGTCATTTGACCATATTAAAAAAAATTTAAATAGATTATATATATACATATGATCCTCTCTCTCTCCTCTGTCTCTCCCCCCTCCCGATTCACTGTCTCACTCTCTGTCTCTCGTCTCTCTCACGCACGGCCAAGGGGAGCAGCAGCCGCCGGCCACCGTCAAAACCAGCAACCACCCGCTGCAGAAGCGCGCCGCCGAGACAAGGTCACTGCCGGAGCAACGTTGTCGTTCGCCGCTCGCATCACCGGAAACACGCGAATAACAACCGCGGCTTCCGTCGCTCGCCGGCGAAGATTCCGACGATGAAAAGTCGCAAAATCAGTGGCATCCGAATCCTCTCGTCGTGGGCTTTCTCCTGGTATATATTTTACGATCCCATTTTGTCCGGATTGAAAGTTGCCATTTTAGGGTATTTTAAGTTTCGAATTTTAGTTTTCGGTCCGACTGTTAGATTTTGTTTTTGTTGTCATTTTTGGAATGTACTCAGAAAATGGTGAAGTTTGATATATATATATTGACTATATTTGGTGACCGGCACAAAAATCAATGTCTAACGGCTTAGATTTGTCTGGTTTTGTGTGTCACCGGTCCGGTGTCGGCCCGGACTCGAATTAGTCGACTCATATGTCTAATTTAGCTATTTTGAACATTAGGAATTCAATGGAGAGGTCCCCTCATTGATTTGAAGCTCCGTTGAGAAGTTGGTTTTTCCCAAGTAAGCGATTGAGGGCGTGGAATTAGTTTCCGACCCTCCGAGCGATCGTCTAATCGGCACCTTGAGGGTCCAATAGCGTGGCATCACTATTCTAGTGAGGTAGGGATTCCGTTACCTTTGTCGTACATCATTTTTAATTAAAACTTACTTTTTGCAACACATGATGACGAACATGATTTTTGAACTGTTTTGGACATATGTGAAGGAATTGAATTGCATTATATATACTGGATTACTCTGGAACTTTTCTGAGTGCAGGTTATTTTTGGATATGTTAAAATAGGGACGTTATGCTGCCCAACTTTCTATAAAACTTAATTAACCGTTTTATTAAAAACCAGAGCATCATTTGAACTTAAATTGTTGCATGGTTACTTTTACACATCAGTTCAGAGTACACGTGTCATAGGATCACACATGAGTCCCAGGTTAGCATCATAGGGTTTTTATAGTGTGGCGCTGCGGCCCCACCGATGGTGCAGAGTCCGTGAACCCGCACAGGGTATTTCTTCTGATTACCTCCCCATTTGGCAGGCGTAGGCAATGTGGTTGCCCCTCCAAGTTTGGTAGGCGACACACGGGTGTCCCCTCCGATTATGGGCTAGGTGTCAGGCAGGCTGTATGGCACACGTAGTGCCAATACCTTGGTTTCCATTGATGAGAGGTTGTGAACTCATGGGTATGGATGGATTTGTGTCATGTGTTTGTGGACTGATTGGTTTTGAGACATTAAGTTTTCTGTACATCTATATATATGTATGTGTATAAGGACTATCGGTTGTGGATATTTTTATGAATATATGCACATATGGATTTGTAAAGTTATTTCGGATTAAACTAACCATGCAGGGGCTTTCCATCACTAAAAAGGTTTTAAAATGAGGTAACAGTTTTTCTACTGGGCTTTCGAGCTCACCTCTTCTATTTTCCCCCCTTTCAGGTGGTCCATTCGAGTTAATTGCCTCTTCGGCTAGGCAAGTCGCTTGGCTCGCGTTCGAGGTCTTATTCCGCTTGGGTTGGTACCTTTCTTTGTCTCACTCTTACTTCGTGTCAAACTGTTTAGCCAAGTTTGTTGTTTATGCTAAGTGAATGTATGAGGACGTATTTTCTACTATTTGAGGACTTGGTGTATAAACGGGACTCTTTGGTTCTCAGGGAGAATATTTTTTTTAAAAGATTTGAGTACTTGGAATCTTGATTAACTTTGTAAATCAGTTTTTGGACTTTCTGATTTAAGATTTGTGAACTTCATTTTAATCAACATTAAAGTTTTTATTAAACCAAGTTTTCGTACAAATTAACTAAGTTTTATTGAAGTTTAATTGGCGTATCTTTCTTACTAAATTAAACTAAAGGTGGACTCCCTCCTATGTAAAATTTCTAAGGATTCAAGGACTAAAATGAAACATCCAAATACTTGGTTTTCTCCGAATTTTGTGAAATTCTTTATTTATATTAATTTACACTCAAAATCAACAAAAGTCACGGCCTTGGATTTTGGGTCGTGACAAAATTGTTATCAGAGCACGGCTTCAGATCCATCTGCCATCAAGCTTGTGTTAATATTTAGTGTTTAAAAATGTTTTGGAAATGGTTTTGATAAATACCTCATACATCACTTAGGAATTAGCTAAATAAGTTGCTTCTGCTCCTGTTCCTTCCAATTCCTCTCTTAAACCTCTTCAAGGTGAAATTCTGGTGTCCTTGGGATGGTGATTTCCCAGGAGTATTAGTCTCGGAAGTGTCGGATTGACATGAGACTATTGATTTCCGCTCTTAGTGTAATCCTTCGTTTCGAATGGACGTTCGTTCTTGTACTCTTCTGTCCATTCAGGTTGTCGGCTACGTGAACCTCGTAGGTTATAAGGTAACAATCCGGTATCCTATAGCTTGGCTGTTGTGTTTGACTGTCTTGTGGGTTGTCTGTATGTTGTCTCTCGGGTTTTGGTTATTGCTTTTGTTTACAGTTTCTAATTATGGTTGTATTTTCTTGGGGATATTTGCTCGTGATACACTAGTTTAGTGTTTGTATTTCACTGATGTTGCTTGAGTTTATTAGTGTTTATCATACTGAGACTTTATTTTCGTAGAATTGATACCTTCCTGATTACTTAATCTGGATACACTGTGACTTGATATTATATCTGAGTGTTTGTGTTGGTGGTACTTTTTGCATAGTATGCTCGTTGATTAAGTGATTGGTTTGGTGATTTAAGATATTGTTTAACAATTGTAATTGCATTCCTCTAGTTCACCAAGTTTTGTTATCATAGCTCTTTGAATGAGACTTATTGACTTGTTGAGGGTTTGGTGGGATTTTAAAAATTGAGTTATTTGATTTTGGGAACTTTCGAAAATTTCAAGTTGACAATTAAGATTTTAAACAATGTAGACTGTTGTGTTTGACCAAAGTAACATGTTTGTTTTCGTAGGGATCATGAACATTTTAAACTTGAGCACTGGTTGGGTAAAAATTAGTAAACTTTTTCAAAAGGAGGTATTGTATTAAATTATGTTACTTTGAAACTAAGCATTTTGACATTACCAACCTATTTGTATATTAGTAAGAATTGTTTTACGTTTGGAAATGTCGATTTAAAATACCTTTTGACCAAGTAGTTTATTTCTATAAATATATATACATAAATCAAACTTTGCAAGTTCCTTTTTAAACTTTGGACTTAGTAGATTATTAAGAATTTTCCAATCCCTACTTAATACTTGATTGAAGATTTAATGACTATTTTCACAGGTTTACTTGAGATATAAATGAATGAATGTAATTTATTTAAGAAAAGTTTTGAATAAGGATATTCGCATGTTTAAATACTCGGTAATCTTTGGTACAGATTGAAAATGATTTTTGGGAAAATCTTTAGCTTCATGCATATGTTTGAGGATTTATACCTGTGATTTTCTCTAGGATGTATTGCTTAGAGAACGAAAATTTATATGACTACTTGCGTTATGAAAACCCTTTTTGGGTGGAAATGTTTGAGTTGAGAATTTTGATTTAAATTCTGTAGAGTTCGTCACTTATGCCTGGTGCGTTTGATGGTTCAAATTACGTGTTTCTTCTATGCTTACTTTGATATGTTTTAACTTGTTAGTTAATACATAGTCCCTTGGTAATTGTTAAATTGTTTAGTATAATGATTCATGTTGACTTGATTTCCCACGGTGTGAATAAAATTACATTAGAGTTATGCAAAACTTGTTTTAATTAGAGTTTGGGCATTATATGATTGGTTTTGGCCAGTCTCCCCAGTGTTGAGAAAACTTGGGAGGAGGATGAAATTTTGATTCACAAAATCAATATAAGGCATTGAGTTATATGTCTTGGTTATACATTTGATAGGTTTTGAGTTATGCATTAGCTTTATGTTTGGCAAGGCTTGAGTGGAACATGTTAGTATGTGATATTCTTCTTAAAGATTTGATTCTAGCTTTCTAGTTTATGGAGTTTATATATATGTTAATTGGTTTGTCATGCCTAGTATAAACCCTCATGAACTTTTAATGCTTATTTTAAAGGGTTAAGTAAGAATCGGTGTTTGTTTTACCCAACTTGAGAAAATATTTTGGCAATGTTTCACACTTCAATATTTTCCTTTATATATGTTTAAAAAAAAAAATGAAGTGTGAACTTTCAGACTTTTTGAGAAACTTGTTTGGCTACTTTGGAGAATATTTTAGAATTCTACGAAAACCTCCCATTGTGTTTAGTTATGATTTGGATCACCTAAATGTTCTATTAGCTTTGAAAGAAAAATCAACCAGGATAATTTAAATATGGCCTCATTTATCATTTTACCAAGAAAGGGTGGATTTCATAATAAATGTTTGTTTCGTTGATTACGGAGAACAAACTAGTGTCTCTTTTATGCGTTCCATATTCGTTTTACTAAATGATCATTATGTATAACTCGTCTTTAAGTTAATGCTTGTGACTACTAGAGATTTTTATTATATATACATGTGATGAAGCTTTTTCAAAATGTTAGCGTTGAGTTGAATCTAAAAAGTCACTATTTACCCGTGTCCTTTTCTCTTCCTGCAATGAACATGCATGGTTTGGTCCATCTTTAGTAGAATCCCACATCCAAGTATCCAGTAGGATATATCCAAGTAACTAGAACGTGGAAGAACCCATCAAGCCATCCTAGTTGTTAACATGATTTTTTTTTTTTTTTAAAAAGAAGCACTTCGTCCATTACAACTTACAAGCATCACTACAAAAATAATTTTATAAGTAACTTTTCGGACTAGAGTTTTAGTGCAAAATCTTTGATTTAGTTGCAGAAAAAATTATGCGACTTCACTTTTTAGTAGCCCAGAGTGGTAGAAAATTTTTGCACTAAACCATATATATTCGGTAAATGTTATCTTCTCAGACTAACATATGGTAACTAAAAATTCTGATTGAAGTAACTACAAGTTATTTAAGGCAAGAATAGTTTGGTCATAAGGGCACCAACCTTTGCTTTCAATGACTAGAATAAAATTCAATAGCCACTAGAACTTAGTCACCAATGAACCAAATTTTTTGGGGTTAAATAATTTTGGACTCCTTGGCAAATTAGATATTTTACAAAGTATATTTAGAAAATATTACTCCCTTTGAAAAAAAAAATTGTTTATTATGAAGAAAAAAATGTTCTTATCACTTATCCCATTAGGGGATTAGATCTGGCTAGATAAGAAGGTTGAATTGCTCGATTGCTTGTCTATCGCTTGACATGTCAAGTAATATTCAACATTGTTTGACACCATATCTAGAGTTCAATACTCATATTCTTTTGTTCGAGTTGCTCTACACATTTTTTAGCACTTGACACCATGTTTAGCATTTTTAAATTAAGGATATATAAGTTCTTTTACATAAATAATATTTTAAGATTCATTAAACACTAAAAAATTTAATAAGTAAAAATCGTATAAGAAAAAGTTAAATATAATAAGCACATATACGAGAGAAGTTTTTAATGTTAAAATATTTGAAAAAGGCGTCATAATAGACTAGCCCGTCATAAAAAAAACAAGAAAGTAAAAGATATAGACTACATGGAAAACACACAAATAAATACGCAAACTGATTTAAAACAAAATAATTAATTACCACAGCCAAGTTACATCATATCAAGATTTTTTGCATATCTAACATTTTTCAGATAATATATTTAAAACTTCGGAGAGAGAGAGAGAAAGAGAAAATAGAAAACACACAAAAATAACTAACTAAAGAGAACATAATTGATTATCCTATCATCAAAAAATAATAAAGGAAAAAACTTCGACAAAATGGACAACACCCAAACAAAGAAATATACTCATTTATAAGAAAATAAGTAATTATTAAATTCAAATCACATCAAATTGAGATTTTCTGCATGTTCAACCTTTTCTTATAAATTACTTCAATACTAGAGAGAGAGAGAACGAAAGAAAGAGGGGGAGAGAGAAGAGAGAAAAAGGGAAAGAGGCAAAGGAAGAGTAGGGAGATAGAATTAAATTTAAATAATAAGTAAATGTTAGACACATATAAAAATAGCCATATGATAAACTTTGGTAGTAATTATTGATTACCTGTTTAATATCAGACTAAAATTCACAACAAACATCAGAATTGAAAATATTTCATGTAAATACTATTTCAAAAAAAAAAAATCAAACTTAACATACACACAAATAACTTAAGTTTTAATATAATAATAACTGATCAAAAATAACATAATTGAGTATCTAATCAAGAGAAAACAAGAAAGCAAAAGATAAAGACTAAGGACACATAAAACTTAACAAATCAACATACTAATTTATAATAAAGTAATTAATTATTACGCTAAATCACACAAGATCTAAATTCTCTGCAAATCTTTCGTTCTTTTATGCGTTAATTTAATAATTGAAAGAGAGAGAGAGAGAGAGAGAATACGGTAAATAGTAAAAGAGAAAAAAGACAGACGATTAATTAAATTCAATTAATAAGTAAATAATAGACATCCAAAAAACTGATATATGGATTATTTTATTAGTAATAAATGATTACTCAATTTATATTAAATGAAAATTAACAATAAATATCATCATAACTAACCAAATAATATTTTAGGATTCATTAAACGCCAGAGAAATTAACATGCAAGGACCATATTATAAAAAATTCAACATAGCAAGCACATATATGACAAGTTTTTGATCCTAAAAAATTTTATAAGGACAATACAATAGACTACCCCATCATCAAAAAATAAGAAAGTAAGAGACATAGAAAATACGGACAATATACAAACAAATAAGCAAACTAATTGATTAGAAAGTAATTAATTATCACAGTCAAGTTACATCATATTAAGATTTTTTTTGTATGTCTAATATTTTTCATATAATACATTTAATACTTAAGGTATAGAGAGAGAGAAACGAATAATAGGGGAAGAAATAGGGTGAAAAATTGATAGAGAGAATAAAATTTAATTAATAAGAAAATATTATATATCTAGAAAACCAATATAAGACATAATTTAGGAATAATAAATGACAGCTCAATTTAAATTAAATTAAAATTTAGAACAAATATAATAATCTACTAAATAACATTTAAAGATTTAGTTAACAATAGAAAATTTAATATGCAAGAACTATATGAGAAAAAATTAAACTTAGCAGGCACATATATAACTAAAGTTCTTAATTCAAAAATAACATATTAAGGACAACATAATTAACTATCCCAAAATCAAAATACGAGAAAGTAGATGACAGAAATCACGCGGGCAATATATAAACAAATAAATATACTATTTATAAGAAAGTAAATAATTATTCGGCCAAATTATGATAAATCGAGATCTTTTGCATATTTAACTTTTTAAGAACTTAATATGAAGGACCGTTTCCGAAAAAATTAAATACAGAAAGCACATGTATAACAAAAGTTTAGACCAAAAATATATGATTAAAGACAACATACCAAAAAAGAGAAAATAGAAGATAAAAGACTGTATGGAAAATACACAAACAAATAAGTATACTTATTTATAAGAACTAATTATTTCGGCCAAGTTACACCAGACCAAGATTTTCTCCATCTCTAATCTTTTCATATAAATTAATTTAATACTTAGGGAGGGAGAGAGAGGAATAATAAGGGAGATAGAAAGAGGGAGAAAATGATATAGAGAGGATTAAATTTAATTAATAAAAAAATACTAGACGTCTAGAAATTAACTATACCGTATAATTTAGTAGTAGTAAATGATAAATCATTTCTTAATAAATTAAATTTAACAACAAATATCATAAACTATCAAACAATATTTGAAGATTAAGTTAAGAACAGAAAATTTAATATGCAAAGACTATATCGGAAAAAATTAAACTTAATAAGTACATATATAATTGAAGTTTTTAATCTAAAAATAACTTATTAAAGACAACATAACTGACTGTCTTATCATCAGCACACAACAAAGTAAAAGATAGAGACAGTATGGATAACTTATAAACCCATAAATAAACTAATTTACAAGAAAGTAACTAAGCATTACGGCCAAATTATATTAGACCAAGATTTTCTGCATATATAATCTTTTCTTGCAAGTTAATTCAATAATCAGAGGAGAGCGTGTGAGAGAGAGAGTGAGAGAGAGAGAGAGAGGCGGTAAAGGGAGGAGGGAGGGAGAGAGGGGAAGAGTAGGGGAAAGAGAAATATAGAGAGAGAGGGGGGGACTTAAATCTAATTAATAAAGAAATCTTAGAATTATAAAAAATAAGCATACAGTATAATTTAGCAATGTAGCAGCAATGATTATTTAACCATTTAATATTGAGCTCAAACTAACAACAAAGATCAGGACCAAGCAAAAAATATTTTAGGATGTAGTTAACAACAAAAAACTCAACATGCACAGACTATATAAAAATATTTTTAACATGAACATAGATAACAGAACTTTTTAATCCAATAATAAGTAATTAAAGATAACATAGTTGACTATTTAATCATCATAAAACAAGAAAGTAAAAGATAAAGACTATGGAGAATACACAAATAAGCATACTAATTTATAAGAAAGTAATTAAATATTATGGCTAAATCACATAACATAGAAATATTCTACATGTCTAACATTATTTTATAAGTTAATTTAATACATAGGGGCTGGGGGAAAGAGAGAGAGAGTGTACATAACATTATTTTCCAAGTTAATTTAATACTTAGAGTGAGGAGGAGAGGGGGGAGAGTGTACAAGAATTAATAAGAGAAACAGTAAATTAAATTAAATTTTTAAAAAAATGTTAAAAATTTAGAAAAACACCATGCGAATAATTTACCTATTTTAAATAATTGTTCAATTAATATTAAATTAAAATTACCAACAAATGCTATAACCTACCAAAT
>JXTC01000066.1:411365-424202 GCA_002914845.1 Trema orientale
AAAAAAAAACATCCAAACCCAAGTTGAATTACTAGAAAATAATTGGAAAAAACAAAGGAAGAGAGAAGGAGTATACTTGATGAAAAAAAGGAGAGAGAACAGAAAGAGTAGTTAAAAAGTGTTCATTGGAAATGGGTATTCAACAAAAATCAAAGTCAAAAAGCTCTTGACTCATCATCTCATAAAGAAAGAAAATCGTAGCAGAGAGAGAGAAAACTGATTATCTTTAGGCTTTCGGATTATCTCATAAACAATATGGCCGCACCAAGATACAAACACCAAGAATAAAATACCAAAACACTTTCAAAATTAACTATTTCCTAAGAAAATTAACCAAATTTACCCAAAAATACGAAAACCCCACATGCAACAACAAAAAAAAAAAATCAATTCCAGAATGGAAAAAAAAGATATCGAGAAAAATAGGGAGGGAGAGGAGCAGTACCTGATGAAGGGGAGGGAGAGAGAGAGAGAGAGAGAGAGAGAGAGAGAGAGGGAGAGACCTGATTATCTTGAGGCTTTCTCTTGTAGTAGTCGAGAAGCCGAGACTCAAGAACAAAACAACAAATGTGAATGAAAGACCGGCCGATCTTCCAATGAGCCTCATCATTGCAATATACAACGAGGGCAAAGTTTTTATGATGAACTCTCAGAATGAATTACAATAATATGCAATCACAGAGGAAAAAAAAAGTCAGAACAAAATGTTGTCTATAGAACAAAACTTTTCTGTCTTCCTTTAGGAAGATGCCAATACTTTTTTCTTTAAAAAAATGATTAAAAAAGTTAAAAAGAGAGAGAAAGAGAGAGAGAGATGTACTCTGGTACAACCCTCTAGTAATAAAAGCACTCGCAACACAAATTCTTAGTTGCTTACAAGACCCTCAAGTACGGCAATTCTGAAAGAAATTTAGGCAGTGCTCCTATTAAACCACTATTGGATAAGTCCCTATAATGAGCCACACAGATTTTAAAGTTCTAGTATTGAGATGATTGAAATTCAACACTCAATTTTATTATTGCTATTATTATTTTTGGTAACGACGTAGACATGCTGAATATCAAATAGACATGTTGAACATCAAGTACTTACGAGTGTTTGTAACATAGAGAGCTTGGATATATACAAACTTATCTCACCGGTAAAACTGCCAGAGAACAAATTCCTGATCGATTAATTAACTAGTTACGTTAAAAAAAATAGAATCTTATGTTGAAAAGCAGAGCACATAAATAATTGAAAGCATGACAACATCATATATGGATAAGCTTATAAAGACGTGATTCTTTGGGGATCAGAACCATTGTAGCCATGATTTAGAGCTTCCCACAAGTATTTTATGGGACCACAAGGGTCCACATCCCTTTCCTCTTCACTCCTTCAGTTGACTTTATTATCGTAACAGATTGCAGAAACAAATTCATATAATTAATTAATCAAGTAGTTAAAACAATCATTCAAATTACTCGAGAAAATAAACAAAACGGCATACATCTTTAGAAGAATTACATACCATCGTCTCCGTTTATTTTTTACTGTGAAAAATCTATCAACGTGTATAACTTGAGAGTATCGAGGATCAGTAGCAAAGTTGAATTTTTGAGTTTGCCTATGTTAAAATAATAATTGGTTATAAAAGTACTTGTAGGTAAATAATTAACTAAAGTGAAAGAGAGAGAGAAACCAAATTATCTTGAGGCTCTCTCTTGTAGTAGTCTAGAAGTCGATAACAGATAGAACATCTTTTCATCTTCAAACAATTCCAGAGCTTCTATTGATAAGCAGGGTTAGAGTTTTGACTAAATACCAAATAGACAAAATATAGGCTCAAATAAGATCATGTGAAGCAAAACCCATATGCAATGTCAAACAAATCAAATAGAAGATTATCACAAAAGTACAAAATAACAACTAAGCAAGTCAAACGAAAAGAACCTAATCAATATTGTTCTATCCTCAATTCCTTGCACACTACTATGACCCCAAAAACAAAACAATATGGGCATACCATGATACAGCCACCGAAAACAAAATACCAAAATACTTTCAAAATTAACTATTTCACAGGATGAAGAAATAGACTACTTATTCTCAATATATGCCTTCACATATACTGGCTGGGGACCACAAATTTTCATGCTCCTTGGAAGGAAACAGAAAAACTGATAATAACAAGAAGAAATCTCGATAAATTATACAAAGGGAAGGAACAAGTGAAACCGTGAAAGTTTGAAACAAGAGGACTAGAAAAATGCCTACGGTAAATCCCATCATTATTTTGAAGTTAATAACAGATGTAGAAAAGGTCACGAGACCACACAACCCTACAATAGAAGTCCTATTCATAAGAAAAGACTTCAAAATAACATTTCAGAACTCAAATTGTCAAAGAGTTTGCCCTCAAAGAAGAGAAAATTGACCCCACAAATTTTCGTAAACTGCAAGTATAATCACAGAACTTCAACTAAATACACACATAGCTTTAAGCTAAAAAACTCTACGGATACCATAAGTTTAATAAAAATAAAAAATAAAACCTTTATATTCCAACTTAGTAACCAAATTATAATTTTGTAATCTGTAGTTAGGTTGCAAATAGATATAGTAACATTAGAAACCAATCGAGCTAAAGTATCTACTAGAATATTGTTACGTGTTTGTCTACCTCCTCCACTAAGCTGCCATACTAGAAACTGCAATTCCACCTGCACACAAAGAAAAAAATATATTGAAAAACCAAAAACCAAACATATTAAGAAACACACATAATGTAGAATCATTGCTAATTAGAAATTGCAGCTGTTATCATACAATAACAACTAAATACCCCAAATTCAATACATAATAGAGGGTAAATAGTTCAAGTTTATAATGATGATCTGAAGTACCTGATATGGCGATTTAGAAATAGATGTTACCACCAAGTCTCCGCTATGAGAAAAATCATATAATTCTACAAATTATTATAAGACAAGCAGGCAAGACGTATATCTAACCTTTGAATCATTCAATTAGATTTGAAATGGTCATAACTAGTCAATTAAAAAACTAGGTACGAATTCTTTTCTACAATAATTATAATGCAAACAGAAATCTAGTGCTAGAGGAGCAATAAAGTAATCACAGAATGAAATAGAGAAATAATATTTCTATTGCATACACTATACAAACAAAGGTAAATGATTCTTAGTATCATTTACGAAGACTTCTAACTAAAATAGGAAAACTCCTACTCAAACCAAGTTACATACACGCTTATTACAACTAAAAAATTTCTTCATAGGAAGCTTCTAGCACACCAAGAACCTTCAGGAAACTATGATCCTAGTCGAGCTTTGTGTATAGAGTTTTTCTCGGATGAGTTGGGGGGTTTATAGAGCATATGCAGGAAAAA
Organism: Trema orientale; assembly: GCA_002914845.1. Taxonomy (NCBI): domain Eukaryota; kingdom Viridiplantae; phylum Streptophyta; class Magnoliopsida; order Rosales; family Cannabaceae; genus Trema; species Trema orientale. The sequence goes on from JXTC01000066.1 coordinate 414,761, forward strand.
CTAGTGCATAGGAGAGGATTTCAATGTTATAAGGGAGGTTTGAGAGTATGAAAGCTTTTGACGGGCTTATTAGGGAGATGGGATTGAAGGATCTTCCGTTGCGTAATGCAATGTTCACTCGGACAAACCTGCGGTAGGTTCCCATTTGATGCCGTTTAGACAGATTCTTATTTAGCATCAGATGGGAAGAGCTATTCCCACTAGTGAGATAGGAGGCTGAGGTCTGGGCAACCTCAGATCACAGCCCGGTTGTGTTGGACTCTAGCCCCCCAAAGTGGGGTCCTTCTCCATTTAGATTTGAACACATGTGGCTTGACCATAAAGACTTCGGCAAGGTTTTCGAAGTGTGGTGCAAAGGGTAGGCAGTGCATGGTTGGGAAGGTTACAAGTTCTTGACTCGTTTACACAAGATCAAAGGCTCGGTTAGAAGCTGGAACATGAGCGTTTTCGGAGACCTGAGGTTGAAAAATGCAGCTACTCTCAGAAGAATCAAGTACCTAGAAGAGATAGAAAGCTCGCCCATGTGGACTAGGAGTCTTAGTGAAGAAAGGAAATCTCTTAAGGAAGAGCTGAACAACATTTTAATCATTCAAGAAAGAGCTACTCGGATGAAGTCAAAAATTCAATGGGCTAAGCTGGGAGACACAAACACTAGGGTATTCTATAAGCTGTTTAGTACTCGGAAGTCTTAAGAATTCATTATCTAAGCTGGAGACGGAAAGTGGTGAGGTGGTTGACAAGAAAGAAGATATCGTTCGGGAAGTGGTGACTTTCTTTGAAAATTTGTTCATGTCACAACAAGGAGAGTTCTCGAGTTTTGAAGGTGTGCATTGGAGTCCTATCAATAACACTCTGGCAGATTGGGTTGAAAGACCTTTCGAGGAGGATGAGATCAAGAAAGTGGTATTCGAATGTGATGGTAATAAATCTCTGGGTCCCAATGGTTTCACTATGGCAGTGTTTCAACATCAATGAGACATAGTGAAGGATGATTTGTTTGAGGTGCTTTAGGAATTTCACGAATCAAGTGTTATTGATCCTATTACAAATGAAACCTATATTTGCCTAATCTCTAAGAAAACTGATTCTTGTTCTCTGAAAGATTTCCGCCCCATCAGCTTAGTCACCAATTTGTATAAAATAATTGCGACATTATTGTCTTTAAGGATACGGGAAGTGCTAGGTGACACAATATCAGAAGCACAAGATTGCAGGGCGATAGATTTTAGATGTTACACTTGTAGCCAACAAGGTAGTGGAAAACTATAGATACAACTAGAAGAAAGGTTTAGTGTTCAAAATCGACTTTGAATAAGCTTATGATTACATGGAATTTCAATGGTAGACCAAGGGAAAATTCAGAAGCTCTAGAGGACTCAGGCAAGTGACTCACTATCACATTTCCTTTTTACTCTAATTGTGGATGGCTTAAATAGGCTTATGGAGATGGTAAATGGGGAAAATATTATCAAAGGCCTTAAGGTTGGAAGGGAGAATGTTCAGATCACTCACATTCACTTCACTTATGATACTCTTTTCTTCTTGGCAGTAGAGGATAACTCCCTGCAAAATTTATGCACCCTTTCAAAGGTGTTTAGTCTTGTCTCGCGGCTGCGTATCAATTTGTCCCAGAGCCAATTGCTGGGAATCAATTTGGAAGATGATGTCATCTCTGAGAAAGCTATTGGGATAGGCTGTGAGGTTGGCCACTGGCCTATGAAGTACCGTGTATTGCCCCTTTGGGGCAACCCCCTCAAATCAATTTTTTGGGAACTTATGAGAAGGAAAATAGCTAAGAGGCTGGATGGATGGAAGAGGGCTTTTTTGTCTAGAGGGGGGATGCTAACTCTCATTAAATCGATTCTTTCTGCTATCCCAACCTACTACCTCTCCTTTTTTCACACAGGAGTCGCTAAAGATATAGAGAAGGTTATGAGAGAGTTTCTTTGGAATGGAAGGGATGAAAATAGTTCGGATCATTTGGTGGCCTGAGAAGAGGTTTGTCGTTCCAAAATCAATGGAAAGCTTGGAATTTGGAATCTCACCATTAGGAACAAAGCCTTGATTTTCAAATGGCTTTGGAGATCCCCTCAGGAGTCTGGTTTGCTTTGGTATAAGGTCATCAAAGCAAATACGATCTTCATCCAAACAGATGGGATTCTAAAATAGCAGAAAGAACTAAATTCCGCAACCCTTGGAAGTTTATTTCTCAGTGCAATGATTTCCTCAATGTGGTGTGCATCAAGGTGGGCAATGGTAATAAGAATAGATTTTGGGAGGATGTTCGGAGAGGAGATGAGGCCTTCTGTAATCGGTTTCAAACCCTATACAGAGCGTGTTCACGTCCTAATCGTAAAATTTCAGATTTCTAGGTTCCTCAAGATGAATATTCTGGTAATAATACAAATTAGAACACTAATTTTCAGAAAGACATTAGTGACAGAGATCTGGGATCCCTCATGGAACTTGCTTATTAGGTGCGTCAATCAACCCGACATTAGAAGATAGGAGGCAGTGGTTACCTGATGATAGCAAAGGATTCTCCTCCAAGTCTTGCCTCATCAGTTTATCAGAGAAAGATGATCAACATGTTTTTGTGCCTCATAACTTGGTGTGGAAAGGTCCTACTCCAAGAAAAATCAAAGTCTTCAGGTGGCTCATAGCACTGGGAAAACTCAATATCAATGACATGCTAAAAAGGAGGAGACCTTGTACAGATTTATCGCCGGACTGGTGTATATGTAAAAAACATGGGAAAATATTAACCACCTATTCCTCCATTGCAACTTTGTGCTGAAATTATGGTGGAAGCTGCTGAAAATATTCAATTCTTGTGTTACGCCTGGCACTTTAAGACTTTTGTTTAATGAAACAGGTGGGTTTGGGGGGGGAAGGAATGAGGAAAACAATTTCAAACGCTTATTTTATGGCTTTACTTTGGATGGTTTGGTGCGAGAGGAATCAAAGAAGATAGAATGGGAAAGAGAATTAAATTTAGATAATATAGAAGATTACCATACAATATAATTTAGCAGCAATAAATGATAACTCATATCATATTAGATTTAAATTAACAAAAATCATAANACTGGTGTATATGTAAAAAACATGGGAAAATATTAACCACCTATTCCTCCATTGCAACTTTGTGCTGAAATTATGGTGGAAGCTGCTGAAAATATTCAATTCTTGTGTTACGCCTGGCACTTTAAGACTGGTTTAATGAACAGGTGGGTTCTGGGGGGAAGGAATGAGGAAAATAATTTCAAATGCTTATTTTATGGCTTTACTTTGGATGGTTTGGTGCGAGAGGAATCAAAGAAGATAGAATGGGAAAGAGAATTAAATTTATTTAATAAAAAATTTTAGATAATATAGAAGATTACTATACAATATAATTTAGCAGCAATAAATGATAACTCATGTCATATTAGATTTAAATTAACAAAAATCATAACTCACCAAACAATATTTTTAGATTCAGTAAGTACATCTATAATTGAAGTTTTTAATTAAAAAAAATTAAAGATAGCATCACCCACTATCCCTTAAATTTAAAAAAAAAAAAGAAAACAAATTGAAAGATATACACACTATGCGTAATACACAAACAAATACATATAGTAACTTATAAGAATAATTAATTATTACAACCAAATTAAATCAGACTAATATATTATGCATGTAGAGAGAGTAAGAGAGAGAATTAAATATAATTAATAAGCAAATGTTAGACACCTAGAAAATCGCTCTATGAAATAATTAGCAATAATAAATGATTCCACATTTCATGTTAAATCTCGATTAACAGCAAAAAAATCATAGCCCACCTAATAATGTTATAAGATTTAATAAACACATATGTAACCGAAGGTTTTAAATAAAGAAAAACTGATTAAAGAAATATAATTTAATATCCTATCATAAAAAAAAAAGAGTAAAAGATAGACATAATATATACAACACACAAATAAATATACACACTAATTTATAAGAGTAATTACTTTTTATAGCTAAATTATATTAAATTAAGATTTTCTACGTGGAGAGAGAAATGGGGGAGAAGAGAGAGAGAGAAAGAAGGAAAAATATAAAGAAAATTAAATTAAATTAGAAAGAAAATATTGAACACCTAGAAAATCACCATACGAAATAATTAGTAGTAATAAATTATTACACATTTCATGTTAATTTAAAATAAACAACAAACATAACTAACTAAATAATATTTTAAGATTTAATAAACACCATAAACTTAATACGCATGTATTATGTTAGAAAAATTAAATTTACAAATTTTGTACATAACAAAAGGTTTAAATTCAAAATAACTGATTAAAGACAACGTAATTGACTATCCTATTATCAAAAAATTAGAAAGTAAAAGTTAAACACAATATGGACAATACATAAAGAAATAAACATACTAATTTACAAGAAATAAATTAATTATTAAGGACAAATTATATCAAATCAAGATTCTCTGCATTTAGGGGGGGGAGAGAGAGAGAGAGAGAGAGAGAAAAAAAGGAGAGATAAAATGAGAAAGAGAACTAAATTTAACTAATAAGGAAATTTAGACATAGAAAATTACCATATAATATAATTTAGTAGCAATAAATAATAACATATTTCATGTTAAATATAAATAAACAACAAAAGTCATAACTAACCAAACAATGTTTTTAGATCCGATAGACACATATATAACTAAAGTTTTTAGTCAAAAAATAACTGATTAAAGACAATATAATTGACTACTCCATCATTAAAAAACAAGAAAGTAAATATAGACACAATATGCACAATACACAAATAAACATAATAATTTATAAGAGTAATTAGTTATTATGGCCAAATTATATCAGATCTAGATTTTCTGCATAAAGAGAGAGAGAGAGAGAGAGAGAGAGACCACTTGTATATTTAGCCTTTACAGAATAAGAATGAGAGGAGAGAGACTACTCGTAGCCTTTACAGAACAAGAATAAGGTTGGAGACTCTACTAAAGGAAAATAGTACAACCTGCACCCAAACCTCAATAAATGGCAAGGCAATATTTAAACAAAGATGCAAAACATACTCTTTCATTACTTTTATTAACACAATGAAATTTCCTCAAACATAAGATCAAAGATGCAAAACATACTCTTTCATTACTTTTATTAACACAATGAAATTTCCTCAAACATAAGATTCAATTGAACTCATTAAGTTGCCTTAATAAATTAGATTATGTACATATCTCTCATATAAAATTCTTGTATATTACATAGATAGTTGAATAGTAATCACATGCACATTTACCTAGTTCATCAATCATAAATAGGACATTTTCCCAGTTCGTCAATTATAAATAGGAAAAGAAGAACTTTGTGTTACCAATCATAAGATATTTACCTAGTTCATCAATCATAAATACGACATTTTCCCAGTTCATTAATCATAAATAGGAAAAGAAGATCTTTATGTTACCAATCATAAGATATAGATCTCGAATATCCAATACGCAGAAGTCAATTCACATCCTCAAGTCATTCAATTGTCCACAAGTAACAAAATAAATAAAATACAAAAGGACCCTAACAAATTTTTTGAGATTAGTCTCCAAAAATTGAGTTTTCACACTCACGAGCAAAATATTTCATCACTTTTATACGGGTAGCTACCTCTTTTTTCGTTTAAAGTCCAACAACATTCAGTATAGACAGAAGAAGAAGGAAAAAAAAAAAAGAGAGGATAAATTAGACCTATCAAAACAGAATATAGAAAAACATTATAATAAAAAGCTTCGAAAGCAAGAGAATTTTTTCCAGAAAATATGTGTAAGTTCACAAGCAAGCATGTGGACAGAGAAATTATATATGATGTGAGACAAATTAAGTGGAAAAAATGGGTCGCATATGATATGTATATATATATGTATGCACATATATATGTGTATGCAACAGACGAGGTGAACTATTCAACATAAAAACTATTAGCTTAAATATTTTTTTAAAAGTAGCACCTGGATAAGGTTATGTTGTCTCCTTCAGCTCGCACTTCTCAGGATCACGTAATATAGCATTCAAGTCTCTATATCTTTGAACAATCTCCTAAGCTGCAGCATAAGGTGCTACATGAGTTTCAACTCAATAACTAGGTCAGAGTTTTAACTTATGAAAAATTTATATTAATACCAAGAAATTAACTACAAACAAGACCAAGGTATGTACAACATTCTTATTTTTAAAGTGATATATATATATATATATGTAAGCAACTTTTTCACAATATGTAAAGAAAATTCATTTTTCTTGAATGAAAAATAAGAAAACTCATCACTGTACTTACGAAAGTGGATGAAAAATAAATGAAAATCTCAACAGCTCATCTTAGAAGAAAGGACTCACTTTTGTTGGGTTAGATGAGATCTATCCTTGTGTGCCATATAAAATTGGGACATATATGGCATGTAACTAACCTTAAAAAGACATGTCATGCTTTAAGAACAAACAAAACATCAAGAATTATCAACCATGTGCCTTGCCTATCTAGACTATGCACTTTCATGGTATCGGCCTTGTTAGCCATGCTGCNTTCGTTTTGACCCCCCAAAAAAAAAGACAGAGAATTTTACTAAGGAGAAAAAGTAGAATACAAATGAAAGAAATCTGACTTAGCAAATAATATCGCATTGTCTAAAAGTGAACTGTATTTTGACATAGTATTGCATTTCTACCAAACACGACCATATTGTATTGAATTACAGATTAGCAATTAATATTAACATATAAATAAGTTGTCTATATATTTGACTTTCTATGTAACTTGATCCATACGAATAGTTTTTTACAAGTCAAAATACACTCAAGATGTGATCTTGCAAAAGGAAGAACTAAGCTTGGAGTTAGAGACTAATCACATCATAGACATAAAACGATTTGCTGCACAATAGACATAAAGGTCTGAAAAAAAAAAAATACAGTAACACATGATTAATCAACAAAAACAGGCCTTGAACCCAAGATTAAGCTTCTAGAATACATACTTGTGCTGCATATCCTTAATGCCTTGGAACATGGTCCATTCTTTTTGTCGTTGAACCAATCAACTTCAACCAGATCCACTAAATGTTTTCTAGCAAGACTAGTCAAATATATTTTCTAATAGAGTAACATTGTAAGAATAAGATAAAAAGATTGTGATACACAAAAGACTCAACAAAATCTATTAAATGGAATCAGGACAAGAGACAAAGGAACTTTAATTTGTCGTAACAAAAATGCTCGCTACGAACTAGGAAGTGGTTCCTATCAGAAGTTTTCCAGTAATCAAGAGCATTGTTATAATCATCACGACGTGGATTACCCGAAAAACATGATAATCAATTTGCAATACTAGTTCTTCTATAGGTTTATAGGATGAAAATTTGTGATTAGATATTTGACTCAATTTTAAGTAAAAATGCAATATAGAAAGAAACTTGAACAGCAAGAGTCTACCTATTTGCTTGACATCATTCTCTTATCCATTTTGGTATGCCTGGAAAACAAATCTTAAGATGATTAACCAATTAAAATAGTATATATATTTAGCTTTTGTCAGAAGCATGAATCAAACCTTTTGCTCTACCTCAGCAATTTGAAATTCCTCGTCCTCGTCAGAGTATTCATCTATCATCACTGAATTTCAGTTTGCATAATTTAATTGGTCAAAATGGACAAAAGACTCATGCAGCATATTCTGTGAAGAAACAGACACAGATGCAATATTGACCACAATAGGGATTCCAGGAGGAGCATTCCTTTCATCTGATTGGGCAAACCTTTCATCAGAGAAGTAACAACATTCTAAGAAAGCAAGCATCCATTTAGATAAAATTTCTACTAGGAAAATAAGTTCTCCCTCTAGCAAGCATCCATTTAAATAAAATTTCTACTAGGAAAATGAGTTCTCTTAGAGGAAAAATCTAAAAGCATTCCTTCTTTTGAGGAAAAAAAAAAGGATCATTTTAATTTGTCAAACAGATCTAGTAACATTGGAAACCAATCGAGCTAAAGTGTCTACTAGAATATTTTACATGTCCATCTACCTCCTCCACTAAGCTACCATACTAGAAACTACAGTTCCACATGCACACAATGAAAAACATATATCAGAAAACTAAAAACCAAATATATTAAGAAACACCCTTAATGTGGAATCATTGCTAATTAGGAATTACGGCTATTACTATACAATAACAATTAAATACCACAAATTTAATACATAACAGAGGGTAAATATTTCAAGTTTATAAAGGTGATCTGAAGTACCTGATATGGCGATTTAGAAATAGATGTTACCACCAAGTCTCAGCTATAAGGAAAATCATATAATTCTGCAAATTATTATAAAACAAGCAAGCAAGACGTACATATAACTTTTGAATCCTTCAAGTAGATTTAAAAAAGGGCATAACTAGTCAATTCAAAGACTATGTATGAATTCCTTTTTTCAATAATTATAATGCAAACAGAAATCTAGTGCTAGAGAAGCAATAAAGTAATCACAGAATAAAATAGAGAAATAATGTTTCTATTGCATACACCATACAGACAAAAGTAAATGGTTCTTAGTGTTATTCATGAAGACTTCCAACTATAATAGGAAAACTCTTACTCAAACTAAGTTACATCCATGCTCATTACAACACAAAAATTTCTTCATAGGAAGCTTCTAGCACACCAACAACCTTCACTGCTCTACTACAGCTCCTTGCCTGCATGTAGAAATCTATTAAGGATGGTTGTTGTCTGAAACTAGCAGATACATATCAAATCTCTACATGATGCATAAAAAGGAAAATAAGAAACAACTCCATAAGAAGGTACTGAACTTCAAGAGGCTCTTCAGAAATGCAAAGCCCAACAAAAGTATTATGCAAAGAAATAAACATAGAATGTTCCAAATCAAAAGCACTTCGAGGTATTTTTCCTTGCACTAAGAATTATTAGTATTTTATTCAAAAACCAGCCGAGCAAATACCATTTTTTTGTAAGAGACACTAGATTTACATATAAAATAAAAGGATAAAAAATAGGAGACTCGATGTCAATCAAAATGGAAATGAAATTTACAGACAACAAAAGAAGGAATGGAAGGAAAATTAGACTACCCCTCCGTAATAGATAATAAAATTAGAACCATCATGTTTACCCAAGTAAAGAAAATTCATCACCAACTTCTCTGATGACAAAATAAACATTATGGAATTTCTAAACAGTGGAAAAAAAAATAGGTAGGAGAATTTAGGAAGCACCAATATAATCAAAATGAACCCCACAACAGAAAAGCAGTTTTTCAACTATCCAATCTCTTTTAAAATCAATCAATAATCAGATCAAAATACAAAAATCTTTTGCAGCGCAAAAGTAGAGAAAATATATGGCTTCTATATTGCAAAATGCATTTTTGG
>JXTC01000066.1:457592-481823 GCA_002914845.1 Trema orientale
ATTTGTATTTATTGTGCTTTGCTTATTATACGTGCTAAGTAGATTTTGTGTTGCTAAGAGGCGGTGTTAGCACGTAGTAAAGAACTTATGCAAATACACATATATGCACTTACCAATTGATACATGTGGTGAATTATTATATGCACATTTAGGAAGCTGAGGCATAAATGAGAAACACTATCCCTGAATTTATTCCAAAACTTTTGGTAGAAAATAGCCTAGAAACCATCAGGACGAGATGCTTTTGTAGGGCTCGGTTGGGCTATTTCTGACATACAAACACCGCAAGTATACTAGTCACAACAAATAATATAGAAGTAAGAGAGTGTCGATCCCACGAGGAGTACACAAATTACAATTGCTAAGTACTAACCGAAACTAGCTTCTAATTTATCCAAACAACAATAATTGATGTGTTTTGTACAATAATTGAAATATAAATAACAATGTAAAAGGCGACAATAGGAGTTGAAATTACACAACTAAAGATAGTTTTTAGAGTAATAGTAAGGAACCTAGGGATGCAATCTATCTTCTAACTCCTCCAACTTCTAGTTTCCCTCACAGTTCAATCATCCATTTAGAATTGACAACCGAGAATCCTAATGTATTCACAAATTCTTTTCCAAGACATAAGTGAAAATATCTAGGCAAGTTAATATTACTCCTAACATAAATTGACTAGATTCATTGAGATTGGTAATTCTCATACAAGGGTTGCACAAGCTACATAGGTATATTCCTATCCTATGCAAACTCACCCTATACTAGACAATTTTATGATATTCTATCTATGTCCAAACCTATATTCCGCTTCCCAAGTTCATATAGATTTCACAACACAACTCTATTTAGTAGCCAAGTAAATAGATGCATTAAGTTCAAGATAATACAACCAACTCAATCAATGGATATCAAGAACAATATAGGAAAACACAATAGTTAGATTATATTAGAGGTTCAATTGCTTCCCTAGAAAATAGGTTTAGCTCATGTTCATACAAAGAGAAACACAACAAATATAAAAAAATAGATACATATTCATGAGTAGGAAATAGAAGATGAAAAGCAAGAATAAGAGGAAGAAAAGCTCTTTTGAAGCTTCCAAAATTTGGATTTTCTGCAACTTTTTGACGCTGCGACCCCGAGACTAGCGCTGCGGCGTCATTGCTGGTAGGAAGATGGTGCTGCGACGCCACGAAACCGAGGCTCTGCAGCCCTATGGAATTTGGGCCTCGACGCAAAAAAAAAAGGGGCTGCCGCCCCATGGAATTGGGGCTGCGGCCCCGTGTGTTTGGCGCTGCAGCCCCATGATTTTGGGGTTGCGGCGCCACATTTTTGGGGCTGCAATGCCAAATCTTCTGTGAAACGGTGCCGTCTTGTCTCACTTCTAACTTCACTCGAAACGCTCTGTCACCGGTCTTCTCTCATTACTGTGCGAATTTGTCACTTAAACGACTCGATTTTCCTCCAAAATAACTCTAAAAAATAATATTCTTCGCTCAACAATCTCTCACTTGAAATATGCATAAAAAACAACAAAATAAGTAAAAAGGGGCTCAAAGATGAGCAATTCTTAAGCTCGAAAGTATAGTAAAGATAAGTGTAAAATACACTTATCATATACCCCCAAACTCAAGCTAAAGCTCGTCCTCGAGCTAAAACAAAACATATAAACAAACAGAAATAACTAAAACAATATAAAAGCAAAATTCAAGGCACACAAATAAAGCTTTTGAATGAGGTTAATATTGTCTCAACACTCTCTAAAAGATATATAACTCAAAAGAAACTTAAAGCATCACCACAGTTTAGAATTTCAAATTTGCTTGTAGCGTCGCTTTATTGTCAACTCTTAGTGTGTGTGTGTAACAGTTGTTTGCATTTAACTTTTCACGCTCGGATCGCTTTATGCAGACTTAGGATACACATTAAGAACTGTCTCAATAAAAATGGAGCGCTCATCTCATAAGCCCGCTTTTCATGACAACCTTCACTAATGTAGAATAGCACTAAATCGAAGATTAATAGGTCTTTAATTAGCTTGTAATGCAAGGTTTGGTTACGGATGGATAGAATGGTATCATTTTGGCTTAATCACACTACAGATGCCCTTTTTGCTCTTTGAATACAATTCTCTCAAGCATACCACAAGAATTTCCCCCAAACTTTGTCTTTTTGACCTTTTTTTTTTTCTTTTTTTAAAGAATCAGCTACCAATTGGTAGCCAAAATTCTTCCTTCAAAAAGACTTCCTTTTTTTTTTTTCAAAAACTACTCACACTTCACCACATGTTCAATATTGACTTTCATGCATCTATGGTATGAAATGAGGTAATTTGGGAAATTATTTATCGGTCAGGAGTTTGCAGTGTTCAAAAATTGAAAAAGCTAAGGAATTTAGCTCAAAGGGGGTGACTAAAGATATCACATTTATGGGTAGGCTTGAAAGGCTCAACTGGTCCAAAAGGGCCTACATCATTTCTTAGATTTTCATGCTACCTAGGATTTTGCCTCGATTGAAAATTAAACAGGTTCTAAGATGATATAAGACTCAAATTTTTCTAAACCACAAGCATAAAGCTACTCTAAGCAATTTAAGGCTAAATGCTCACAACTACGTACAAAATGTATTCAAGAATTGTTCACAAAACGAAACCACATAAGATTTATGCACACAAACAGTCATGATACTAAATATTTCTAAAGAGTTATTTCACACAAACTCACAAAAATATCATCGACTGTTAACCTCTATTAAAAGCTCCAAATAACATACAATCAAACAATTAAATAAAAGATAAATACAAACTATGAAAGAAAGAAAGAAACTGAATAAATTAAAATAAAACAAAAGGAAAACAGTTTAAAAGTTTAACCTATTAAAATACTTACGAAGACAAAACAGGTAAGTGCTAGAAACTCCCCTCAAACTTAAAGTGTGCATTATCCCTAATGCACTAAACATAAAATAGCAAGGAGGAACAGGCACTTACACGATCGAAGGCTGCTTAGTCGGCCTCCAGGGTGCAGTGGTCACCAAGTTGATCACTTTCAGCTAACAATGGTGGTGGTGACAGTGCCAAACAAGGGTAAGTTTTTTTTTTTTTTTTTTTGTGGCACTGCGGCACCAAAAAGTAGTGATGGGAGCTGGAAAAAAAATTTCAAAAGTTTTTCTTTTTCAGCCGGGTGATGCTGGGGCGCCAAAAAGTGGCACCGAGGCAGCACGACCTGGGCACCGACGTATATTTGGCACCGCGGTGCCAATTCTACTTGTGGTGCCCCAGAATGGTGTCGGGGTAGGTGCCAACACCCGGGAAACTCATGAAATTCGGTGCCAGGGTGATGTTTTATGGCGCTGGGGCACCAACACATAGGAATTTTGTAACTTTTGGCATCGGAGAGCCATTTTGTGGCGCTGGGGTACCAAGTTTCTGTTTGTGGCACCCCAAATTAGTGCCGGAGTGCCAAACAGAGCTCCTGGGGTGCCAAAATATCAACTCTCCTCAAATTTTCTTCAATCAAGCTCTTCCACCAATACCTTCATCAGTTTATCTTTAACACAATCATAATAACATAACTTCAAACATGCTTCCCTCTTTATTAACTTTCTTAGGTTGCCTCCCAAGTAGAGCTTGTTTAATGTTCCTAGCTTGACATTGCCACTCCTCACAGAGGATTGGGTGAGGCAATGGATGATTTAGCTCGATCAAGATCTCCTTCTAGGTACTCCTTGAACTTTTGAATGTTCACCTTGATTTTTCTAGTTGCACTGCATGGAGACACATTAGTTTCTTTGAATGGCCCCGACCATCTTGCCTTGAGCTTGCCTGAGAAGAGTTTTAGACAAGATGAACTAAGCACACCTCGTGGTCCTGGTTTAAAGTGATGATCACCATGCTTCTACTTCTTTTTCCTCCACTTCCTCGTATCTCTCTTGTAAGGCTTGTGATGACTGGAGAAGGAGAGTGAAGGCTTTATAACTTCCTTTGGAGGATTGGACTTAGAACAATGTTGTGGAACTTCCACAACCTTGGTATTCCTGTGAGTCTTCTTTTCTTCTATATCAACTGGATGAACGTTAGAGGCCTCATGATTGATCAGTGCAGCTTCTTTAAATGAATTGTGCATTACCAAGTCCACTCTATAACAGTCATCGATGTCACTAGGAGAGTCCGCTTCTTTGAACACATTGAAGGATATTACTTGGTCCTCTACCCTCATAGTAAGCTCTCCTTTATACACATCAATGACCATCCTCCTGGTTGCCAAGAATGGTCTTCCAAGGATGATTGGAAGATTTTCATCTTCCTTCATGTCAAGAAAAATGAAATCAGCTAGGGAGAACAACTTGTCCACCTTCACAAGCACATTCTCTATGATTCCTCTGGATACTTGATTGATCGATCTGCAGATTGGAGCATAGCTGTAGTGGGTCTTGCCTCCCCCAAACCAAGTTTTCAAAAGACAGAAAATGGCGTTAAGTTGACACTAGCTCCCAAATCATACAATGCCTTACCGAAGAAATGATCACCAATTGTACAAGGAATATTGAAGCTTTCCGGATCCTTGAGCTTAGGAGGAAGCTTGTTTTGGAGAATGGCAATATACTCCTTTGTGAGAGTGATAGCCTCATATTCCTCCAATCTCTTTTTCTTGGAAAGGATCTCTTTCATAAACTTTACATAACTCGACATTTCCTCAAGTGCCTCGACGAAGGGAATGTTCATGTGTAATTGCTTGAACACTTCAAAGAACTTGGAGAATTGTTGGTCAAGCTTCTTCTTTTAAAAGTGTTGAAGGAATGGTAGTGGTAGATTGTAGGGACATGGCTTTGATAGTGATGTTGAAGGACTCCGAATGCTCACATCTTCAATTGGCTTCTCACCATCATTCCCTTTAGCTTGCTTCTCCTCCACAACTTCTTCAACAATTTGCTTAGAAGGTGAAGTAGAATTCTCATTATTATTCACTAACTCCTTCCCACTTCTCAATGTGATGGTATAATAATGCTCCTTGCCCTCATTTCTTGGATTCACCTCGGTATTGTTTGGTAACACTCCTTGAGGCCGGTTGGTTATAGCATTGGCTAGTTGGCTAAGTTGTGTCTCCAAGGTTCTCATGGTGGCCGCTTGATTTTGGAGATTAGCTTCATTCTTTAAGATGTATTGTATAAGTAACTCTATAGATGGCTTCTTCTCTTGTGGTGGTTACTCTTAATTTTGGAATCCTTGATGTTGCATCGATCTTGCATTTGGATTCTGCCCATATTGATATTGGTTACTCCAAGAAAAATTGGGATGATTTGTCTACCCCGAATTGTAAGAGTTGGAGTAGGAATTATTGCGGTTTGGCATATTGTGGTTCCCCACAAAGTGAGCCGACTCTATACTCAAAGGGCAATAAGAGCTCAAGTGGTTGTCACCACATTGCTCACAAGCTCCAGTTGGGCCTTGGATTGCATGCACTCCATGGATTGCCATAGAATCGAGCTTCTTGGTCATTGACTCCAAGTTCTTCGTCAATATATTAACTTGAGCCACCAATGAAGAAATAGCTTCAATCTCATTAACATTAGCAGCTCTCCTTGGATTGACATGCTCAGAAGGCCTTTGGTAGTTGTTCGTTGCCATTT
This sequence comes from Trema orientale, assembly GCA_002914845.1. Taxonomy (NCBI): domain Eukaryota; kingdom Viridiplantae; phylum Streptophyta; class Magnoliopsida; order Rosales; family Cannabaceae; genus Trema; species Trema orientale. The sequence continues at coordinate 463,227 of JXTC01000066.1, forward strand.
CTTCTAATAACTTGTAGGCATCATCCGTTGATTTGACCATCAACGCACCACTGGCTGCGCATCCACAATAGTCCTCAAATGATCCATCAAATTATTATAGAATGTTTGAACAAGAAGCCACTCCGGTATCCTATGATATGGATACTTCCTCATCAACTCTTTATAGTGCTCCCAAGCCTCGTATAAGGATTCATTGTCAAATTGCACAAAAGAAGTGATGTCGTTTCTTAGCTTAATGGTCTTGGCTAGAGAGAAGAACTTGGCAAGAAATTTTTGAGCTAAGTCATCCCATATAGTGATTGATCCCAAGGATAAGGCATTCAACTAGCCCTTAGCCTTGTCCCTCAAGGAGAAACAACCTCAAGCGAATGGCATCCTCGCTAACTCTGTTGTACTTGAAAGTGTTGCACATCTCTAGAAAATTTATGATATGTTAGTTAGGATCATCACTTGGTAAGTCACCAAACTGACAAAGGTTGCACCATCTGAATGATTGCCAGCTTCAACTCAAAGTTGGTGGCGTTGATAGCCGACCTCTGAATGCTAGGAACAAAACTTTCAAGGATAGGAACCGAAAAGTCCCTCAAAGGTCTAGTGTTGTCTTGGTCTCCCATAGCTTCTTAGGGGTTGACTGCTTAGTTCCTTTGTCTTCAGATTTCCCTCAAGGTATGCTCGATCTCAGGATCAATTGGTATGAACTCCGTACTTCTTGTGCGTCTCATATAGTAAAACAAAACACCTGAGATCCACAACAAAAATAAAAAGTCTGAATTAAATCGAAACTAATTATTGTAGTATTAACAATTAGTAAATCACTGTACTCCCCGGCAACGGTGCCAAAAACTTGTTAGGCTATTTCTGACACACAAACACTACAAGTATACGGGTCGCAACAAGTAATATAGAAATAAGAGAGTGTCGATTCTGTGAGGAGTACACGATTTATAATTGCTAAGTACTAACCGAAATTGGCTTCTAATTTATCCAAATAACAATAATTGATGTGTTTTGTGCAAGAATTGAAATATAAATAACAATGTAAAAAGCGACAATAGGAGTTGAAATTGCACAACCAAAGATAGTTTTTAGAGCAATAGTAAGGAACCTAGGGATGTAATCTACCCTCTAACTCCTCCAACTACTAGTTTTCCTCATAGTTCAATCATCCATTTAGAATTGACAACCGAGAATCCTAATATATTCACAAACTCTTTTCCAAGACATGAGTAAAAATATCTAGGCAACTTAATGTTACTCCTAACATAAATTGACTAGATTCATTAATATTTGTAATTCTTATACAAGGGTTATACAAGCTACATAGGTATATTCCTATCCTATGCAAACTCACCCTATACTAGGCAATCTTGTGATGTTCTATCTATGTCTAAACCTATATTCCCCTTCTCAAGTTCATATAAATTTCATAACACAACTCTATTTAGTGGCCAAGTAAATAGATGCATTAAGTTCAAGATAGAATAACGAACTCAATCAGTAGATATCAAGAACAATAGAGGAAAATACAGTAGTTGAATTGCATGAGAGGTTCAATTGCTTCCCTAGAAAATAGGTTTAGTTCATGTTCATACAAAGAGAAACACAACAGATATAACAAAATAGATACATATTCATGAGCAGGAAATAGAAGATGAAAAGCAAGAATAAGAGGGGAAAAAAAAACTCTTTTGAAGCTTCTAATCTGATCTTCTTGGCTTAAATCCCCCTCTTTGGTGCTGTTTCTCTCTTAGAAATGACTCTAGGAACCCTTGGCTGCAAGGGTTTTCGTCCGTCTAATCCCTCTCTTCAGATGAGAGAAAAGATAGTTAAATAGAGGAGTTGTCACGAGCAAAATCCGGGTTTTTTGCAACTTTTTGGCCCCGCAGCATCATTGCTGGCAGGAAGATGGCGTTGCAGCACCATGAGACCGAGGCTGTGGCACCACAAGACGGAGGGTGTGGCGCCACAAGTTGGCACCGTGGCACCGTAGGCTTGGCGCTGTAGCCTTATAGAATTGGGGCTGCAGCCCCATGGAATTAGGGCTGCGGCCTCGTGTGTTTGGCGCTGCAGCCCCACGATTTTGGGGATGCGGTGCCACATTTTTGAGGCTGCAGTGCCAAATCTTCTGTGAAACGGCGCCGTCTTGTCTCGTTTCTAACTTCACTTTGAATGCTCTATCACTGGTCTTCTCTCGTTACTGTGCGAATTTGTCACTTAAAGACTTGATTTTCCACCAAAATAACTCCGAAAAACAATATTATTCGCTTAACAATATCTCATCTAAAATATGCATAAAAAATAACAAAAAAAGTAAAAAGGGCTCAAAGACGAGCAATTCTTTAGCTCGAAAGTATAGTAAAGATAGGTGTAAAATATACTTATAAGGCTCATACTAAAAAGAGCCATTTGATTTCTTCTTCCTTAAATGGCTCGACCAATCATCGATTCATTTCATTATCTACACATACAGTCAAACCCCTCGTGGCTATATCCAAAGCCAACCTACTCAGTGTAATAGAAGTGAGGATATAGCAAAAGTAGTCTTCAACAATAATAGTGATATCCTCCTATTTGTCTCTTCACTTTCCATCCTCATCTTCTAAACCATGAATGGTATTCTTCTTCTGACGTTGAGAAGCTTTCCTATAGATAAACTTTGTGTTTGTATCCCCAGCCTTAAGCCACTTCACTCTAGCCCTTTAATGCTAATAGTACTCTTCTGCCAGGAGTAAGCGATCTAGTTCTTTATTTAGAGCCCGGTATTGTAATATATTCTACCTACTTTGAACTATCACAACAAAGGCCTCTAACCCTTTCCTGGTTGAAATCAGCTTCCTTTTTAATTTACCAAACTTATTTGCACTCTACTTCTTCAGATCCCGAGTACACCCATCTAATCCCATTAAGAAAGAGTTTATGGATCCATCAAAGGAATTGTTAGCCCAGGCTCCCGAGACAATGTCAATACACTCAGCATCATTAATCCACCATGTTTCAAATCTGAACCCTCGACCCTTGCCCTCGTTCTTTCCATAGGTCTCAGTACCCATCAACTCAAGTAACACTACTCTATGGTTAGAACTCCAGAACTCCAAATTTGTAACTCTATAAATAGGAAACAAATCAATCCAATTTCCATTTGCAACAACTCTAGCTAGCCTTTTCTTAAGATTAGCTATAGCCTCTCTGCCATTATTCCACGTTAAGCACAGCCCTAAAAAACCTAGGTCACATAAACCACAGTCTTCTAACACAGCCCAAAAACGAATCATGGAGTTATCGCTCTTATCAGACCTTCTTAACTTCTCGTTTAAACTAAGAATAGCATTAAAATTGCCTACACAAAACAAACTATACGACTAAAAGAATAGCATTAAAATTGCCTACACAAAACAAACTATATGACTAAACTGTTGTCTAAGTATGAAACCACTAAATAGACATTAAGCAAACATAGTTTTCAAATACAATTCTTTATATAAGCATATCATCAAATTGTATACTTTTTTAACACAATTTTGATATGATTACTTGTTCAATAATATATTTATATTTATGTAATAATAGATATTTCAAATGAAATAACTAGTTGGAGATATAAATCATTATATTGGCAATTTCATCAATTTCTCCAATTCAAGAGACTTAAATTAACATAAAATTTAAGCAATGGAAACTAAAATGTCGAATGATTTCTAAAAGGTTCCCATTTAATTTCTGTTATGGCGTAATTATAATTTTTCAAATGTATTTAAGGAATTAAAACATAATATAATTATGGTGAAGATTTGTCACCACCATACCAACTGCAGAAGATGCAATGAAGGAATTTTTCGAATGGAATAAAGAAATTAGGGGGTCTGGGCATCTTTTTATGCTCAAAAAGGTAAGTTTGGCACTTTAACAATTTATTAAGGGTGTTATTGGCATTTGAGAATATTCATTAAGGTCATGTTTGGAACTTGAATTGTTTTAAGGAAAAAATAAAATTCTAAATGATTCTATTTTTTCTTGTCTGGATTTAAACAAAAATTAATAGAAAATTTCTCAAGGGAGAACGGAAATTAGATTTGATGTAATTTTTTAGTGTTGAGATTTGACTTAAAATTTGTGCCAATCTGATGGGGCAGAGTCTTTTTATAAATAGAGCAAGGTTCTACAAGGTTACACAAAGGTCCTACAAGGTCATACAAGTTTTTGTAAGGTAGTACAAGGTTAAAACAGTTTTAGGAAAGTCTTGAAAACCTTTTGGGATAGAAAATTAGGGCTAAAGTATTTCGTGGGCTGGGCTCAAGGAATAAGTGTACATATAGCCTTGTTATGTGATTATTTAAGGAGAGAGTTGACATCCAGAAAATGCTCTGTATTGAAAGAAGAAACAGAATATCTCTTGACAGTGAGATTGAGTGCTTGTACCTTGTATTCAAAATGAGATCTAATAAGAATGGCCTCCACAGTAGATATAAACCATATTATTTGAACCACTTAAGTCATGTGTATGGTCTGTATGATTTTTGTTTCTTTTGATCTTTTAATCTTAGATTGTTTTATCTTGATTTCTAGCGAGAGTGTGTGAAAGTATTAAATCTGAAATTGTGTGAATCTTGTTTCTACAAACGTGTATCAGAGCAGGGTAGTTTTTTTTTTAAACGAAGATCTGATTAATCAATGACATCGAGGAAATATGATGTAAAGAAATACACAGGGAAGAATGATTTCGACTGTGACGAATCAAGAAGCGTACTTTGCTTGGTCAATAGGGACTTTGTGATGTTTTGGGTGGGGAATCTAATCTATCCGCTTCTTTTTTAGCAAAGGAGAAAAAAGAAATTAGGGCTTCTTTGCAAAATACACCTATGTTATAATGTATTTTAGGATTTACACTTAATAATGTTTAGGTGAATATACCTTTTTAAGTTTTAAATTGTTTTTAAGTTTTCTGTACTCTTTTCCATTTTCGTTTTATTTAATAAAATAACCGGGGGTCTTTTCCCCTAGGTGATATTTATCAAAAAAAAAGTTTTAAATTGTTTTAAATACAAAAATTCCCCCAGTACTTATGTTATCAAGGGTAGACATTCTGGCTAGACAGTAGAGGTCAAATTGTTAGATACCTTATTTAGCACCTCTCGACACTCGTTTCTAGCAAACTTGACACCGTGTCTAGCAAACTTGATACTATCTCTAGCGTATAATATTTAAACAGGATCTAAATCCAGCAAGATATGATGAGTCGAGTTGCTAGATACCTTGTCTATTGCCGCTTGACACTCGTGTCTAGGCTCTTGATACTCTGTCTAGCGCTCAATATTTAAATTTTTTTTTTCTGCTAGACATCTTTGTCTAGTGCTCGATACCGTATCTAACTTTTTCGACTTAAGGATATATTAGTCATTTTGCACCTCTATTTATTTATTTTTAAAATGTAGTTACCTAAAAATTATTGGGAGGGGTGTAGTTTCTAAAACTGACTATAGATGGGGTGTATTTCACCTAATTTCCGAAGAAATTATAGAGAAAGCTTATAATGCCATAATTTTGAGTTTGGGAGATAAGGCTCTTTGAGAAGTGTCAAAGTAAAAGACTACAAAAAGGATTTGGAGCGAGCTTAAGACTCTCTACATGACAAAATCATTGGCCAATAGGTTATATTTGAAGAAAAGATTGCATAATTTCAAGATGGAAGAAAACAAATCCATGGTTGAACATATTGATGATTTCAATAAGGTGATTCTCGATCTTGAGAATATTGATATCAAAATAGAGGATGAAAATTAAACAATTATATTTCTAAGTTCATTACCGAAGGATTACTCCAACTTTGTTAAAATTTGAAGAAGATGTAGTTAAAATTTGAAGATAAAGGTCTCAATATAAGAGTGGGTTTCACAACAAAGTGGAGGTCTGAGAAGAAAGACAATAAGAACAACATATCCAAGTCAAGATCAAAGTCAAGGTCTAGATTTAAATGCTATCACTACCATAAAGAAGGTCATAAAAGTTAAGACTATCCTGAAAGAAGGAAGAAGTCCAACGACAACAACGGAAAAGAATCAGGGTCTGCAGCTATTATATCGGATGGCTATGAGTTAGCAGAGTTTATAGTTGCAGCAAAAGAGGATTCAGGAAAAGAGTGGATCATGGATTCAGGTTGTTCATTCCATATGACTCCAAATAAGTCTTAGTTTGAATCACTTGAAAAGAAAGAAGGAGGCATAGTGCTCTTAGGAAATAATAAAGCCTGTTGAAATTCTGGAATTGGAACTATTAGAATCAAAATATTTGATGGAATGGAAAGGCTTTCACAAGAGGAAAGATATTTTCCCGAACTCAAACGAAATTTGATTTCTCTTTGCTCGTTGGATTTAAATAGGTGTTCCTTGAAGGCTAAAAATTGTGTTCTGAGAGTTATTAAAGAATCATTGATGGTTATGAAAAGGTATAGAAAAAATGGGTTATACTCTTTGGTTGGAACCACTATTATGGTTCTGTCTCTTTAGCATTGAGCTTGTTGTCTAGTCAAACCATGCTATGGCATTATAGATTGAACCACGTGAGTAAGAAAGGGCTGCATCAACTGAGTAAAGAGGGGCTACTATGTGGAGACAAAATTGATTTATTGGAATTTTCTGAGCATTATGTTTATGGTAAAGCTTGCAGATTAAAATTTAGTAAAGGAATTTACTATCAAGAGGACTCTAGATTATATTCATTCAGGCCTTTGGAGACCTTCAAGAGTTCAGTCACATGGTAGAGCAAGGCATTTCCTGTCCATAATTGAGGATTATTCAATGAGGGCGTGGGTTTATATCATGAAGTAGAAAAATGAGGCATTTGAGAAGTTTCTAGAATGGAAAGATCTTGTTGAGTATCAAACTGAGTAGAAGCTGAAATGATTAAGAACCGATAATGGTTTGAAGTGTTTTTCAACTGAGTTTGACAAACTATGCAAGAGGGAAGGTATTGCAAGGCATGTAACAACAATTGATATACCCCAACAAAATGGGCTTGCAAAAAGTATGAGCAAAACAATCCTTGAGAGAGTAAAGTGTATGTTAATTAGTTTTGGTTTACCAAGAGCATTTTAGGCTAAAGCTGTACAAATAGCTTGTTATCTTATCAATAGATGTCTTTCTTCTGCTGTTGAGTTTAAATCTCCCGAAGAAAAGTGGTCTGGAATGGTCTGGAAAACTTACTGATTATAGTAGGTTAAATGTGTTTGGGTGTACTACATATACTCCAGTATTAAGACAAGCTCAAGCCAAGGGCTTTGAATTGCATTTTCTTCTACTATCCAGAAGGTATAAAGGGCTATAGGCCTTGGTGCTTTGAACCTGGTTACAAAAGATATTTAGTAAGTAGAGATGTAGTGTTTCATGAGACAAAGATGGCTAATTTGTCTCAACAAATTCAAATTGAGACTAGAAAGGAGTTAGCTAATCAAAATGTGCAGGTCGAGGTGGGGCAAAATCAAGGACTAGTTTCACGTGAGCTGGAAACAATTGAAGAAGATGAAAAAGAAGTTGATTTACCTCAATCTAATCTAGATGGGTATAATCTAATTAGATACAGATCATAATGAGTTATCAAACAACTACAGAGTTATAGTTATATTGATCTTATTTCTTATTCATTAACTGCTATAATGGATATTAAAGAGCATGAACGTTATACTTATAAGGAAGTAATGCATTGGAGTGATAGAGAAAGGAGGTTGGAAGCTATACATGAGGAACTACAGTCCTTAAGGAAGAAAAACACTTGGAAATTGGTAGATAAGCCTGTAGATCAAAAGGCGATTGGTTCAAAGTGGATGTTCAGGAAGAAAGAAGGAGCTCTTAGGGTAGAAAAGCCAAGATACAAAAAAAGAATTATAGCAAAGGGGTTTTCACAAAGAGAAGGAATTGACTACAATGAGATTTTTTCATCTGTTGTGAAGCACATTTATAATTGAATTGTGCTAGCATTGGTAGCTCAGTTGGACCTGGAGGTAGAAAAGATAGGTGTGAAAATGATGTTCTTGTATGTAGAACTTGAAGAAAAAAATCTACATGAACTAACCTAAAGGGTTCATTGAGCCTAGAAAAGAAGACAAAGAATGTTTACTTGAGAAATCTTTATATGGGTTTAAGCAATCTCCTAGACAATAGAATAAACGAGTCGACGAGTTTATTATACAGATTGGATTTAATAAATCCAAGTGTGACAGTTGTATGCATTGGAAAGAGCTATATGATTCTAGTATGATGTATCTACTTCTCTATGTTGATGACATCTTGGTAGCATATAAGGATATACATGAAATTATCAAGGTCAAATAGCATCTTTAGGAAGAATTCGAAATAAAAAATCTTGATCAAGTAAAGAAGATACGTTGAATAGAGATAAAAAGAGATGGGAAATCAAGACTGTTGTATTTATCACAAAGAAGCAGAAGCTGATAGACAGATTCCGAATGAAGTATGCAAAACTAGATGAAACTCTGATAAGTATATATTTACACTTGAATGACAATTTATTCTCTGTATTAATTTTTTAGTTTTTGTGTTATGTTTATTAGGTATAAAAGGAAGAAAGAATTGAAAAAAAGTTGAAACGGGCCAAGTTGGATCAAAATTTGAGCGAACTAGCTAAGGACCGGTAGAACAAAACTCTGGTGCCACTGCACACGAAGGCTTCAGATGCAGAAAAAATATAAATTTAAGGCCGAGCATGAGAGACTCAGTGCTACAGTACTGGATCTCGTGTGCCATGGTGCTAGACACCAGTTTCAGCCTCCGAATTTCTTGTTTTGCATGCCAAGGACTCTTAATTTGAGCCAATATTTATGATTATGCATTGTTGACTCTTTCTCTATAAATAGCTCACTCTAGGTCAAATTAAAAGGAGATTAGAGACACCTAAACACTAAAAGACCTAGAGAGAGACGAAGAGGGCGAGCTTAAAGGCGGGAGCTGCTGCCGTCCTTCTTCTTCTTTCTTTTCATTTTCCTTTCTTTTGCTTTACTTTTGTAGCTTCATGTCTCTATTTCTACATTTCATATTGTTGCTAGATTAGGTTTATGTTAGGTTAATGGTGATTTCAAAAATCCTAGTCATTAGCTACGTTGATTTTCTAAGTTTTTATATTAGTCAATGCTTAATTCAAACTTGTCTTATATTCTTATGTACTTGATGACTATTATATTGATCGTTTATTATTTGAATGGTCACTAAATGATTATTGACTGATATAATATTGCTAGAATAGGAGTTAGATCCGTAGTTGTCTAATTTTCTATTATTAGTAGCATGATTATGATTATAAATATAGTTACGTAATTATACGGTATTGTAATCAAGAGTAAGACACAGGTTAAACGATTAAGACACAGGTTAAACGATTCTAAGCTTGCAAGATGAATTGCCTATTTTGGTATATTCTCAAGATTTTAATGTATTAGTTTAGATAAATTGAGTGAGTGTATCCTATGTTACCTAACAAATAGAATTTAGATGAAGAACTTATTTCGTCTAATGAGTTTAAGAAAGAGAATTAGGATTAATGGGCATGCTATTAATTCCTAACTAATGAGTTTGAACATTGACTAATATGATACATGGTAAGTGATATGGTGAAGAATGAACCTCTTACCCAGTTTATTTTATTACTTTTGTTATTTTATTTATTTTCTTGTTTCTATTTAGTTTTAGTTAGAAACTTCTATAACCCTTAGGATTTATAGTTTATTAATTAGACCAGTTCCTCGTGAAATTGACCATTCTTGCCACTGTAGTTGGCTTTCTAGGATGGTTAGAGGAGGTATTATAAATTTAATTTGAATGTGTTAACGACCGTTATCAAATTTAAGGTAGATACCTCAAAATTTTGCCTAACATGACACAGTGTCTACATATGATGCTTGCCCAACATCCACTTTATTCACATTGGCAACCCTCTTCAAGATCGATCGCATATTGGGCCATTGATAGTTATTGGAAGCTATATCCTCCAATAGCAATTTAGCTTCTTCAGTGGTTTTGGATAAGAGAGTACCACTAACCATTGCATCAATAATTGTCCTCGTCTGTCTATTCAACCCCTTGTAGAAGAAGAGAATTTGAAAACAATTTAATTACCATGTTGAGGACACTTATGGATGAGATCCTTGAAATGTTGCCATGCTTCCTATAAAGGCTCAAAATCCAATTGACAGAATTGAGCAATCTCACCACGGAGTTGTGAGGTCTTCAATGGCAGAAAAAACTTCGAAAGGAACTTAGAGGCCAAATCCTCCCAAGTAGCAACACTTCTAGATTGTAACAATTGCAACCAACCCTTTGCCTTGTCCTTTACAGAGAATGGGAACAAACACAACCGGATAACATCTTCAGAGACTCCGTTCACCTTGATTGTATCACAAATCTGGAAGAACATTGCAAGTTGAATGTTGGGGTCCTCACTCGACAATCTCCCATATTGGTTTTACTGTACCGTAGTAATAAGAGCGGGCTTTATGTCAAAATTAATGGCATCAATCGTTTGCCACTGAATCGCAGAACAATGAGCACTAACAACAGGCTTGAGGTACTCACGCAAAACCCATTGTTGTTGATTAGTGTTCTCGCCTTCCGCCATAGCAAGATTAGCTTGCCTCTTTTTGTTTCCTCTTTTTGTTTCTCAACCTTCGAAAAGTTCGTCCCATCTCAAAATCAAGCAGTAATAATTCACGGTTATGAGCTCCTCGCATACACCATCAAAACAAGCAAATTAAAACAAAAACTTAGCAAAATTAAAGACAAAAATGCTTAAAGTAAGATTAAGTCATGTAATCACAATATTAACAAAATTTAAATATGGAACAATCTCTGGTAAAACTTGATGCGTATATGTGTAATGTGAAATGTGAATTAGTGTGTGCAAATTTTTAATATTTACAAGTGGACGATATCACAATAAGTAATAGAGTAGAAAGAGAGTTGTCGTACCTATGAGGATTGTGCTTCCTAAATTATACTAATTACTATGATGTTTGTGACCTAATTTTATCAAAGCTAACCAAATTTTAATTAAAAGTGCAATCAATAAATGCAATAAAGGAATTAAAAGTAAGATTGAAGAACACACAAAGTAAAAAAAAGTAGATAAATCTATGAAAAGGACCTAAAGACTTGATTTCCCTCCAAATATTTATGTTATCCTATTTCGTAATTATTAATTAATTTTCTATAGTTCATTAATCATGGGTAAATTATAGTCTCACTACCTCTCCGAAGTGTTAAATAAAACTCTATGTTAAGCAAGGTAATTTGGTATCCTTATCTTAATCAACTAATTAAACATACATTAAGCCACCCTTTAAAGATTAACCTAGAGCTAATGGCCTCCAGAACTCATTAACAACTAAGTATGTGTTTCTCAAATCAAGTAAGTAATTTAATCTTTCCTAAGCATTATAATCACAAATAAAGATCAACTAATTGATCTCTCAATCTAATTAGACGCATTAAGCACTCAATAAACACAAAAAAATAACAAGTAAATTTCATTAATAAATTAAAAAATTATCAAAACATAGAATATTTGGAGTTACATCGAGCCCCTAGAAAAGGAAACTAGCTACACATAGTTATATCCATAAATATCACCAAGAAGAAGTTTATAATTGAAAGAATATTGAAATGTATCACAATTACAACTTCAAATAAGGAAAATAAAGAGAAATATAAGAAGATAGGAAGAAGAAAAACTATAGTGATGTGATAGGTACATATATGAGATTTAAATGATATATTCCTCTATACTAACTTTGGTTGTTTTCTTGTAATTTAGGTTATTTTTATGTTTGTAGGTGTTTTGGAGGAGAAGGAATGAAACGGAAGCAAAATCGGACGAGAACGAAGCAAATTATGAAAAGCTAAAATTTGGAGTTTCAGGGGCTGGTGCTCCATTTGGCGTCACAGTGCCAACCAATGAGTCTACAAGAACTATGTTGCTGAATGCTGGCACTGTAGTGCCAAACACTTAGTGCCACGGCACCAGTTAAAAAAGGGAAACTTCTCTTTTGAAGGTTTTGACTGACTTTTGACAATAGGAAATGACTTCGGACAATTTTAAGCCCTCTTACACTATAAAAAGACTTCTCCAACTCAAAAATACTCATATCTAAAGACTTAGAAATACCTTAGAGGATAGAAAGAGTGAGAATCAAGAAGAGAAAGAGAGCTTGGAGGCCAAAGAGTGCATGCTAAAACCATCTTCATCGTTTCTTTTTGGGGTCTTTTGAAGAATACCCTTTTCACATAGTAATTTTATAGAAATACACTCCTCTTTATAATTTTTGGTTGTATACACCTTTTAAGTGAAAGTTTGGTTGTGAAGACCAATATGCCCTTTGAAATTGTTTAGGAGTTTATTATTGTGACTAACTCGTTTTCAGATTTTTTTTCCCCATTTCTATTTTTCTTCTCCCGTACCTCCTCCCTCACCATTATCACATCATTGCCGCCAAAAACTTGGAGTCATCGGAAAACATATTTCAACAGAAAGCTTGGAGTAATCGGAAAGCTTGAAGTCCCAATTTCTGCACTTTAACAAAGAAAAACGTGGTCCTCCATTTCGAAGGTTGAAATAAGTAGAAAATGTTTCTTTTCTATTAATCTTTCTTTGCGAATATGAGTTTGATTTGTGGATTAGAAGTTATTTTATAGTAGGACTTGAAACTATAGTGAAAAATAGAAAGTATTTGGTCAATTTTTGAGCTTGAAAACATGTAAACTAGAAACTGAGTTGTAAAATAGCGAGTTCTGCTGCGAAAACGAAACCCAGATCTGGATAGACAAGACTATCTAATTTATAGATAGGCTGTCTAAAAGGTGAGAAGTTGTACAGTATTGATTCCATTTGACAGTATTGTCGAGTCTTGTTTGAAAAACTGCATAGAAGAAACCCAGATCTGGATGAACAGATCTGTATAATTGCTAGACAGACTATCTAGAAGATGATAAATTATATAATATCGACTCCACTAGACAGTATTGTTAAGTCTTGTCTGAAGAACTGCATAGAAGGAAATATCTGGATAGACAGGTCTATCTAATTTATAGACAGACTGTCTGAAATAGAAGAAATTGTACCATATAGACTCCACTTGACAGTATTGTCGAGTCTTATCTCAACAATTAAACATCCATGCTGTTGACACTACATAGACAATATTAGACACAATTGTCGAGCTATAAACCAGTAATTATTGTCCAAGCGCTAGACACTCTCTCGACTATACTAGGCATGTTATCTATATAATCGACACTTCTGTCAAGTGAGTAGATACTAATGTCGAGCCGATTTTGTGTATAAAAAGGTTATGTCTAGACACTAGACAATATTGTCTAGCAACTAAAAACACATGTCTAATCATTAGAAATATATGTCTAACTATTCGGAACACATGTCTAGGCACTAGAAATACATGTCTAGCAACTAAAGACACATATATAACCATAAGAAACACATTTCTAGCCACCAACATATGTCAAACCTAACTAAATTTATTATTCTATATATTTGATAATATATATTTCTTTCTTTAATTTGTAATTTATTTTTTATTCAGGTATGTCATCAACACTCATAATCATAGTATATGATGGCGTTTCGGAAAAGAACAAGAGTTCTTCTTGGAATTAGAATGGAAAGAGACAACGATCAAGATGCATTGTAGTTGAACCGAACATTACTTTCAAGCAGCTAGTAGATGAGATATATCAAACTACAGAAATCGACAATGATGTCTTTGACATAGAATTGAGTTACAAGCCAAATATAGCAATAGATATTATTCCAATAACTATAGAAAATGATAGAGATGTTATGGTCCTAGTGTATCATAATTGTTTGTCTTTCTTGTCTTTATGATTATGGTTATTGTGTGTTATGTGACTCGGAGCAAGAATTCATTTACTGTGGTTTATTTGAAACTTTGTTTGATGGTGTTTTTTTGTAGTTTTTTGTATTGTATTGAGTTTGTAATTACATGTTTTATAAGGCCTTGAATTACTTCAAAAATTTTATTACGTTTCTAATTCTCTATAGTGTTTTGCTAGACGCCCCCGTCGGCTTGATTGACAAACGTGTCTGTTATACCAACAACCTTATCCTTGCTTTAAGAACAATTTGATTGCATTAGACATAGTGTCTAGTAGATAGACAACTAGTCTGTACACTTAGACAACTGTGTCCAGAAGGTTAGACACTTGCGTCTATCAAATAGACAACTTATCTGGAAAGATAGACACAAGTGTCTATTATATAGACAGTACCGTCGAGTGACTCAACAAACATATCATGTGGCTCAACACACATGTGTAAGTACGAGTTATTGAGCTTTTTTTTTCAAAAAAAGATGTTGTAACTTAATATAATGAATAACTATATAATGTTGCAATTTAATGTAGTTATTATTCAATACACTTAGTTATTGAGTACACCATAGAGTTTGTAATGATGACATTTTCAGTATTATAGTGGAAAGGTTTCCAATAGTAATGCATAAATTATTATCTAAGTTTCTACTAGTAATAAAAAAAGTGGTGACTAAGTTTACAAAACTCATTGAAATTATAATTATATTGTATTTTATTTGGTTTATGACAATTTAATTGCATTAGATATAGTACAAGTGGATATACAAATAGTCTGTAAACCTAGACAATAGTGTCTACGGGATTGACAGTTTGTCTAGTACCGTAGACACATGTGTCTACCCGATAGATAAGATGTCGGGAAGGACAGACAAAAATGTCTATTATATAGACAGTACCATCGAGTGACCCGATAGATATGTCATATGGCTTAACACACATGTGTAAGTATGGGTTATTGAGATTTTTTTCCTCCAAAAAAAAATATTGTAACTTAATATAATGAATAACTATATAATGTTGCAATTTAATGTAGTTATTATTCAATACACTTAGTTATTGAGTACACCATAGAGTCTGTAATGATGACATTTTCAGTATTATAGTGGAAAGGTTTCCAATAGTAATGCATAAATTATTATCTAAGTTTCCACTAATAATGAAAAAAGTGGTTACGAAGTTTACAAAACTCTCGGATTCATGTAATTATATTGTATTTTATTTGGTTTAAGAACAATTTGATTGCATTAGATATAGTGTCTAGTAGATAGACAATCAGTCTGTACACCTAGACAATTGTGTCTTTGGGATAGACCGATTATCTATAACGATAGACAAATGCGTCTTCCAGATAGATAACATGTCTAGAATGACAGACACATGTGTTTATTATATAGACCGATTGTCTGGACAGCTAGACAACTCTTGTCTAATTGATAGACACCATGTCTACCTAAGGATAACTTTAGTTGACTTTTTGAATAACTTTAACTGATAAAAGACAATAATATCCTCAAAATTAAGGAGAATAATAAAGACTAATCTAGTTTTAATGGAGAATATTCCAGATTTTTATACTATAATTTCTTGATTTAAATTTAGTATCAAATTTTAGCATTTTACTTATTCCTGTGTGTCAAATATTACATTGACGATAACATCTGCAGTGTTGTGCTAGACGACCCCGTCAAGTTACTAGAAAGACATGTCTGGTATACTAACAACCGTGTCTGGGTGACCAAGAACCTATACTTTACTATCAAATTCGATTCCATTATACTTAGTGTCTAGTAGATAGACAATTTATTTAGAAAGCTAGATAATAGTGACTAATATTATTGAGCAAATTAGTTACTAAATTTCGACTAGTAATAAAAAAAGTAGTGACTAAGTTTACAAAACTCACTAATTATAATTATATTGTATTTAATTTGATTTATGTGAAATTTTATTCCATTATACTTAGTGTCTAGTGGGTAGACAATTCGTCGAGAAGCTAGACAATAGTATCTATGAGATAGACAATTTGTCTAGGAAGATAGACAATGTTGTCTACCAGGTAGACAAATTGTCTACAAAGCAAGACAACAATATCTGATATATATATAGATACTACCGTCGAGTTACTCGATAGACATATCATGGTGACGTATTTTCATCATAGTAGTGACTAAGTTTCTACTAGTAATGAAAAAAATAGTGACTAAGTTTACAAAACTCACTAATTGTGTGATTATATTATATTTAATTATATTATCAGTATATTAGTGATAATAATTTAATACTAATAATTTTTTCATTATATTTAATTATTATGCCTTACACTTAGTTATTGAGTTTGTAATAAGAAAGAACAAAGTAGTGACTAAGTTTAGAAAGAATAATGAAGTTATTTATTATACCTATTATTCATTATACATAATTATTGTATTTTATTTGGTTTATGTTAAATTTTATTTCATTTTATTTAGAGTCTAGCAGATAGACTACTTGTCTAGAAATCTAGACAATCAGTGTCTAGCAGCTAGACTTCTTATATTGAAAGCTAGACAATAATATCTAGCAGATAGATAACTTGCCTAGAAAGCTAGACAATTTGTATTTAATAGCTAGACAATAGTGTTTAACAGATAGACAATTTATCTAGAAAGCTAGATAATTAGTGTCTAACAGCTTAGACTCCTTGTCTGGAAAGTTCGACAATGGTGTCAACTTGCTAGACACTATGTCTACCTATGCACATTTGGAGATTTTTTCCCCTTAGTTTTTTACGGCATCTAGTTGATTTTTTAGCCATTTAGGTTGGAGTTTGGTTTAATTTATTTATCATATATATATATATTTAATATGGATTCAAATGAAGATTGAGAAAACCTGGTTATTGACCTTCAACTTATGATAGGCAGCACAATACGGTACACTAATATGTTTTCATAGAATTATGATATTAAGAATAAGCACAAAGAGAAGGTAAATATATATGGAGGAATTTATATATTTTGAACATACCATATATACATATGCACATCTATATAGTTAAGTCCCTTGGATCTATACTATTTCATGAGTACTAGTACTAGCGGTGACCAAATTAGTATATTATGAAAAAGTATATTTTATTAGCTGAAAACTTGTGTGTGTAAGTGCTTTTTGGAACAGATTTTACAAACGAGTACTACAGTCTTCCCCCTGTCAACTAACTTAATAATGAATGATTGGCATGAATATAGTGTTCATTTGTATGACCTAAAATTGAAGGGGGTTCAGTTTTGGGTGCATTTGATGATGGACTGGGTTCGACGGGTACGGGGAGGATGAGGTTCAGTGGCTACAGGGACGATGAGGTCCAACCAATACAAGTTTGGGTGGGTTCGACGGATTCCGACTGGCATGGGTTTAATGGGTTCCAGTGAGCATGGGGTGGGAACGACTGGTTCTGTTAAGTGTGAGTTGGTTTCGACAGGGGTGGGTTACAGTCAAGGGTAATGGAGTTGGAGTGAGAGAGATGACAGACCTTACACGATGAAGGGTAAGGCCTTTTTTTTTTTTCTTTTCTTTTTATTTCAATTTTAACCGGGTCAAATATATCATTGTACACTGCTTTTATTTTAAATAGGTGGTTTTAGCCAAAAAGTTTTAAGAGGGGTGTAGTGTTCAAAATCCACTATCAATAAGGGGCATTTCCCCAAATTTCCATTTCTTTTTCCTTTTCCTTCCTTTTCATAATTTCTATTATGCTTTGTCTGGATGTACAACTAGAAGAACATGATAGAAGTTACATGCTAGGTTAAATTTTTAAATCCGTAATTATTTAAATATTTTGATCATAAGTACTAAACTATAGTTGATTGAACTCATGACATGGTGGTTTGTTAACTACGATGAAGAGTGTACTATAGGTTAAATATAATCTGAGCTTGTGTGATTGTTACCTATAATCAACTTATCCTTCTCTACTAAATGCATTGATTAGACTAAACTAAGAGAGCTTTTGTATAATTGATAGGATCTAGATAAAGAGCTTATTTTGTACAATTTACCTAAGGAAAGATTGGAGTAGTATAAGCTTGTGCTATCTACGATTGGTAGTTTTAATGAATTACTGAACATCAGATTTAACAATTAGATTGATTGATTGTTTAGTGGTAGAGAATAATCCTTTAACCTATCTATCTTATTGTTTTTATTATTTTATTTAATTGTGTTTATTTTTAGTTTTATTTCTTTATTATAAAATCCCCTTTTTTTCGCCTTTAGGATTAATGGCTTAACAATTAGACCAATTCCTCGTGGGATTAACTCTTCTTACTACTGTATTAGATTTTCTAGGATAATGATATAAGAGGTATATAAATTATTAATTTGATTGCGTTGATGACCGCTATCCTGATGAGTCTTCAGGCTTTAATTCTCCAAAAATTTTCAAGAGAAAATCTTGAAGAACCAAGCTCCAAAGTCTCTCTCAGTTTGGTGATTTTTTCTCCTTCAAATTCTGCCTTGAAAGTGTACCTCCACCTCTTTTTAGTTATTCATCTGGGTCAAATTCAAGCATACTTAAGGATGGATGAGTCTCCACCGTTGGATCAGTTGAAAACCATCGAATGGTGCAGCGGAAGGTGGTGGGTGTAATATTCAAAATTTTACACCCATATCAGAGTTTAGGAATCGATATAGTTTTGTTATTTTAATACACTGA
>JXTC01000066.1:490358-515436 GCA_002914845.1 Trema orientale
GTATGTATAACTTTTATACATACTAAGTTTAAGGTCACATTTTATAATCACGGAATTTTCATGATATTTATATATTATCATAAATAATATATACAAGCAAATAAAAATCAAACATATTTATTTATTAGCAAGTCATTGTTTACATTTTGCTCTTAGGGCAAAAACACCAACAGGATCTTCAAATTGGAGTAATCTGGACCCTTAAAAGTCATTAAACATGTGTCCAGGGAGAAAAGAAAGGAGCAGCCACGCCTCATTAGTAGCACAGTTGCGCCGCATGTATTGGGGGAGGCATCCCCCATGCTGCCTAGAGGCGCAGCTGCACCTTTTCAGGGGCACCTCTCTCGGTATATCTGCACTATTTTGGCCGTTTTGACTCTAATTAACACCAAATTAACACTAAACTCAAAGTTCCTCATTTCCTACAATATAAACATAAAATAACATCAAAATAATACAAGAAAAATAAGAATTTCACATTAAACAAGATTAAAAACTCTAAGACTAAGTACATAAAATACACATCAACAGACATATAACTAAAAAATAAAAAAATAAAAAAAGACATTGACATATACTAATAGAATATAGACATCGACTTTAATTACTCATAAAGAATGGCAAAAAAGACAACTAAAATCTCCTAATTACCAAATGGACATCAACTTTTTTTAAAAAAATGATCATTTTAAGTTATAAAATAGTCTATAGGAGCATTTGCTAAGCATATAATCGTCTTGGATGGGTTAATAAGCTACATTTATAGCTTGTAAGTTGTAATATAACAATACTTAACTATTAAGTTAAGTGATCCTAATCCAGTTACATCATGTAACATAGAACTCTCTCACATATATACATAATACATGAACAATACCAATACAAGCCAAGAAGAGCAAAAGAAAAGAAAAAACAAAAATACTTTGCAGTTTTATGACATAAATAAATAGACAAAGAAGACCACTCACCTATTCCTTATTGAATAATGTCTCCTTTTTCCAGTTAAATGATGTTTTGCTCCTCTTGGCAGGGATCAAGATATTAGCCTAATGAGAAAAAAAAAATTAAGACTTTCATTAAGATTTTATTCCAAGCCCTTTAATGAAAAAAAAAAAAGAAAATCTATTTTTTATTGATTCTCATTTTGGGATTTATAATTTCAATACAAATTTTATTTTCTAAAGGAGATAAATGAAAAAAAAAAAGTAAAGTAAAAAAAAAAAACAGATAAAGGAAAACAGCTAAAATAAATTATATTCTTTTCATAGACTGGAAAAAAAAAAACCACGTTAGTAAAAAAGGAGATAAAAAAAGGTAAAGTAAAAAAAATAACTTTATAAACTAAAAAGAAATCACGTTAGTAATAAATAAAAAAAAAGCAGATAAAGAATGTTTTTTAAGCATATTATAATGCAATAATAATGCCATAATCTTTTAAAGAATTTTTTTTTGTTTGGGATAAAACGAGTTAACGTGTTCTATTTTAAAAGAAAAGTTAGCAGTGTTAAAAAGAATTTTAACGCTGTTAAGATGAAGAAATCGGATTATGGAATCCATTGAATTATATAAAAATAATTACGGATAGGTAAAATAAATAATAAATACTCCAACTTTTTTTTTTTTTACTAATTAACCACTAAATCATAACTGTTTAATTTATATTTAATAGTCAAAATTATTGTAAGTATTAATAGGTAAATGACAAAATCACTATTAGCGTGTGACCTATATATATATATAATTTTACAGGTCATTATTCCAAGTTTTTTAATTTAGCAAAAAACAAAAACCCCGAGTTTTCAAATATATATAAAAAAAACATTGTTTTTATTTAATTTTAGCCAACAAAAAAAAAACTTGAGTTTTTAGTTATATTAAATAAAATCTTTGGATTATAAAATTGAATCAAATTAGCCTGCAAAATCAGTTAAATGACCTATTGAAAATGTTGACTTTTTTAGTTAAAATAAATTTAAAAAATAGTTCATGAGTATAGAATACTTAAAAAATAAAATCGTTTCTTAATCATGTTATATATTCGTTGATTAAATATTTGTTTTGGATTCAATTTGATTAGATTTCAAAATTTCAAAATTTTATATAATATAATTAGAAATCCAAGATTTTTATTGTTAGAATTAAAAAAATTTAAGGTTATATTTGATATAATGAAAAACTCAAGGTTTTTTTCGCTGGAAAAAAAAAAAAAAAAAAAAAACCCAAGTTGGTCCTTCTATATATGTAGCCTCAGTCGATCGTATTTTTTCTGTATTTTCAATATGCCTTTAATATTAATTAAAGAACAATTAAACACAAAAATTTATATATAGTCTTTGCATATATATATATATATATATTTCTGTAATCTAGTTGATATTAGACACTATATTTTATGTCATTATTGGACTTTGTCCACAGTTTTTTTTTTTAAAGGTTTGTAATGAGTACAATAAAAACAGTGTGCATTTTCATTATGCAGTGAAAGAGACTTGTCATCTGCAACTACATATGTTGTTTTTGGGGATAATTGACAATTACCTGGGGACAAAATTCAGATTAAACATTAATGTTTCTGCTCGGTTGCCCCACTACCCATTATACACAGTTCAGATTGCAGGAAGGATCAATCTTTAACAGTAATCATTGTCATTTCTAGGACTGCTTTTTCTGCCACTTTTTTGGCTTATTGGTAGGCCATCCTTTTCAGAGAGAATAAATAAATATATTAAATAAGTACAGTATCGTTGGTCATCTATAAAATTATTGATCAGTTGAGTTAGTCATGATCATTAGCTTTCAATATAGATTGTATACTTCCAAGTAGATTAGGATTTATTAACTTCTATTTTAGGCTTGGACCAAAAATTGTTATCCTTCATTTCTCTTTTTCCATTGATTAGCCTAGAAAGAATTAACATTGTTCTTTTACCCTTACTATTGAGATTTCTTGCAGACAAAGGTAATGCATTAATGAGAAAAGTAGGGTGACCAAAGTTCTAAATGATCCTATATACAACAGTTTAAGGCCCAGAAATGGGGTTTCGGAACTGTCCATTTATTGAAGTGGCAACTAAATTAGAATCTCAATCATGCATGAACCATGTATAAATTCAGTGGTCCATGTCAATTTTGAAAGGATACACACATACAAGTTGAAGTTAAAGTGATCCTATTTGAGCTTTAAACCATTGAAAAGCCAATGTGGCTGCTTTCTATCTTGGTCAAATGTTGCACTGGAGCTGCTCATGGGGGTTGTGGGGTCACTGCAGTCTCCTCCTCTATCCGATTTAAATGAAGCAGATGAATCAAGCTCTTTAATGTCCTTTTGGGATTTCGGATTCGATCTCTTCTTGCTCAGGCTACTTCCAATGCTTAGTGTCAGCTCCACTTCACTATCTTCATCAGGGCAATCTATATTCATCTTCCTACTCTTGGGGACAATGTTAGAGCTTCGACCTCCTTGATCTTCATCGATGGCACTGACTCCAGTAGAGATGTCTTCCTCTGCAGGCCTTTCAAGATCAAACCCCCTTGAGATTCTCATGGTGTCTGCAGAGCAACTACCACTGCACTCTCTTGAGTTTAGATCATCTCTCAAGCTCTGGATATGAAAGCTAGCTCCCGGAGTGAGTTTACTCGCTGATTGCTGCCAGTTAATTATCTGAGAATGTCCGATATCTGGTCTAGTCATGGGATCCCAAAGCTTGCTTTGCTTAATTTCTTTCTTCAGTTCATCCATCAGCAACTTCTGAACGCTATACAGCCGGTGCAGTTCCCTTACCTGCAATTTTTAGGTTTTTGTTAAATGTGATCATATCACCAGCATCAATGTCCTCAACTCAAACTTAGCTACAATGACAATGTGTTTGGAAGATTGTCCAATTCAAGACGGCTATGAGAAGAAATATAGTACTGCGTACAAATTGAAGTTTTAGTAACTTGATTGTTTTGCCATATCTATACAGATAGCAGTTTTCTGTTAAAGTTCATACTATCATGAGTAATGTAGGCATTGGACGAGAAGTCAATGATCTTGATCAATCGTACATGATTAATCATTAGAACCAACAAGAATTAGATCTGTCAAATTACTTTCTAGTGGAATTCAATCATTATTTACATGGTAATTCTCCTCAGTAAAACACACTCTTTTCCATCATGAGGTCATGAAAATTCTCATTAAAAAAAAATGTTGATCAACTAGCAATTATGACCTCAAGCAATCCCAACAAGGAATATGCAGACATGGACGAGCATTGGAGTTTATACCTGGTGCTTAAAGATATCTTCATGCATCTGCATTGTCTTTTTGATGGAATCCACATTGTTCTTGTCCATGGAGTTTTGAATTTTGTCCTCCAACCCGGTCTTCGAATAGTTCACCTTCACCCCACTGTTCTGGAAATAGTCCCAATCATCCACACCGTGCACAGTAAAGCGCTTGCTATTTGCTGAGCTTCCTAATGGATTGATGGCAAATTCAATTTTGGTTCCCATACCTGAAAGTGATATGGAAGTCAGACTTCTCGCTAACTTCTGAAAATTTAGCATACATGTTTGAGGAAATCCAGAACTATCTTCTACTAAAACTGGGAAAAGAGAACAAAAGTCATTTTTAAAAATAAAATGGCAAAAAAAAAAAAAGAAAAAAGACAATTACTCAAATATTATTTATGACTTCTTTTCACTTTTCTTTCTCATAATCTTTTTTGAATTTGAGTGGTGTTTAGGGTGATGTGAGAAGCCACTATGTTAAGGTGGAGACAGGGTCGACCCCAGATGCTACTATTCTTATTCTGCATATCTAAGCACCAAACACTAAAGGAAAGATCAGATCATGTTGAGCGGTCTACAACCTATTGTTAGAGGCCTATCCTACAACACATCTGGGCATTTAGTGGAACACATTTTCTAAACTCCACTGATCAACAGCTCGATTTACATGCCAAAATTGGTGCTTACAGATTTTATTGGTTTCCTTTATGGTAAACAAAATGCAGGCTTCATATTTAGTATTAGAAAAGAGGCTGTTTTGGACCAAAAAAAAAAAAAAAAAAGAATAGAGGCTTCTTTTGTGGTATGGAGTGAATGAGGGAACAAAAAGAATGGTTCAGATTTGCATAGGGAACTCCCAAAGTGTAATCAAACAGTACCCAGACAATGAAGAAGGAAGAAAATATAGAAAATGGGATGTAGGCAATAGTGAGACCAAAAATGGTATGTGGGTCTGCCTAACTTTCTTGTTCAAAGTATTTCTACAAGCACCATCATTGGCCAAAACAGTGGCCTTCATTTTCTGGGAATTGCTCTCTAGGAGAGTGTCCACTTCTTTCTGTTTCTTTCTGAACCTAAAATTGAGGCCCTTTTATCCACACGATGAAATCATCAAACACCTAAGGATGTTTGAGAAAGGGAAAAAAAAAAGTCAAGAAGGAACTCAAAAGCAAGAAAAAAATAAAAATAAAAATATCAGTGAAATCACAATTAGGGGACCATTATAAACATAACTACAACCTTTAAAACCTTCTCAAGTACTGTTCATTTATAAATTTATAACAAAAGTCATCTTTCTCCTGTAGATGTTTTTGGCATGTTTCTCTCTGCATATATCTGCATATATGCATAGAAAATAACAAACAACCAAAAATAAAGAAGACCCATCAAAATTGGACCCCCCTAAAGACCTTCAAATGGAAAAAAAATTCAAAAGAAACAAGAATCTCAGATTCATTTCAACAATTCCTGAAATGGGTTCAAGAGATAAAAACAACCCAATAAACATAAACAAATATCAGGTTGGTCTAATAACTGAGAACAGAGCAGTAGTACTGAATTGACTCAAAAACTTTTTTTTTATTTTTTCCTTGTATGATTCTTCATCTTCTTACCTGAAATAGAAAGAGGCCCAGATTCTCACATATGAAGCTCATTGAGAATTTTCCACCTTCATGCCAATTTTCCTCTCAACCAAACAAGTCTCTAAATCATAACTCATATCACACCAGTCGATGGTGAAGCTAAAAAGATAGTAGAATTTTCCCAGGAGAGCAACTCAGCTACATGATTCAAATATGCTTTCCTTTACTTTCTTTCCGTACCCTTTTGACGGAGCAATCTAAGCCTGAAGAAGACGGTGGTGAGTTCGGAGAAGATTCCTTGCCAACGCTGTACCAGCAAATCTGCTTGGCAGGCCAGAAAAGAAAAAACCAGTCTCTTTCTTTCTACTTTCTTTCCCCCACCGCTTTTTTTTTTTTGGGTTACTTAGAGAGACAACAAATCCAACTCTTCTTTCTCACTTAAAATATATCATAATCATGGTGTTAATAATTTAGCCTTGACAGGCTGTGAAGTAAGGAGGCAAGAAAATATGCTGGACTTGCAATGTGTGTGTGTGTGGGTGCTTTGTGCTATTTTTTTCCTTTTTTTTTTTTTTTTGGTCTAGAGAGAGAGAGGGAGAGAGAGAGAGAGAGAGAGAGAGATGGGATGTAATATAATACTATATAGTTATCTAGATATAGTTGTAGATATGTTTCTGTGTTGTATTTTAATATTGTATTCTACTTTGTACATAATTATATATGTATGTATATCTTTCACATTTGTTGATGCAATGTGAGGTATGAGCAAGATCAAGGTGAGAGAGAGAAGGGAAGAAGGGGTGGGGCCCACAAAAGTAGTAAAATAAAAACCAAAACGACAATCCTAAACATGAGCAAAGGTAGGCCAGTGAACAAGATATTCCAGACAAGGTCTTGCAGGACATCAAGATATGCATATGCATGAATGATGGAAAAGGTGGTGCTTCTTTCCTAGAACAGTACCCCATTCTTTTCTTCTTTCTATTTATAATTTTATACGTATGTTATAATTACAAGTCGATTTTAAGACAAGGAAGATTTTTTATATTAATATCGTTAATTGGCGTGAATAAATATTGAACGTCATATGCACGTCCTTAGCAAAATTCATTAGAAAATTGATTGTTATTTCAAAGTCGTCATTTTTTTTTTTTTTTTTTAACTTTGAAAGAGAAGAGAAGAGGTGTAATTAGCATTAAGCTACTACATTAGTCTAAGGCGTTTGACCAAAACGAAACTCTTGGAAAATAGAAACATTTATCATTTTGATAAATAATTTTCTTTTAATACTCGATGGAAGAATGGAGCTAACTTTGTTTTGACATATGTGAGCGTGTCTTTATAATAATATTATATAGTTTCTCTTTTCCTTTTTATCTTTTTGCTTATTATAGGAATTCAACGAATCATAATTTATTATTCCCTCCGTACTAAAACAACCATATCTAGTCCAGAGTTGTGATTGAGATTTCATCTGAGTACAGAGCTCAGGTGTTGGATTCCCATAATTGATTGATCTAATTCCTTCTCCCAGTTTGGTACCTGTGGTAAAATATCTATCCTTAGGCACTGGACACGTGGCATTAACCCACTCCACTTACTTTTTTCTATTCTTTTTTCATTCATATTTTTCCTCCTAAAATGAAATTAAAGCCTACTTTAAAATGTTTAAGAACATCATATCTTGTACGTAAGTGAAGTTGGCCAATATCCAAAAATGAAAGGTATACAAAATGTTATCAACTTATTATAAAACTAGATCTCAAAGTGATCCTTCACTTCGGAGCTTGGGAAACTTAGTTTAGTAATTTTCATAGATTTGAGTCCCCTGAAAACAGTCCTATACATATAAAATTGTACATAATTAATGTAGGATATTTTTGAATTATCTAGTGATGAAAAGAATGAGGAATCAACTACCATAATATGCATAATAACCACCACAATCAAAAGTCAACCTACATTAATTATGACTTTATGAGTGCTTTTAAAGTTTAACCCACAAGAAACATTCTCTATATCTTTCTTATCCAATCCTTTTCAAGAGATAGCTAGAAGTATCAGATCATCACCCTAGCTATTTAATTTCACTTTTTTATTTTTTATTTTTTCGGTGAAAGCTGGCTTATATTACATCAATGACAGAAACTTTTGGTTAGTCTTTCTATGTTTAGCCATAATTTTATGTCCAATAACTACAAAGTGTCAAATTTAGGTTGCCTTAATTCATTGAAATCCAGTAATCCACTAGCTGTAACTTATTATTATCATTACTTTTTTGGATCTGTTCTTCTATTAGCAACAATACCAAAAAACAAAGTTATCAAGATAACCAAATCACATGGTTATTGGATTAACTAATGTCAACAAACTAAAAAAATAAAAAATAAAAAACAGCATAGAAATTTGCTAGTTAGAGGGATGGGAAAAAAGGAAACTTCCCACACATCGCTTTCCCCCAAAAGCTATAGGTCCAAAATCACATACCTGTCCTTGGCCAGTTTTAAAATCTAAAAGGATCTCAACGCAGTACTAGAAGTTGTGATCCTGTAAAAACAGAACCACACAACCCACATTCTTGAGGAATGAGGACTATGTACTACAATATGATTTTTCTTTTTAAAAAAAAAACAAAAAACAAGAAAAGAAAACATAAAAAAAAAAAGAAATAAACATTTTGTATATCTGGGACTGGGGATGCCTCTCTTGTCTTCTACTTGTTTATTGTCACCTCCTATATTTATCCTATGCCTATAATATGGGCTATATACATGGTCATATATATATCACGTGTATATAATTTCAAACGTTATAGTAAGATTTTTTTCTTTTTTGTTATATCATTATGCATACTATCAAGAACGAATATGTGAACTTTTAACAAGAATGAGAGGGAAAATGCTTTAATAGATCATAATATTGGTTGAATTGATGATTTAAAATCAAACGCAGGATATCATGCAAATTTTTGTACACAAAGTATAGTTCAAAGAGGAAACCGCATAGAAATTATAGTAAATGTCAATTATTTTTTAACGTTTCATTATAGTAAATGACCTTATATTTTAGGAAATTTATATACTTGATATCAACCTACAAATTTGGCCTTTTAGCTCTAAACAATTAAACGGGGACCTTTATTATAATGAAGTGTCAAAATCAACCATTTTAGTAAAAGCCCCCCAAAAGTATAGGAGATAGAGTTATATCTACTCTTTAGTATATATACACATATATAGAAATATGGGATACTTCTCAATGATTTCAATTTTTTGTGTGACCATAAATGGTTACAGAAAAGAATATTGATATCAGTGTAGTCACTAATTAGAGATGTTGAGTTAGCGTTTGTAGTGACCTGCAATAAAAGGTTTCCGACACATTACCTATTCGATTTTGATTTTTTTTAAAATAATTTTCAAATCTACATTCCATTTTGAAATTGCCAATAAATAATTTAAATTAATTAATTATCATTTTTAAATGGTAATTTCTAGATATTGGTACAATAAATAATTAATTCGTATTTGCTATATAAATTTATATACGAACTGGGCTATTTAATAACAACTCTGTGTAAATTTTCCTGTATAGATTTATATACGAACTGGCTATTTATTTAGTTTAGTGATATGCGATAGCAAATATAATACACATATATGAACATCGTACGACTTCATGAAGCCATAATTATCTCATTGCTGCTGAATGACTATGATTTGAAATCATATTTAAATTCTTGTTCCCTACTTTTTATAATCTATAAAGTATTTTTGAATTTTCAAAAAGAAAACTATCATAAAAGTAAACATTTAACAAATATTTCTTACAAATGGAGTGTCTTTTAGCCTTGTGGATAATGAACATAAAGGATATGTTTACTTCATTATGTACTCATTGAAATATAGATAGACCGAGAAAAAACGCTCTGGCTATGGTCTAAAGTGGTCCATCGACTCATGGCAGCCTTCTCATAGCCTATTACCATTCAATTAACACCTAGTTACACATAAAGTGACAAATTACGTAAATTAATATCTTTGTGTTATTTTCAGTAGATTTTAGTATGAAATAGGGAATATTATCTATCATAACCATTGAAATAGCCCCAAGTTACACATGAGGTGACTAAGTTACCTAAATTAAAAAATTTGTGTTATTTTTAGTAGACTTTAGTATGAAATTAAAATTATTAGCCTATTACCATTGAATTTTTCTCAAACTACACATAAAGTGACTACTACTTACCTAAATTTACATCTTTGAGTTATTTTTAACTTAATTTAGCATGAAATTGAAACTATTAGCTTATTACCATTAAATAAGCCCAAAGTTACACATAAAGTGACCAAATTACCTAAATTAATATCTTTGCGTTACTTTTTTTTTTTTTTTTTTGGTTAGGATCTTGGTGTTATTTTTAGTTGGCTTAAATATGAAATTGGAATTATTAATCTATTAGTATTGAATTTGTCCTAAGTTACACATATCTAAATTACCTAAGTTGAAACATGTGCAAATCATGTGAAATGTTTCTAAAGGGCATTTTTGGTAATTCATTACCACCCAATTGTTTGGAGGGAAAAGAAAGAAATTTGGGATTTTTTAGGCAAAAGTATAAATTTTGTAAATCATTGTTTCAAAAAAAAAAAAAAATTGTAAATCCAATTTTAGATTAATTTCAAAGTAAACCATAATAGAAAGAACATAACGAGTAGTTTTTCGATCACATCAAATTAATAAATAATCATTACCTTTGAACTTCTCTCATCATATTCGTTGCACATCTAAAATTAAACTAATACAAAAAAAAAAAAAGTCGAAATTTTCTGGAAAACTTGAAGAGCCCAAATCGCCCTCCGACAAAATCCACACATATGTATGCATATGTATATGTTTTCAATATTGAAATATGAAAACTAAAAACCCCGTATCCAATTCTATTCTCACTATAAGCTTGGAGACCTATGGCTCTGCCGTCGATAGAGGGGAGTCAAACGGGACGGACGAGTGGCTACTGTGAGCCAAACGCCAAGGACTATAAGTTTACAACCATGAATTCTTATGGTTTGAGCTTCCATCAATGGATCCAATACGTGGGTTAGATAAGGGGTCATGGCCCAAAGTAAGTGGGTGAAAGAGTGGGGATTGACCGATTGGGGTTGCAGCTCACGATTTCCATGGCAGTGTTTGTCGTGAGGTAACAGGCAACCCCAAAAATATATCCTTTTTTTCATTTAAAGTAGTTTTTTTTTTTTTAAGATATATAAGTAGTTTTAAAATTCAACTTAACTGAATTTTTTATTTTTTTTATTCCATTTAATTTAGAATCAATCTTGTTTACTTCAGAATTAATCTAAAATTTGAATTTTAAAATTTCATCTCTCTCAAAAATCCCTAATCACTTTTTATTCCCTCCAAATAAATAGGCAACAAAAAGTGCCCCTCAAGGCTTTTGCACATGACTAGTACATGCTAAATTATGTCAAAAACTTAACACCTGTTGATGGATTGGTCTTAATTGCAAGTGTTTCGTAAACTCAACGACTTAATTGCTAAAAATATTAATTCAGGGACCATAATGCCAATCATCTAAAACTAAGGGGGGCACACATGTCAAAAAACCTCTAAATTAAGATTCTTTTTAGATAAATAAAATAATTTAAATAAATAACATGTCAGTAGCTAAACATCATGATACCTATCAATAATAGCATTTAATTAATTCACTAATTTCGAATTAATTCATTAATTTCAATGATAATAAATAGTCAACTATTAAATTGATCACAATTATTAGTTATAGATCTAACGACTAAAATTATTATAACCATCTATAGGTAAATATTATTACAACCATTTAAATCAAACTCATGTACTTATATATATATATATGCAAGTTTTGTTTTATAAGGGCTTGTGTCTAATTTTAAACAAATAGAATAAAAGTAGATGTGGTTACTGTTTAGGCTAAATATGTGACTATACACTACCTTAAAATATTTCATATACGCATTAAAAGACAAAACAAAGAACAAAGTTTGGGATTTATAAAGTATTCATCTATAAGGCACTTGGTGAAATGACTGAATTTTCGGGCCCATTAAACAAATGCCAGTTTCCAAATGGCCTACTATACATCAGTTCCAATATATTAGATCAAATTGGCTATGTAAGAACATATCACACATACTTTGTATAAAATCTGATGTACTCATATATTAATATGAAAATTAGTATACAAACTGATATGCCTTTATATATATATATATATATGCTTATATACATATTAGGCACCACTTCAGTTGGTATTTTCCCCTTTTTCTTACCAATGTATTGGTAATTATTTTTTAATCTTTTTTATTTTATTTTTTAGCTATTAGATTATTATCTAATGGCTACAATAATTTGCGTAGTTAGAAAAAAAAATAATAACAATAAATGTGAATTAAATATATAGGGCACCATGCACTCTAGAAGGTTTTTCCTTTTTACCTAGGTATTTTTTTACCAATTAAAATTCATCATATACGTCTTTTATGGTAAAAAGTAGGGAGAAAAATAGCATTAAATAATTTGTATTTATTGTTATTATTTTTTTACAACTACTCAAATTATTGTAATCATTAGATAATAATCCAACAGCTAAAAAAAGTATACGTACTAATAATGATCCATATATATATATATGCGTATACTTAGTTTAAACGCAGATATAAAATTATATGATTTAATTGAAAAAAAGACATTTATTAAAATGAAATGTAAAAAAAATGATCATTTCTTTTAATTAATCTATATCACCTCTAATGTTATTCCAATTGTATAAAATTCTCTTAAAACTTTAAACATAATTTGTATATACTTTGATAATTTATCATAATCGATGTTAATTATTTAATAGATAGTTGTTTCCTTATCATGCGCATAAAGCAATTATATTAATTCATTTTTTGAGAGAAATTTTGGGCACTGAATAGATTTTAAATATTGTATTTTGTGACGTGTGAAGTCGATCATTCTTTGTAAGCTATCATAATGATAGAATTTCGGACTAGATGTAACATCACATTATAGGATAAATATATACATGTATATCTTAATTAAAAACGGGAGACGATTCTTCATAAGATAATGGAAAATGATTGAACACAAATGTATGCCAATTAAGATATACAAAATGATACTTTTATATTGATTATTTTGTTTAACTGATAAGATCAGGATCTTATGCATTTAATTGGCTGATAGTATTATCTAATCCCTAAGTAATTAATTAAGCAAATTAAATATTTTTTTTCAAAGGAGCAAATTAATTATTTACTTATCATAAGTTAATACTATTTGTCTTAAAAATTATTTATAGCTATCCTATTATCTCGCAAAGCTTAATTAGTTGACAAACAATAACATGTAACCTTTGTCTGGATTCAATAAATCACAGACAAAACAAATTATGGAATTTGACCTATGCGGCTAATAATATACGGAATTAAGTAGAAATGTTCAAAATATTACTCAGCCATAAATGCGGAGAATTTAATTGAATATCGGGTTGGTTGATATAATAATAATAATAATAATAATAATAATGATGATGAAAGCATTACTCGGTTTTAATAAATTAACGAATTATAAAAATTAATTAACCTAGCTAATAATGTTGAACTAATGTTATGAAAGACTAAAAACAATTCATTTAAATTGGAGGCGATTTAATTAAATATCTCGGTGGTTTGGGTTGGCCATGTGAGCCATCCACATGACAAAGAAACTCATCCAACCTAATAATGAAATATGGAAAATGAGATAGAAATTGCACATTTTTCTTAATTAATTCCACTTTCCTTGGAAGGTGTTGTCATTCTCCTATGTGGATTTGTTTTGTTAGAGCTTTGCTTAACAATGAATTGTCCGTTTCCAATGCAAATCTTGGGAATATAGTCCCTTTCGTATCAACTTGGGAAATGCCTTATCGTTCACATTATAATGTCACATTGTACACGATATCATGGAATATTTATTGGTTGCTAACAATTCTAATATAAAAAATGAGTTTGTAAGCAAGCTGACTTGACTCATATACAGGTTCACCTACTTGTCAAATTTGGCAGGCAGAGGGGATTGAACCAAAATCATATATGTACGTACGTGGGTGTTTATATATATGGTTGCTAATCTAGTAAATTTTTTTTTTTTACTTATGTGTAGGTATTTTTTTTTAGCCATTGGATCAATATTTAATGGTGATCCAACGGTTATAATGAGGTACATGAAAAGACGTACATCATTAATGATATTTTCCTCTCTTATTTTTTAGGGCGCGTCTACAGTAGGGGCGCCCCTACGTAAGGCCCTGTCTATTCACCGTTGGATGAGAATCTGTATATAAATAGATTCTCCACAGATTCCCGTTATTCCCCACATTCCCATCCAACGATAATTAAGGCATGACCCTACGTAGGGACACCCCTACCGTAGTCATCCCCTATTTTTTATTATAAAAAAAATATGCATGATAAATTTTTATTGGCTAAAATGATACTTAGGTATAGGTAAAAAAAAAATACCTACTAGATTGATGCCCTATATATATATGCAAAATATATTTTACCTATCTACAATGATTTTACAAAATATCTATTTGATTTTCTCCTTATATATAATACAGACTCCAATAGTGATTTTGACACTTACCTATCAATAGTTACAACAATTTTGACCATTTAATATAGATTTAATGATTATGATTTAGTAATTAGTTAGCCAAAAGAATTTGATATATTCATTATTTATTTTACCTATCAATAATTATTTTTATATAATTTAATTGATTTCTTAATTAGATTCCTCTAGTTTAACACCGTTAAAGTTAATTGTCCTTTTCTTTTAACATTGTTAACTTTGTTTAACTGCTTTTATCCCAAAAAAAGAAAAAAAAAAAATCCTCAATGCACTAGTGACATTAATGCATTTATTTGTTTCAAAAACGTTACAGTTACACCCCTATTAACAAAAATAATGGACTTTGTTTTTCAAAAACATTACAGATTCACTCGTACTAATAAATTTGTCATAGTCCAATTAATACTCATAACAATTTGTCATTACATGAGTTTCTATCTCTTATATTATATGCCGGAATATATTATATACTAGTCGTTATACCACGCTTTGCGCGAGTTGCATTAATATTGCATACTTTAATCCTAATTTATAGTTAGGTTCAATGTATTTTAACATTAAAAAATATATTTATCTCTATATTTATTTTGATGAGACGAATGTAGCACAACCCTTTGTTCGATGAACTAAATTTATTATAAGATATCATTAATATTAAATTAAATACAATATTATATAATACATGTATATATTACAACCAATCATAGCAAAGAAAAATAACGATAGGACCAATCATATGATGAAAAAATTAGGATTTTTCTAAAAATTTTAAAAATAGAATAGTGATAAAAAATATAGTTAGGTTCAATATATTTTAATTTCAAAAAATATATTTATCTCTTTATTTATTTTGGTGAGACGAATGTAACACAATGTTTTGACGTTCAATGAACTAAATTTAATATAAAGAATCATTAATATTATATAAAAAATTAAATTATGTATTTATCTCTCTCTATATTTATTTTGATGAGACGAATGTAGCACAATCATTTGTTCGATTCGATTCGATGAACTAAATTTATTATAAGGTATCATTAATATTAAATTAAATATAATATTATATAATACATGTATATATTACAACCAATCATAACAAAGAAAAATAATGATAGGACCAATCATATCATGAAAAAATTAGGAATTTTCTAAAAATTTTAAAAATAGAATGGTGATCAAAGAAGTTATTAGAGTTTTTAGCTTCAGGCTTAATATATATATATATAGACTTGGAAGTACATGAATGAAGTAATTTTATCTTGTTAATGGATTAGGTCTCGCCGTTGCAGGCTTGAAGCAGTGTAAGAGTCTCATTCATGCCTTCTAGGAATGGCAAAAATCCTCAGCAACGCAATAAACGGGGCACCGTGTGGCGCGAACCCTGCCTTGCACTGATTTGATCGAAGTGGAGCAGGGAAAACCCACCCCGTTTATGGTATATATTGGTTGTTTTTTTATACAACCTAATTTTTTTTCGTAACAAACATTAAAAAAACTTCAATATTTCGTGTTTTTTAGGTTGAAATCCTCATCTTTTATTTATTTTTTCCTTTTTTGGTTATATTTATCAAAACATTAATCTCAAACCCATATATTAGGAAAAATTCGATATTCTATTTTGAGTTTGAAATTCCATAATTTTCTTATAATGTTATTTTTCGTTCTTTTTTCTTTTTTAGAGTTATTATATTATAACGTTTTTTTTTTCAAATTATCTACTTGTAATATCAATATTTAAGTATCATATATTTGTTGTCATGGAATGCCAAAAAACATTGGTTGAGCTATTTTATTATTCTTCTTGAAATAAAAGCAAGATTTACATCTAAAAGGAAATTAATTATAGTTGTACAATAAAAATAACAAAACTTGCAGTGATTTGGTAAATATATTCATAATTAAAGGAAATCAACTCCAATGGCTAATGAAGTGTGAGAAAATCTCTCATATGCAGTATATGATTAATAAGTCAGAAAGAAAATTTTTCGAAACGTAACTTTTGATAAAACTTAGGTCATTTGACCAAAGTTTTGATGTTTTAGATTTTTTATTTTTTCGTAATGAAAAGGGAGTTTTCTCTTTCATTAATATATATGTGTATAAGTGATCAACTACGATCTTGTTTTCCATAATAACTACAACTATTAATTTTCCAACTCAATTTAAATATTTAAAGAAAAATGTAGCCTTTTTTAAAAAGGAAAAAAAAAATCAAAGATATTGTATTTAATAAGATTGTCATAAAAATATGACTAAAAGTAAGCAAAAATATAAATAAATAAATACATGAATATTTCTCATACACTGTATAAGATTAGTTAATCATCAAATTTAAATTTATATAGATAAGGTCGAATATTATTTTTTTTTAAAAAAAATTGGTCTAATATTCTTCTTTTCATAACTTGTTAGGAAAAAAAAAAAAACGAGGCAGTGGGTGGGTGAAAGGGATCGGAGCCCTGCCCCATTCCCATTGCCAGTCAGGTGGGGCAAACCCTTATGCGGGGTGAGGCGGGTTTCTGAAAGTCCCGCCCCGCCCCATTTAAACCCCTAATGTCTTCTTCTAGTCCCCACACAAGCCCGTGTTCATTCCTAATTTTTGTTCATTCCTAATTTTAAAGCACCATTCTTTACTCTTTCTTATTTCCTATATTTTTAGAAATCTAGATGCAGCTAGAAATTGTGTTGTGTGGGATTAAGTTTTGGGGCTTTGATGTTATTATGGTGAGATATTGCTTTTTGGGTTTGAGATTGATAATATTTTCGAAGGAAACATGAAGAAGATAAGGTGAAGATGTATTATGAAAGGTGTGTTGAAAGATACTCAAGAGTGTGTATGAGTTAAAGAATTTCTGAGTGTTTTCTTTATTTTTTTTTCAAAATTCTAAATGTAACAGAGAGAAAAAGTAGAGCACAGAGATAGATACATAAGAGCATAGTTAATTTTAGGTAATTTTATTCATAAATTGTTTAAAAGCATAAATATGAATCATTTATTAAGCAGAGCATGTGAATTGAATTAGTGTTAATGAGCATTTTACGCATATAGTTCTATTACTTTTAAGCTTGTTTATTTGTGAAAAGCTCAAGTGATTCGTTTTATTTTGATGTTTAATTTGGGATTTATTGTAGGAAAGTGAGAGAATCGAAATCGGTGGTTAATTGGCGTAAATCGGGATGAAAAAGATCAAAATAGAGGAGCTGAACCAGAAGTGGTGGTACAAGAGCGCAACCAAGAGGCACAACCTGTGCCACCAAATCGAAAGAGCTTGCGCAGCTGCGCCACTAACGCCGACACCATTTGCATAGTTGTGCAATGGCTCGTGCTGGAGGAAATTTTGACGGTATAGATCGTTTTTTTTTTAGCATCTAATAGTGGAGTTTAGACCATCCTTAAGTGTGGTAAAGTTTGACTTTTGGAAAACCCCCAAAAAAAAAAAAAGATGGATGCACATTTTTCAAAGGGGATTTTGGAGACCAATTCTTACCAAATTTAGACAGCTTGGAGCTTGAAGTTTTAGTAATTATTAATAAAGTTCTCTTTTGATTCATTTGCGTTTCTTTATACTTAATTCCTCTAATTTTATGGGAAATGAATTAGTTATTCTTGATTTGGTAATTCTAATACTTGAGAAATATTAGTTCACTTATTTGAATTGTGAAACACAAGCTTATTTGTGGTTTAGTTCAGAAGGCCAATAGCACTAGGTTAATCCTTGAGAGTTTCTTGATACATGTGTAGGTAGGAAAATTCGGTAGGGATACTAATTTGATTAGTCATATATAGGCCTTTATTTAATACTTGAGAGAGGTATTAAGGTTAATGATACTCCCTTAATTAATAAATCAATAGGAATACTCCCTCAATTAATGAATCAATAGGAACTAGTTAATAATTGTTAAATAGGATAAAGATAGGATGCAGAGTGAAATCAAGACCCTAGGCTTCTCATTTATAGACTTATCTCTTGATTATTTTTGTTTTCTTAATTCTTGTTTTGGCTACTTTTATATTTACTAGTCTAATTATTTATTTTCACTTTTTAATCTAAAATTTGGATCACCTAGATAAAATTAGGTTACAAAAGCTATAGTAATTAGTTTAATTTATGAAAAAGAATCCACGTGGGATGATATCTTACTTTCACTTTATTACTTGTCATGACCTATGCACTTGCCGTTATTTTATATACATTGTGTTTGTGTCTGTGTGTGTGTAAGAAGTTTTTGGTGCCGTTGATGAGGATTGTACTATTTATAAATATTATGGTTAAGTGACTTAATCTTAATTTGGGCATTTGTATTCTTTAATTTTGCTAATTTCTTGTTTAATTTTATTATTTTGAAAGTGTATACAAATTGTTCGTAGTTTCAAACTATTACTACTTGATCTTAAGATAGAGCATACTCTTCGGAGACTGAGGAAAGAAAAGAGGCAAAATATCTAGATATGGTGAAGGGTGTGAACAATCAACAACAATAAGATTTGTGTGATTATTTTAAGTCCGTTGTTAACGATAACTATCCGGGGTTGAAACCCACCCTCATTAGCATGGTCCAACAGAATCAATATGAAGGGTTGCCTAGTGAAAATTCCAACATTCACCTTGCGATATTCTTGGGGATTTGTGATACCATCAAGGTGAACAAAGTCCCCGAAGATGTCATTCGATTGCGCTTGTTCTCGTATCACTTAAGGACAAGGCGCAGGGTTGTTTACAATCCTTGCAACCTAGTAGTATTGCCACTTCAGAAGACTTGGTGCGAAAATTCCTCTCTAAGTTCTTTCTTCT
This sequence comes from Trema orientale, assembly GCA_002914845.1. Taxonomy (NCBI): domain Eukaryota; kingdom Viridiplantae; phylum Streptophyta; class Magnoliopsida; order Rosales; family Cannabaceae; genus Trema; species Trema orientale. The sequence goes on from JXTC01000066.1 coordinate 509,695, forward strand.
ATCGAAGACTTCTCAGTTGCAGGGTGAGATAGCTCAATTTCGCTAATTGAATTTTGAGCCACTTTATATGGCATGGTAGCATTTTAAGGAACTTATTCAGAAGTGTCCCCAATATGGCTACTAGGATTGGTTCCAAATCTAGTTGTTCTATAATGGGTTGCATGGGCAAACAAGGACGATTGTTGATGCATTAGTCGGCGATACTCTTTTATCTAAAACTGCTGATGAAGCTTCTTTGTTATTGGAAGAGATGGCTTCTAATAATTTCAAATGGCTCAATGAGCGGTCTACTTTGAAGAGAGTTATGGGAGTAAATTATGTTGATTCGATAGCTATCTTTTCGGGTCAAGTGTCGGCTTTGACAAGCTAAATTTTGGCATTGACTACTAGAGAGGCACAATTAAGTAAAGATCTGGTGGTAATTACTAGTGTCACATATTCGAATGAAGGGGGTGATCTTGAGCAAGTCCAATATTTGAACAACCAAAACTTCAACTACCGAAGCAATAACATGCTGAACAACTTGCCTACTCACTACCATCCCGACCTCTGAAATCATGAGAACTTCTCTTATGGGAACACAAGGAATGTTTTGTAACCTCTACTAGAATTCAACCAACCAATGGCTGAGAAGAAACCCTCTTTAGAATATCTTTTTGAGTACTTTTTATTGTTGAGACAAGGGGGAGATTCAACAAGGATGAAGTGAGTTTGGATAACATTGAGACACATTTTGCCAATATGGGAGCAATGGTGAAGTCCCTTGAGATCCAAAAGTGTCAAATGGCTACTTCTATTCAAGTTCTTCAAAATGGGTCATTTCCAACCAAAACAGAGGTGAATCCAAAGGAACAATGCAATGTTATTTTGCTTAGAAGTGGTAGAAAAGTAGATGGCTCCAAGAAAAGGAAGGATGACGATAAAGAGAAAAAGGTTGTGGTAGAACCTAAAATGGTGGTTTCGAAGCCTAATTCTATTACTTTTCTAGACAATCCACCTATCCTTACTCCCCCATTTTCGTATCCTCAACATTTCAAAAGAAAGAAGTCTGACAGGCAATTCTCTAAGTTCCTTGAGATCTTTAAAAAACTTTACATCAATATCCCTTTCGCAGATGTGTTGAAACAAATGCCAAATTACGTGAAGTTTATGAAGGAGGTGATGTTAAGGAAAAGGAAATTGGAGGAATATGAGATGATAAAGCTCATGGAGGAGTGTAGTGTAATTCTCCAACAAAAAATGCCTCAAAAGTTGAAGGACCTAGGGATTTTTACTATACCTTGCACTATTGGAGATTCTAAGTTCGATAAGGCACTATGTGACCTTAGTACAAGTATCAATCTCATGCCTTTGTCCATTTTTAAGAAGTTAAGACTTAGAAAGGTAAAATCTACTACTATCTCTTTGCAATTGGCAGATAAATCGATTACATATCTTCGGGGGGTTGCTGAATATGTGTTGAAGAAAGTAGACAAGTTAATATTTCTTGTTGATTTTCTGGTGTTAGATATGGAGGAAAACCAAGACATTCCTCTAATTTTTGGGCGACCTTTCTTGGCAACGTCATGAGTAAGAATTGATATGCAAGAGGGACAGCTAACTTTGAGGCTGAATAAGGAAAATGTGAAGTTCAATATCTATCACATCAATAAAGTTGACAAGGAGGTAATCTCTTGTAACCAACTTGAAGTATTTGGAGGTTATGGATATGAGAATTTGAAGGAGGAGAAGAAGTATAAATCAATTGTGAAAGGAGAGATTGGCAAGTTAAAATTGAATGAGAAAATTGAAGTCCACAATGAAGTTAGCAAGCATGAAAAATTGTATGAGAAGTGGACAAATAAGTGGAATAAACAATAAGGCTTGAAGCTGAAATTTACTCTGAAGCAACAAGTTCATCTTTTATAATCTCATTTGAAGTTGCCTCAGGATAAGTTGAAATCGATATGGTTCAGACTATTTAGGATCAAGCATATATTTCTGTGTGGTACAGTGGAGTAACAACGTGATAATGGAAACCATTTCACATCAACGACCAAAGGATCAAGCATTGTGTTGGTGATGAGGAGCAAGACATGGCGAGCATTTTGCTAATGGAACCGAATTTAGCCCCACATGGGCGAGTCCAGCTAGGAATGTTAAAGTAAGCACTCTTTGGGAGGTACCCAAAACTCTTTTTCCATCTCTTTTCTCTTTTCTTTTCAGTAGATTTCATTTGATTTGATTTGATTTGATTTTATTTTCTGAATTTTGATTTTAGTTACTTATTTTCTTGCTTTAGATTTTATTTTTAAGAAACTTATGCTCTTAACTTTATGTGTTTTGATAGGTAAAAAATGGTTGAGGGCTGAAATAATTCAATTGATGGTGAAGAAATTGGTCTAAGGAAGTGCAAAGTGGTCAAAAGGGGGTTGGAATTGGTGTTCAAGGGCTGAAATTTGTGTTGAACGAAAAGGGACATGTGCAACTGCGCATCGAAATGGCACAAGCTGTATGGCTCGAGCAGGATGCCTTATGCAGCTATGTAAGGTTGTGGTGTAGCCTTTACAAGGCAACCAGAACCTGTGGCGCAGCTATGCCAACCCGTGGCGCAATTTACGCCACCCCAATTGAAAATAAAAATAAAAAAATACAAAAATAAAGAAATTTCTTCACCTTTTTCCACCCCCATCACCATATTGAGACCACAAGGAGCGGTTCCAACCCAACCACCAAGAAGAGCCCCCTGACAATTATCTACCGCCAAACTGCAAAGAATAATTTATGAGCATGGGGAAGTTGTTGGCTTTGGAGTTGAGCCTATCAGGTCATAAGAAGGTGACATGTGATATCTCATCTCCTAGGTTCATGTGTTACTTCCCTCGTTTATTTTAGTTTCTATAACATTAATTTTAGGTTTGAGGGAAAACATTTTTTTGTTAATATTGGTTGGTGTTTCTTTGGTTGATACTTATTGGATGCTTCTTGAATGTATCATTGCTATATCTTGATCACTTGTATTTGCTCTAGCTCTTAACCATTATTCAGTTTTTCTTTGTTATTTTTACCTAGTTTATTTTGTTTCTTTTTTATTTTTTCTTTTTTATATTTTGTTTCTTTTGTTTTTCGTGTTTGTGTGTCATTTTCGTATTGAAAACAAAACAATGAATTTTAAGAAAATAAGGTAGTTAGAATTCAATGATAACATTAGACACAACTTGTTCTCATGTCAAACGAAATATATTTTATTGAATTATCTGTTTGCTTGATTCGGATTAATTGAACCTCATTATTAATTCTCTACCCATTTGAGCATATTATCATGAACATTTGACCTTGTTGAGACTTAGAGAATACTTATGTACATTGGACTAGCTTTGACTTCTCATGGACTTTGGAAACCGTTTGAGTATTGCTTGAGGTGAAATCTTAAGTTAGGTTTCATTGGAGAGATTATTTAGGTATTCCTTGGACTATTTGAGCCTTTGAAGCTAACTCATGAATTCGTTTAAGCCTTTAAACCTATTTCTTTCACTATTTACCTTTAATTAACCAAGCAAGTCATTGATTATTCTTTCATTTAACCGATAACTTTAGGCATGGCTACATCATTATATGAAATAGATAATTAATCATGTCTAAATCATTATATGAAATAAATAATTAAGGGTTGAGGTTTGGCGTATCATTATTTTATTCTTGGGTTTTATTTTTCTTACTTTGTAATTTTTTTAATTAAACAAATATTTACCACTCCCAATACTCAATTGTACAAAACTAAATAAGTTTGGGGGTATTTTTTAAAAAAAAAAGAAAAAAAAGAAAAGAAAAAGTAATAAAATCTTGTATATTTTGAGTTTTTATATTTTTATGGGTTGTGTGAATAAAGTGTTGAATAAAAGCTCAGGTAAAAATGAGAAAATGGGAGTTAGAGTGACATTTTGCATTAGCTTCATGCATAGTCCATATGTGCATTACATACCTAGGGTGAATTGAGCTAAAAATATCCTTCTCATCCACTTTTCACCCCAGCCTTACATTACAAGCTTAAAATGAACTTTTGATTTTTAATGACACCATAGCCTACATTAGTAGAGAGCAATATGAAGAATGGGCATATGGTGGTTCTAAGTTGCATTATCTAAAGATCATTCATTGTTTGTCTAAGTGCATAAGTTTATCCGGGGTTCGGTTTGTTAAGCGGGATTGACGTTGCATATATTTACACGAAAGATTCTAGAATAGGGTGAAATTGGTACTTAATATTGAAATTCTAGTCAATATGAACAATTGCTTTTACGTTGAGCTTTGAGATGTGTGGTGCTTTGGATATATATTTCTAGGTATCAAATTAACTTGAACTCACACTTATTTTTCAAAAATTTGTTTTTGTTTCATTTCTAGTTTTCATCTTTTGTTTCTTTTAGTCTTGTTGCTTTCGTTTTGCTTGAGGATAAGTAAATGTCCAAATTTGGGGATATTTGTTAATGAGCATTTTACACATATAGTTCTAGTACTTTTAAGCTTGTTTATTTGTGAAAACCTCAAGTTATTTATCTTATTCTGATGTTTAATTTGTGTTTTGTTATAAAAAAGTGAGAGAATTGAAATTGGTGGTTAATTAGCAAAAATCAAGATGAAAAATATCAAAATAGAGGAGCTAAACTAGAAATGGTGGCACAGGAGTGCAACTAGGTGGCACAGCCTACACCACGAAGTCAGAAGAGCTTGCCTAGCTGCAAAAATAAGTGGCGCAGATGTGGCACTACCGCCAACATCACTTGCGTAGTTGTGCAATGGCTCATGCTGGGGGCTATTTCGACAGACTGGATCACTTCTTTTTGAGCATCCAACAATGGGAATTAGACCATCCTTAAATGTGCTAGAGTTTGGATGGATATTGGAGACCAGTTCTTACCAAATTTAGAGTGTGGCGCCCGAGATTCTCACATGCATACTAAGCTAATAATAAATATATTCTAATTGCATATTAGGCATATTAGGCATCTAGAAATCATTAATACCATTTTCATAGTAATATGCTCGTTCATTATGTTATATGCATTTACATATATGTTATTACACTAATGATTGTCGAAGTGTCCTAATGCAGTGTAAAGGCTCAATACCCTCAGAAAGAGAGAGTTCAGTGTGCTAAAAAAACAAAGAATATAATTAAGAAAGTAATACTATATGCACATGCATTAAGATCATGCTTGTTGATAACTTGGTCAAATAGTAGTTTTTCGATAAAATGCAGTTTTCACACACTTCGGAGCCGAATTCACTGTCTGTTTAACACGTCAAATAGGCTTAATTCAATGTGTAGGACTCATTTATAGCATTTTATTTGTCGGCTCCAGATAAGCACGAGGTGGCACTCAGGACACTAATTCGTATTTAGTTGCACTAAGCTAGCTTAGATTAAGCTTAATCGCGTAATGTCGTTTTTGTGCATTCTACTAATTGAGTGCTAATGCTATGTTTGCAATGTTAATTGGAGTATAATTGAATTATTTTTATGTTTAATGATTGGTTATGGGGCTAGGTTCCATTAAATTAGAATAAGATTGGCCATATAGGATCATAAGTCAAAGTATGACTAGTTTTCACTTTCTAAACTAGGATTCACCAACTTTGGCTACACTTGGGTGTATGGGAATGACCATGTAACGCCCTCCTTATCCACATACTACTAGTAGAAATTATTAACTCTCTGTTTTGAAGAGGCGTTACTTGTAGAAAATAATCCTATATTCGTTT